>JARHVA010003388.1:1607500-1715000 GCA_037957365.1 Torreya grandis
TCGGCTCTATGTGAAGCCAATTGTGAAGTTTGAGCTTTGATTAGAGATAGGATATGTGCTTGTAATCACAAATTTTGGTATGAATTTGTATTTTTAGATTTGTATGTTTCTTTTTAGATATCATTACCTTTTGTTTTAAATGATTTGGATTTTAACTTTCTTGATGGCTTTTTAGTATTCCTCCTCTATACGGATTTGGAAGACCAAACATGGGTGCTAAAGATTACTTTAATTTGAAAACTTGGGACAAGGTTTATAAGAGAGATAACTTCAAAGAGCATGGTGGTCTAAAAGTCTCATAAATCTAGGTAAAATAAAAGATATATATTGACTTTGACCTTGTTTTATCCAATACAAAGATGAAAGAAAGAGGGAAATCAAGAGGAGTGACACATGGAACAATTTAAATTACTTCAAATTGCAAAAAAATTTGAAAAAGGGAAAAAAGGGAAATAATGATGGTAAAGGTGTGATTCCTTATAATAAGAATGAGAGAAATGAAGGAAAACATGATAACATAGATTGTTGTGCAAATTCCATCTAGAAAAAGAAGCAAAAGCTAAAATCTAAGAACAAGGATCACAAACAATGTGAAAAAATGGTAATTTTATGAGGAGGGTCGAGTCCTATCTATGCTCTTACATTGTAACTTCATAAAAGAGAAATCCAAGGAGGGCACTAAAAATAAAATTGACAAGCATTAAAAATATGAGAAAGAATAAGTAAAATATGGTAATTTTTTGAGGGGTGACAGGTCCTATCCATTGTATTATAAAGCAAATCATAAAATAAAAACCTAAAGGATGCGAAAATAGCATTGTTAGGAAACAAAAAGGAGAAAGATAAGTAAAAGATGGTTTTTTTGTGAGGAGTGTTAGATCGTATCCATGGTCTTACAAAGAAACTCACAGAAGAGAAACCCATAAGTGTGCCAAAAGAGAAATGAAAAAAAAAAAATAAGACTATAGTACATCAAAATTCTAAAGAAAAGGGAAAAATGATCATAAAGCTACTAAGGCAAAGAATGACATATATGAGGATAAAAATGAAAGAAAATGCCAAATGTGTTGTGTAAGAAAACCAAAATAACATAAAGGAAGATGATGATGCTTTACAAGGTGAAACTAAAATAATAAAAATGCATAAAAACAAACAAACATGAGACAAAAAGAATAAGTACGACCTATGCTAACATTTGTATCAAAGATGAACATGTGAAATACAAGCTTATAAGTCTTGAAAGGTTTCTTGAAGATGGATTTTATTTTTTATTATGCATTGGAGAAGAAGAGTGGGCATCACAAGATGCCACAAAATGTAAGTGGATAAAGGGATGGGTATCATAAGATGCCCCAAAGTCTTAAGGGACATGTGGATGGGCATCACAAGATGCCCCAATATGTGAATTAGAGTGAGGTAACATTGAAATATTAAAATGATTTGTATTAAGTTGGTAGGTGCATTTATAGATAGGTAAATGTGTTGGTTTGTTAGATTGTAAGGAGGTTTAATGTGAAATATTATATGTAGTAGAGGTATGAAGAGATAAAGGATGTAAAAGAGGACCATGAATGATGTGCTTTGGATTAGGGATTTGAACTAGGTACTCTTTTGGTTCATGTGACCTAAGAGGTTGAGGTTCAATGGGTACAATAATATGTTTAAATTTGCTCATATGAGCTATCCTTTCTTTATTGGTGTAATAAGTAGGATCAAATATGGTTTGAACAAAATTATCAGATGAAGTGTGTTCATTAGGTAGTTGATGTTGATGTGATTGTTGTTCTTGAGGTTGATTTTAAATTTTTTGGAGATAATCTTAATAACATTCTTTAGTGAGAGTGTCAACATTTAAATGTGAACCAAGAAAGGAAGAAATAATAAACCGGTGAAGATCATGATAAGACTCACAAGAATGACCTATAGTAGTATGCCACCAACAAAATTTATCCAGATTGTACCATTTTGGAGGAGGTTTGGAAATATCAAATCTCATGGGTTTGTAGGGTTGAAATTTCATCACAATTTGTGGTAGACTCAAAGGAGGGTGGGCTAGGTTATAATTGGTTGAACTATATGCTTTATTTTGAGTTAGGGGAGACTTGGATGAATCAATGTTGTGAGAACATGATTGGAAAGGTTTTTTAGTATTTGTTTGAGATAGTTCAAATTGAGTCATAATAAAGTCTTGCTTCTTGGCTTGGTATAAGGCTTCCTCTAAAGTTTTAGGTGAAAATATTCAAACTTTGTATTGAAGATGAGCCTTTAGAGTGTTGACCAATTGTTTTAAAAGAGTGTCATCATTCATGTTTTAATCCACTTTATGAGTGAGAGAATACTATCATTTGATGAAAGTATGAGAATATTCGTTAGGAAGTTGTTTGGCATTGATGAAATGGCTAAGGTAATTTTTAGGAAGGTCTTCATGCTGGAATTCCTTCACTAGAGCATTGTATAAATCCTCTAGTTATGAGATGGAATATATAAGAAGTTGGTTATACCACTCAAGTGCATCACCAACAAAGGTTTTGGCTAGGATTTTGGTGGTAGTAAAGGTGTTAGTTTGGACCCATTCCTTATAGATATTACCAAAATACTTAAGAAAGATAGTAGGGTCCTTAGTCCCATTATATGTGATAGTTGGAAAACTATTTACAATATCTATGGATGCAATTAATGGGGATAAAGGTTCATTTTGAATATGTTGAAGCATTTTTCTATTCTTCGAAGGTTAAGGGATGATATTCCTATTGGCATATCTAAGAGGAGGAGGGACAAAATTTGGATTTTTTTGAGACATGATGACTTGAGGTGGTTGAATAATCATGTTACATAAATTTTTTTTCATGATCATCATTTGAGATTGATTGGAAGTTTGCATGATTTTCATTTGTTGGATAACCTGGGTAAGAAGTTGAGTTATGTCAGTAGGTGAACTGGTGTTTATAGGAGGCTTATTACTATTGGTAGGAATAGGATTGTTAGTGTTGGTGGGAGGAGGATGCTCTGTAGATGGAGGATTCCCAATATTAGTGTTAATTATTTTAAGTGTGGTAGAATAAGAAGGAAGCTTAGTCAAGACACCATTATTATGAGTTTAAATAGTATTATCATCAAGATTCTTGAGTATTTAGAAACCATCTAGATTATTAATTTGATTGGTATGACTTTGTGAAGGATTCCCAACATTAGTATTGGGAGGAGTATTATGATGAATGATATCAACTAAACTACATTGTGTAGTGAGTGGTTTTGGTTTAGGAGAAGAGGAAGGAATAAAATGGATAGTTTCATCAGAGGTAAAGAAAAAAGTGAGGTTACTCTTCAAATCCTTGATTATGCAATGTTATGGATTAAAATAAGGCTAAGAATATGTCATCATTATGAAACAAGACTAGATATCTACACAAGGAGAATAAAAAGGGACAAAATTATTATAGGGTTGATTGGGTCAACCTAGCATAGAAATAGGAACTGTAAATATGTATAGGGTCAACTAGGTCGATCTAGTATAGTACATAGAGAATGGTAAAAAGGTAAAAGGGGTATAGATAGTAAAAGGTAGACCAAGTCAACCAAGTACACTAGATAGAGTATGAAAAAGATACTAGGTTGATAGGGTCAAATTAGTATAGACAATAGGCAAATTCCTTGTTTTACCTATATCTTTCGTTCTACTTATCCATTTTACATTCCTTAAATTGCATTGGATTCATGATGTTGTAGGGAAGATGATAGATTTAATATTAATTTATGAATTTCAAAAATATTTTTAAAGTAATTTAGGAAAGTAATTACATAAAAATAGACATATAATCAATTTAATTGACATTGGCAAATCCAATTGAAGCACACAAAGTAAAATCTTACACTAAAATAGACTAATGCAAGATTTTGCACATGTAATTGATAAAAGAGAAATAAATCAAATTTAAAGTAGAGATATCTATTTTTTCAACTTAGAATGTTGATTAGATTATGAAGAATGATTTTAAATATGAAAGGGAGATTGGCTATAAGCAAGGTACTAGATAACAATCTATGGATAGTTTCAAGGAGTTTGGCTAAAATGGAATGTAGTTACAATGATACAAGCTTGATATTCGGGCCTAAACCCTCACATCATACACCCCATCAATAAGGTTAATGGGTGTTTAGCTGAAATATATCATTAATCATGCTTTATAATTGACTAGAGTATCAATTCAGCTTCCCCCTTGGTAATGAAATCCAAGGAGGTTGGCCTAGCTAGTCAAATGTTAAAATTCTTGTTCATGTTATCTGATTTGGCCATGTGTGCATAAAATTAAAATATTGAAGCTAATAAATTAATTTAAAACCACCTAATTAGAACACGTGAGCTATTCTAAGCATGTATACAACTAAAAATAAAGTGTGAGATTAATTATTAGCATATAGAGGTTAATTCCAACTTTGAAACAAGGTATAGTGTAGACATTATATGCAAAATCATATAGAACAAGGTCAATAGGGTCAAACCTATACTATGGAATTAGGGTGTGAAAATGAACTAGGTAAGAAAAGTTGACTTACTTCTTCAAATAGCTCATAAAACATAAAACTCAGTCCATAGGGTCAACGTAGTTGACTATGCAGGGGAAGTTTTAAATACTAAAAACTATGAAAGGAAATATAGAAAAGGAAAGATACAAAGAAATATAAGCTAACCTTGGTGAATTAGAGATGAAAATTAATAAGATTATTGATCAAGAAACTTAGAGTAAACTAGAAAAAACCTACAAACTAGGTCATGTTGGTCAAATAAGTTGTGTGGGAACTTGTTTAAAAAGTGTTGAAAATGCATTAGGTCAACCTGGTCGACCTAGTTGGATGAACTGAAAGTCTTAAAATGCACTAGGTCAAGCTAGTAGACCTAGTAGGCTAAAATGGAAGTTTGGAAAACTAAAACTTTTCTAGGTTTGAGATGGTTGATCCAATTTCCTATTCCTAAAAACCTATACATAAAGAAAAATAACTAGGTCAATAGAATCGGTCTAGTATGTCAAAATATATGATAAAAATGATAATTAAAATAAAATGAAAGAAATAGAAATACATCTTATAAGGTTTTGATTCATGTCAAGTTCACTAGAATGCATGAAATTAAATATGCATCATGTCTATAAATCAATCCTAGATCAGATGGGATAGAGCACACCTACACTTTTAATTGGGGGCATATAATTGTTAAGCAGGAGCATGACCAATGTAAGGATCTGCTAGACCTACTTAGGATATTAGTTATAAAAACACATCATGTGAGGTAGGGCTTCAAATCCTACAACCTAACAAATCACAAAACAACCCTAAAAGATTTCTATGATTTAATATTTCACTAATCTAATAACAAAAAAAGAAAATATAATCTAGTGCACACTAAAGCTTGTGGTACAAAGTGGGGGTTAGAAACAAAAACACTAAACTAAACATGTATAAAAGACATATACTAATGTTAATATATAGAGAATACTAATATATGGAAGAGAAAAATATAAATGCACTATCTATCTACTCTTACAAAGGAGATATAAAGTTAGGAATACTTACTTTTGAAGATGAACCTGCGAATCCTCAATCTCCCCCTTGGCCAAGGTGTTTTGTAAGATATTGTTGTGGTATGTAAGGATAACTAATCTAAATAATTTCTAGGCTACACAACCTATCCAAGCATCCAAAATTCTTATCTATAAAATGAGATCACAGATCCAAAGAAAGTATTAAACCCTATAGATTTATTCCCCAAGTAGAATGGTCAATAGGTAGATGTTCATTCACACTTATTTTTTTAATTATTCTCTCTTTCAAATGGTGGTAAATGACCTTGTATATATATTATTATCCTACCATAAGATCATTTAGATATGTTACTTGTGCTCAGTTGACCTAGTTGACCTAGCACATTTTTGGGATAACTCACTAGGTTTGTGATAGGTTGATCGAAAGGATAACAAATCAAAAGAACCTAAGAGTCCCTAAACTGTATCAGGTTAACCATGTCAACCTAGTTTGCTAAATATGAAGCTTTAAAATGAACTAGGTTAGCCATGGTGGTTGACTTAGTTTGTTGAACAAGAAGAAGGGAGATAAAACAAGGAAAAGAGTGATAAAACATGGCAAATGATAGGAATGGTTAGGATAGAGAGAAATAAGCTCAAGGTTCAAGGTTTTAAGAGACAAGTGTGTGGATATCAAGTGGAAAAATGAAAAACAATATTATAAAGCACTAATGGTCTACCCACCCCTTTCCTGATGCACCCCTTAAGGCATTCACTTAGAGAGATTGAGACCCGATACGTTCTTATAAAGTGTTAGTAATCTATGAAAGTTTGAAAATATTATGTTTATACATATACCCCATTTTAAGCTCATCATGTGTCATGTAAGTGCAACACAATATGGTACTTTGAGAAAAGCACATGATAACACACAATGATGATGCTAAGTAAGATACAATAAGCATAAAATAAGTTAAATGAAAGAATTATATTAAAAAACACCAGGCAAACCTATAGAATTTAGTGCAACAAATATACAAAAATAGATTTTTTTTGAAAAATAGGCATATAATAGTGATAAATTTTGTACTAAAATTTGAAAATTAGGATTGGTAAGGTAAGGATAGAATATTCAAGGAAAATGAATAACAAAAGGATAGTAAACGAATGACAAATATTTGACAAATGAGTGACAAATAAATGAAAAAATAATCTAGTCCCTTTGTGCCTAGCATTACTCCAAATGGACAGTAGCATCATAATAAGGACACTAGTGCCACATGGAACTAGTGTCCTTAAAATGGTGTTAATTGATTTTTCCCTATCTTTTCCCAAATGGATATATTTTCAAAACTGTAACCTCTTAGGGTCAATCTAGACATATTTTATCAACTACACAAGTAAAAAAATAATATAAATACATGATTTTTAGCTCTCTAATCACAAGATGGAAATTAGATGTAAAATACACATCAAAATCAGAATAAGTTGAGCACAATTATTGTTATCAATCTCTATTCTACACTACTTCTACATACTACCATCTACAATAGCCCTAATCTCAGATTACCCATATTTCTAGTCTCAAACACATTCAAGGCACTCAAGGACAATATCATACTAAGATTACTTGGACTTGTAATATAACTTATGTGGGGATAAATACATCGAGATTGATTCCTCCTTGATGTATTTTTATGTAGAAAACTCTATTCATAGTAGGGTTTTTAGAATATCCAACTTACCCTACTAACGAACACACTTTTCATTTCATGCCAAATGGATTACATAGTTATATGAAGCATTAGGGTTTGAATAATAAATAAATTATTAGAATCAAAATATAGGGCTAAAAAATGTGTGCATGTATGAAAGAAACATAGAGTTCTAGACACAAGTGCACCCAAATACATAGGATAGTCCTACACAAAGGACAATACTACCACTTTTTTAATAATGGTGCTACAATAAAATTTTATAACTACTATCCAAGAGGGGTTATAACATAAGTATATTTTCTAGGACATTTAGAAAAAAATCCATCTTAGTTTATAACACCTAGATCATTCATATCAGTTATTTTCTATTTAAGTTATTACTTGCACTATTTATTGTTATTTTTAGAAAAGTAAAAGCTAGTTAATTATATAACAAATCAATGGATATATTTATTACATATTATTTACTTGATTTAGCCTAATCAAATCTTTAACAAACATATGATTCACACTTGATTAGTCTTTCAAGGTTAAAACAACTTCAAACAGAGTTACAAACAAGAAATTGAAAGCAAATGACTAAAATAAACTAATAAAAATGATAAAAAAAAGGGTTAAACTATGAAAATGATAGATGAAATTAGATTTTTGACCCATTTGAGTGAATGTATTGATTTATAGATTGTGATAGTTTGAAAATAAGAGAATACCTAGAAATTACCTAGAAGTTCTAGCTAAAAATAAAGGACATGATTAGTAGCTAAGGACAATAATGGAACTCATTTTTTTTCCATGATGGGAATTCTTGTCCTTCACATAAAACATTGAAATAAATACATAATCACTTATGGTATATGACATTAGATATGTTTGTAAATCTCTAGCATTTAAAAGTGTGTCAAACCTTGTATGTGACTTATTAAAGTTTCAAACCCTAGATTTGTGACACAGATAGATAAACATATATATATTTTTAAAAAGGGGATTAGCTATTGGATTTGTGATTTAACTTATCAACCCACTATTTTGATTATTGACTACATACCAATACTCTATAGATGGATAAAAATACCATGGATTTCTCCCACCTAAGTTTTTTACATATATAATGCTCTTTTAATTATATGAATGCATCTATATTTGTATGCATACTTTATTATGCTTGTCTAGGTTTATATAAAAATGAATTCAAACTTGGCTCATGATTATTTGAAGTGCTTGAAGGCTGATTTGGTAAGTGTTGAGACTAATATGTCCTTTTTAGTATAAGAAAAGGGGATCTATGCATTTCCCAAATATAAGAAATATCAACACTAGAATTAAACCTCGTTTAAACCTTGAATGAGTGAAAATATGGATGTCAATTTAGTACCCATTCATAAAATCATTTATAACACCATTGTTATCATTTTCTTATGTTTAAACATATTTCTTAGTTATTCACATCCAAAAATGAGTTAGAATTTATTGTAGGCCCCAAAAGGCCCACAGTAATGAGGATTTGACACATCTCCTGACACCTAGATGTATTAGATATGTCATAGCCTCAAGAGGCCCTAACCAATTAACAAATTCCATGTGTCACCTAAGAGTTTAAGGAATTAGAGATGTCAAAACCCTGAACAAATGAACATGTGATAAATCTCTCATAAAACCAAAGGCATTAAAGTTTTCAAATCCCTTAAAAGAGCAAACTAATGAGGAGGTGTCATATTTCTCCTAACACCCAGTAAAATCAAAACTATTAGAGCCTTAAAAAGCCTAAACCAATGAGGAGGTGGCACATGTCTCTCAACATCTTGAGGTTTTAGATTTGTTAGAGTGATGGGAGGCCCAAAATAATGAAAATATTCCATGTGATACCTAAAACTCAAATATGTCATATTTTACAAATCCCTAAGATGCCCAAACTAATGAATAGGCACCACTTCACATGACACCTAGGGGAGTTAGATCTAATAGAGCCCCTATAGGAATAATCAACTAAGAGAAAGCCACATGTACTTTTGTATACCCAAGTGATAGATGGTGTTAGGATCCCTAAAGGAGTTATAAAAGGTATAAGTTATACATAGAGCCAATCAGTGATTTTTATGTGTAATTTTTACACTCTAGTGGTCAACTTGTACATGCATAATTGTAAAAAAAGGAGATCCTATTATCTTTAGTCAATGCAATAATAAATTTATCACCCTTATATAATTGACATGTGCCATAATTTAGGGACAATCACAGTGATGGGAGGGATAAAATAAGCATGTGCCTATTATGATCCCAAAATTTGATAACTAAGTGTGGGAGATCATGATCTAATAATTATAAGTGTCCCATCACCATTGACTGACCTAAATGGGCATATTTTCAAATTTATAAATTTATGACAAATTTGGAAATGAATAATTTAAATCACTCACTATCAACTCATAGTTTAATTCACATAATATGACTTTACCATAGTCACTACCATAAAAATATCACATAGATTTATAAGATCCCATCTAGACTGAGCACCATCAAGACATTATAAGAGGGGGTACACATTGGTAAACAAATATAACCTTGAATATTATATAATCAAGACATTTTAAGATGGGTTACACATTGATATTCTATTTTTAAACCACTTATATGGAGGAACTAATGTAATTCACATCAACAAGTTATGGGTTCCCCTCTTGAGTATCATCATGAATGGAAAGGAGGTTATATATATGTGGAAACTCATTACCTTCAACCTCACCTATTAGGTGAATGGGATCCATGGAAGAGGTAAATTTTAAATGATGTCCCACATGGTAGATGGTATCTAAACTACCTTGGACTTTAAGAAATCAACCTTCACATAGTGGGTACCAATGTGGTCTATGGTGCATGTAGTGTTTGAAAAAATATACATCTACCAGTTATAAAACCACATGTAGGATATATGTGACACAATTTACCTCATTCTGTACTCAACCATTAATTATAGGCCAATGCCCATACTTAGAAGAAATTATGCTTTCCCTCTATCCCCTTGGATCTTATTGGTACTATAAGGAGCACACCATAATCAGGTAGAAGGCATTTTGTGGATTTTATCTTACTACCATACATAATCCTAGTCTGACTTATAGAATAAGAGATAGCTTAAATAATTTTAACAATGTCTTAGTTATCTACCTTAACAAAATATGATATTCCCATCTAGTACTCCCCATGGACATTGGTCATCATAAGTACAAAATCATGCAGGCATTGTAGACCATGGTCTAACCTAAGACTCATTTAATCTGGGCAAGGTAGAACATAAAGAATTAGATCATCAAGGCATAATGTAGGCTCACATCAAGACATATTAGTTGTGCCTTAATAACACCTACTACCATGAGGAACACCAAAACCATGTAATTCATCTCAACCTAGAAGATGACACTGAGGTGATTATAAATCTTGTGGAAGTAACCTACCAAAAAGGCCAAAAACAAACACATCCTAAGAGTGTATTAAAAGAGAGACCTAATCCTCCATAACCACCTCAAGTGTAACTAATATTCTTGTAGCCAATCCAACAAGAACCTACTATTGAGTTCCCAATATTGATGAAGATCCTTTTATATAAAATTATATGAGGTATCATAGATGTTAAAACTCCTTTGGATTCAACATATACCATTCCTTTAGTTACTTCTTAGGTAAGTGAATGCTAAGATACTTATGCTCCTCATTTCAAAATTAGTTGATAATCATAAGAGTTCCCACCTCAAAACCATCCTATGATGTCCTAAAGGGTGTCAACCCCCACTTTTATGTGAATTGATAAACCCCTTGATTCTCCTCCTAGTTTCCAAACACAAATGCAACCTACCCCCATTACGACCCCTTGTGTAGTGACCCTATCAAGCACCCCACCCTAATTATCCCTTAACTTAGGTTATATTTAGTGTTTTTAGTTTCACAACCCAAGTGCACCATGTACCTCAAATTAATTCTCATGTGTCAACCCCTAAATTTGTTTAGGTTCCACTTGGCCACTTCATTTTAAATTTTTTTTGTAATTTGAGGTTCCCAACTCCTCCAAGATTTCTTAAATTCCAATTATGTCCATATTTGAGTCCAATGACATGGTTTACACCATTATTTACTCTCTTCCAAATATTTTAATTCATCACAACCTCTCAAAAAACTCAAATTACAAATGTTCCCATGGTCTTAGAATCCCCTGTAGTCACATGTATCCTATCAGTGTCAATTTCCCTTAAAATAATAGTTCTTCCCAACATTACAACTACTCCAGTTTCTCCCATGAATTCCAATGCTCTTATTTTCATATCTCTCACTAATTTGAGTTCATCATCAAGACTAAAAGTAGTAACCCATCCCACACAAGCTTCACTTAAGGATATTGATACAACTCCTACTTTAGTATATACATCACAAACATACGTGAGCAAGAGGCCCAATGAAAAATAAAGAGTGATTTCTCACAAGAATATTATGTCACCCCATAACATCTAATGTTCATACCTAGACCTTTATATCCACCACTACTAAGGATTCAAATTTAACTAGCAAATTTCCTCATTTAACCTAAATAATCAACTCCTACTAACCATTAGCCCTAAGGTCATATGACCTAGAACCAATGGCAATCTCACATGTTCTTTTAGGCTTCTTATTTTGTGTTTCTTCCCTTTGTTTCCACACCACCTCCCCCACTATTCACTCAATTTATCCCTTTTACCTCATCTCTACCTCCTCCTCTCATGACTCTACCTTATAATTTAGCTTCCAACACCCCTCCTATGCCATCTTCCACCAGCTTGGGAATAATATATTAACAAGGATGGATTGGGACTATTAGATCTTCTGGTGTATAAGAACCATAGATGATCTACCATAGGGACCTAGACATTTAATTATAGTTTTATTAGTAGTTATGGAGGATGAAACATGTGCTCACATAAACATTTATTTAGGAAGGGATCCATGTGGTATGGATGACTTCACATGATATTTTATCCCTCACCAAAGTGAGGACTATGAGAAAATAAGAAAGGGTAGTGAAGGACCCAGTTTTAGTGCTCTTAGCCACTAGTGAACTATCCAAAATTCTAATTGAAAATATTAAGGATTAGGTTATGAATCTTGAGTACCAATTAAGTAAAACCTTTCATATAAGTCTGATTTTAAAAGTGGAGGCAATATCAACACAATTATTTTCAGCACTTGGGCAAATGACTAGAGTTATGCAATGATTACAAACCTACTTAGATGTGATAATTCATTTGGATATCAAGTGAAATAAGGTGGTTTACATCCTAAATAAAGTGATGCTACAAAACTTAAATTTGATGCCCCTCATGGACCTAAATTTATATCAATTATTTTTGGGTGACATGAGAAATTGAAGACTAGTTGATCAATGTTCAAGCCACCATCAAGCCCTTGGAGAAGAGTAGGGACCAAATTATTTCTTAATTCAAAGAAGTTATCATCATTGTTCTCTTTCACTTGAGTGGAATTTTTATTGGAAAAGATGAATTTAGAGTCCAATTTGGAAATTTCAATTAATACATGAGAATAAAGGTGGAAAATATAATAAGATCAGAGTCAAGGCTATCTTGGAAATTGACACCTAGTCCATAACTAAATGAGCTAGGTAAATGAGGCTAAAGTCTCATAAAAATATCCTTTCAAGGTGTACAATAGGTTATTAAATCTAGTATAAGTGAGATTTTAATATCTACCTATCAATCTAGAGAAGCTCTAATAGGAGGCTAAATTGGTTTACCAATCATTACATCTTAATAAGGTTCTCATAGGCAACTAGGAAGTGGATCACTACCAAGATGATTATCTCTATGGACCTAAGTAGAATATATACCAATGGGTCACCATCCCTTCTCCCCTATTATTTTTCATTTCTCTATGGTCTCTCATTAATTATTGAGGTTGTAACTATTTTTTTCCATGATGGATTAGAGTGGGATCTTATGATATTTTAAGATAGTCCCATCTTAGTTCCTATATATGATATTGTGTAACTCTTTATTAGGGTAGACACTTTTCTAATTGAATGATCTAAAGATTAACAATTTTTTTTAATCTTACATGGATTTTATCGTATGAATTTATTCCCAATTTTTTTATTCAATTAATAATGTTAATTTTAAATAATTCAAGCATGCACTTTTGAAGGTATTTGCATTAATTAATCTGAGTTATGAGCTATTCTAGTTTATTTTTTGAATTCTTTATGATTATTTAAGCCCTCATAAGGAATTAAGCATTTGTTACTTCCCTTTGAGTCCTTCCCTTATGTGTTTAAAGTTCAAGATCTTGTGAAACTCGACATATAGTGGTAAAATTATAGCTAAGCATGTCCTTAGTTATCAAACATTGATGTTTTTTTGTCAATAAAACTTCCTTTTATACCTTAGCCTTCTTTCCTTTTTATGTTTGTTTTTATATCAAGTGAGCTTTCCCTTATTTTACATTTTTTCAAGTGTAGTCTAAGGGGATGAATGTTTTGTATTATATTAATTGCTATGAATATGGTTTTTTATAAAATGGGAAACATGAATTGAATATCTAGTGGTATAATTTCATCTCTTTGATATATATTTCAAGAAGGATATTTCATGGATCCTAGTACTTATAGCTCATGCCCTACATTATTTCAACAACAATCCTTAAATGAGAGGACAAAATTACCCTTTTTATCTCCTAGGCTTGACTCAGTGAACTTATCTATATATGTGCATTTGAGGGCACAAAAAATTATAATGAGTAAAATATGGAAATATGAGGTAACAACATATCCATATGATATAATGTCTTCATAATATGATTTTATATAAGGATAATTTGGATCCTCTTATGCATACCACTAGATCTAGGTCTGGTCTTAGTCAGTTATTAATATCACCTATGGTATTTGATAGAAAGGTCATATCTAAAATAAGGAGACTTATATAGTTCATCCAACTAGACCACCCTAAACATGCATGACCCTATGACTTCACCCATGGAATATCTAGTTGGGACTTATATTGACATTCCTAGAGTCATTAATAGTTTATCTTGAAACCTAGAAAAGTACCTTCAATGGTTCATACCAAATTGAGGATGCTCTATCTAGGATCATGTGACTTCTTGTAAGACAACCCTTAGACTCTTGAATTTTGATAATCAATATGTAGCCTCTAGACTATTCCATTTCACTTTCATGGATGAAACCTATGACTAATTTTTGAATTTTTCAAAGATTCCATCATAGGATGGGAAGAGTTTAACAACAGCTTCTTGGATCAGTTTTGACAAGTTATTTAACTTAGTATATTGTATCAATAGTTTTTAACATTAGGATATAATTCAATGATCCCATTAGGTTATTCAATGCTAGGTTCCAAAATATGTATAATAGTGTCACTATGAAATATAATCTTGATGCCCAGATAGCCTTAGAAATGCATTATAATTTACTAGATCCCTAGGATATGATGTTCTTATGTAGATATACCCTCAGTATGGATTTTAAAATAGCATATTTCAAGGCCATGAAATTAGATAGGTAATTGAACCCTCAAGGTTAAATGTCACTAGCCACACCCAATATAGTATGAAATCTTCCTACCTTGAACCCTATTTTCAACACCAACCAAAGTGTGCCAATGCCACAACTAGTGCATGTGAAAAACTAAATTCCATTAAGGAATGATACACCTAATAAAAATATGAGCTTCATCATCTCAGTTAATTAATGTAGTAAGACCTAAAATTCATAGTCAAACACTAGTCCCTATTATAGTTGGATACACAATCACTGTTTCTAATCCTTTCAAACCCTTAAACAAATAAATTTAGCATAAAAATCATTTATATCAATAAATAATAAAGATAAACAAGATCACACACATAACACAAGATCTACATGGGAAACCCTCTTAGGGAATAAAACCCACTAGAACCTACAAGATAGACTATAATCTTATAATGACAAGATCCAAATTTAGACTAGCACCAACTGATCAAGTAACACCCATCCCTTAATTTAGTGAGACACCCATCCCATAAGGAAGAACCAACTACATAGGTAACTAATCACCCATTCAACTAATTTGATCTAATCTCCACCTTTTATCTAATGTCTTCTACACTTGATGATGGACTTATCTTGTGTGCACTCTTATTCACCCTTTTATCTCTCTCAAATAACTCATCAAACACCCTCAAACTTGATCATATAAGTAATGCATCCAAACTCCTTTTAGATCTCTCTAGTCTTCTTTGCTCATCCTCAATCTATTTTGTACTTTAGTCCATCCATTAAGCACACTCCATCTAATCTCTTTCCTTCATATCTATATTCTAATATCTCAACACACTCACATCTAAGTCTAGAAACCATTACCTTAGTCTCCACTATTTATAGAGTCTTCATGGATATTATCTTCTTGGTCATTGATGATACATGTCTTAATCCTTAAGACTTGTATTATGCTAACACATAGTTCAAATACATTGTCATAGGTTGGACATAACATCTATGGGTCACACTTAAGAAGATACACCTTTCAATCAGTCCTTTTTAACACTTATAGGTCTTATGGAGACCTATTCACCCATTTAGCACTTCATCAAGAAAAATAAGAATGTACGATCACTTTAAAATACTTGGGTCCACTCCATATGACCTTTATGACATATCCATGTGATTTCTCCCACCAAAAGATGCTTTTGCTAAAGCTAAAAATGCTTAAATAAAATGATGTACATAGTAGTACCATGAATCAAAAAATAGTCAACTTTGAAGCTCCATATATTTAATAATATAGATACTTAGACCTTTTAACTAGCTTCTCTAGATGTGCCTTGAAGTCCTCTCCAACTTTATTTTTACTACATCAATAAATCCATCTTGGATCAAAAGATATAACTCAAAAAATAGGGAGTAGTTTTTCCCTCACTAATTTGAATATTTGAATTCCAATAGTCACTATTCAAATAGTAAACATTGAACACCTTAATCTCATCTCATGATTCCTAACAACTATGTACAAATATGCATTGTTGATCTCCTCTAATTAGCTCAATATTTATCATAGAATTATCAACATTGATCTTAGATCAGATCTCTCAAGATTGTCCCACTTGGTAGCTCTACATGCCTTTTACACATTTTACTCTTTGACTTGACCCACACCATTGATATCTATCTGTATGGATGCTCATGAACTATTGATCTTCTATCAAATCAATGAGATAGTGACACTTATCACCAACACATGAATTCTTAGACTCTTTAACATTTTGACTAAATAAGCACCATTAGATCAAGATCTAGATGATGAATGCTCACTATTAGATTAAATGACAAGTGACTTTAGACTTTAATGAAGTTAAACTTGATGATCTTTGGCCCATTAAAATCTAAATGAGAAACTTTGATGTTTTATAACTTGAGATATAAAACACTTCAAGTGTCCAAATTTTCAAGGTACCTTCTTGGCACTATAGACAACATCTCCATTAAAGACTTTGACCTTGATTAAATTTTTGAGTACCTAAAATAAATACACAAACTTGCTAGTTCAATTGTATCTGCATGATGTGAAGTGATGGTCTAGATTCTCTTAAGATAAAATATGCATGTTTCTCATTATAAATGATCAAGTGACACACCAGAGCTTCACTAGGATAACTATGGATGCTTCATAACTTCTTATTTGTCCTTACATACCTATAAATGTGTCATATCTCTCCAAAACAATAATATTATAACTTTTTCACTTATGCATTAGTACCACATGCTCTTTTTGACATCAATGAAAATTAAACATCAATGACTATGCTGAATAATCTCCCACTTTATCACTAATGAAAAAAATACCCTTATACTGACTTCTTACTTATTTAAAATGAACTCCTTCATTCTGATATTTCTCCCACTTTGACATTAATGACAAAGGGTCTCTTCCTCAACATGCCAACAATCATTAATCAATAATATCTATGAATTTAATTACTATTAAATATGTCGAGGATACTTATAAACTTTTAGGCATTTGAATCAATTTCTCCCCCTTTGATATGCACCAATCTAAACATGGACTTATATTATCCTTGGACCTGACAAACTACTCAAATCTTAGAGAGCTCCTCTTAACATTATGCACATATCTTCAATTCTATCAAATTATCTAAGTTAGTTACCCATAAATCAATGCTCTATCTGAAAAAAATCATCTTCAATAAGTCTTCTCAACAAACTAGGTTTGCCAACAACTCTTCAAAAAAATGGATCTCATAGAAACAAAACAATTTCCCTTTATCCTCTACAAGCCATCATGGTTTAGAAACTTTTCAAAGCACTCTCATAGAACCATGACGTACACAAATTGTCATATACAAAAATTTGAGACCTTATTCATGATATTAACAATATGAAAACACATTCTCCTCATACTATATATCAACCTTGCCTTCAATCTTAATTATTTGATCAATCAATTTAAGTAATTGAAAATATCTTACCTTTAGAACCAAAAACCCTGAACACACTTTGAGCACATATGAACAAGACTAACATATCTTTTTATGAAACATAATATCTTCATAACTCACCATCCTTGATCAGACACTTAGAAACTTCCATTCTTTACCTATAGACCTTCAAAACCAACAAATTCATTCTTCACCATTTGAACAAATAGATCCTCCTTTAGATTTGATCAAAATTTTGACCTTAGGATCATTGTTTATGAAAATATCTTATCATGTAATTCCATATTAAACCAACACTTCTTATTATGACCTTTATTATACTAAAACATTAACCAAATCTCAACTAGCATCCACCATTCTTCCTCTTTCTCTCAAGTGTCTCCTTGAATCCTAGATAGAGATACCCAAACCCATAATGTCCTAAAACAATGTGAAACTAGGAGTTTCCCACAACTCATCATATTATTTCTCCTCATTGGTCATATGATATTGATAGTTCTTATTCTTATTCTTAGGTTTAAGAGAAGCAACATGCTCATCCAAAATAATATTCTCCTTTTCAAAGAAATAATTGACAATACATGGAGATAACAAATATTCATGACATATCCTTTCATCTGAATAAAAAACCTCATCACTTGTCATTAACAACTAATGTTATTTTGATGAAAATTACTCAATAATAGAAATATGTTCACTTAGATCTATACACACTTGACGACTAGCCTCAAATAACATCTTGGTCTTCTCCTTGAACTTGTTCTCTTAATTTACAACATGAGCAAACAATGAAATATATTGGCATTCTTCAACATTTGTAGCATTCTCCACCATAATAAATACACCACTTGGACCTGAAGACTCATCACGACTCACACTTTTCAATTTTCATCTCTATAATTTAACTTATCTTCTTCATTTCATACTAAGATTTTGATTAAACTTATTTTGACTTGATGGACTTATAGACACCAAAATTGTGTCTAACCCTTGTCGTCCTCCCCTTAACCCCCATTTCTATTCTTCCATGCCTATTTAACCCCTGTCGACCATTTTCCCACAAGCCTTGACCCTGACAGCATGTAAAAATGAGCAGAGAGCTAAAGTTAGCCTTTATCCCCATTCTGCATCTGCTGATGATGGTCATAACCTGACTGACGTTGCCAACGTCAGTCACTTATCGGCCGACATTGGCAGTCCTGCTGACGTCAGTTATCTTTAACATTGCATTCTCAACCCAAAAGTAGGAACCGTTATCCATTATCCATTATCCATTTGGTTGCCAATCCATTTCTCGATCGGTTACCAGACCTTCCTTCGTATCAATCAACAAACCTTTTCATTCAAACGATCAACCAATTCTTGCATCCAACCAATCTGCAATCAATATCTCACATTCTCTCTCCAATACAGGTATTCTACTTTAGTCATCTTACTGGAAGTCTGCTACATTGAAATTTTGTGACACAACAACAACATCAATCATGTCTCTGACTTTTATCTTCAGCACGTAATAGGTAAGCATTTGTTCTATGTTTTTATTCTGATCTCTGGTTATTGTTTTTAATTGCTATCATTACCCAGATTTAGATTCAGAATATAGCCCTGACCTTACTTCCACCTGTATCACCTCTATCCACCCTCTGTAGAATATACAGTTTGTAACTCTGCCCATACCCCTTGCACATAAACCCCTAAATAATCCCTCTGACTCCTAAACTGGCTTCTCGAACCCTCAGACAAAAACATCTGACCTTTCTACAAATCTTAAGACCCTATCCAGACCCGACCAGACCCTGTCCAAAACTGTTACCCTGACCAACGCCGGTCATTACCCCTACTGATGTCAGCACTTTAATCGACATCAGCTCCCTTCCTTGACTGACGCCGGCATAGAGACCGACACCAGCGACTGTACAGAGTAGTTTGCTGCATATCAAGTACGCATTCTGCTTTTTGTCTTTTATTTGCTTTCATTCTATCTTTCATTATTTCTACTTTAGTCAAATATTCTACTTTTTATTAGTGGGTTGATATCCCTTAAGGAAGTCTTCGTACTTCAAGGATCAAGCGTTTGCTTGAAAACCCACCATCTCTTCGTCTAACACTTTTTTGTGTTTAGTCTCGTTTTCTTCACAGGTGTCATTCCTCCATAGCCAAAGAGGAGTACCTTCCAACGTCTGATTTCGGTGCACACGACTATATCTGGGTATCCTCTAACCCTAGACCATCTCTTAGTTTCTCATTTCTATCTTTTGAATGTGAAAGCGAAATTAGCATAGAAACATTCTGGCATGCCCAGTGGGACCCTAGGGCCTTCCTTGGGTTCTTTCTTTCTTTCGTTCATATAGGTGCATTAGGTTCCTTCCTTTTCACCTCTTTCATCTCTTCTAAATGACATCATAAGTAGGAATAAAAAGAACTTTTCTTTTCTTTTTTGCACTTCTAGACTAGTCAAAACTCATATTCTTCGACTCTTTCTCCATTCGTCTTCATATGAACAAACATTTTGACTCGGGCTTAAAACATGTTGCACTTTCATTTCTGTTTGCTTGCATTTCTTAGACCACACTTAGTAATTAATAAACACATATTAAATTAATCTAGTCCACTTGATGTTACATGACCAAACCACTTACACAAAACAAACATCTTAACTTACCTGAGACAAGGCCCGACTGGGATTTCATCCCCCAGCGGATACCTTACCCATCCCGGCGATCCTACTTGGATTCCATCACCAAGGGGAAAGCCCACTCTATTCTCTGGCAGAGTCTAATCTCTAGGGGAAGTATATTTTGGCTAAGCGAGCCCAATTTATCACTGGACTTGTGAAGTGAGGGGAACTTGCTCCTTAGCACCAGGCCTTGTACGAAACCTAACATAGACTTCTTGAGCACCATAACTAACCCGAAACCATCCATAGACTACTTCTTCTAGGACCCGACTCAAAATCCAATCTTCCTCTACACACATTCTAAGGCATAAGCCACTATAATCCTAATAACTTACTCCTAGGGTTTTAAGATCTGCTTGTGTTCTTCATCTTTTCTATTCTTATTTGCTTGTTTGAGCTTGTGAGGATGTTCTTTCTTGCCTTGAATGCTTCTAACTCATAGTCAAGCCAAGGCTCTAGTCGATCACACGAGGCATCACCCGCTTCCATCTACCCCATCCATGACCAATCCTATAATGGAGTTCCACTCAGAGACTGAAAGAACTCCTACTAGACCATCCCCGACCCAGACGCCTATTGTCCCAAAAGGGGACCAAGATTTTGCATGATTCTTAGACCTCAATGTCAAAACCTTGCAGCACTATCTCATGAATAGCCGAACGTGAGACTCCTTGTGCAATCCAATCTATGAAATGCCAACCTCTCTTCTCGAAACTGTGGCCGTATCAACAACGTCCATAGTTCAACCTTTTAACACCTAGGCTATTGCCTCGACCTATGACCAGCCTTTGACCAACCATCCAAGTGTGGCCTCTCCCTCCATCTTTGGGCCCACTTCCTCTGGGGTTACGGCCCCCTATCAACCTCAGCCCACTCAACCACTTTCTACCCCCTTTCAGAATTTGGTCGTCTCTATTCTGCCTACCCTGGCCCCTGTCAACACTAAGGTGGCTACCTATCCATTGGCCCATGTTACCACTAACCAACCCCCCATGGAAACATTGAGCCTAGCCGTGCCTTCTACCCAACCATCCTTAGTCTTCTCTTCTATCCCTACGACTAGTCATCCCTACGTTGTGCCCTTACTGGTACAACCAACTACGTCGTATGCCTCTTCTAGCCTCTTTCCACCCACCAATCCGTCAATAGATATCATCAAAATGTTGATGGACAAGATGTCCAGCCTAGAGACCTCCATTTTTGGCTAACACAATACTCTCTCATACGAACAAATTTGCAACGAGCCCATCCATCCTTCCATCCCAATCCGACCATATCCCAACCAGTGGGAACTTCCTAAGTTTTCTCATTTTCAAAGCAAGGAAGACCCACAACAAAACTTATGGGCATTCAGACATGCCTATTACCTTATTGTCCACGATGATGTGTTGCTTTTATGCACATTTCCTATGTCTCTCTCAGGTGCTATGCTTGACTAGTACAACTCCCTTACCAGCCATTCCCTCTTCACATTCACTCAGCTGGCCCAGCTCTTCCTCGATCATTTCTCTATCAACATCACCAAGAAGGTCTCAATCACAGACCTCTATTCTATCTGCCAATTTGAGGACAAATCCATTGCTAATTTCATTGCTTGATGGAGGGGCCTTATCAATCAACTCTCCTTTTCTTTACCCCAAACTGAGCTTATTGAACTTTTCTCCCAAGCCTATGCCAGACATATTTCTTCCACCTTGAGGGTTCAGACCTTCCGTACTTTTGACAAAGCCTTCACGATGGCCATAAACTTGAATTACATGCCATCGAGGAGAATAAAGTCAAGTTGTAGAGCAAGAATCCCAACTCCAAGACCAATGACCCCTCTTCTAAGCCTTCCTCATCCAATCCTAAATCTAAAGCTTCAGCAAACGCTGTGGTCATTAGATCTTCCTCTACTTCACCTTCAACTAATCAGTCTGAGCCATCCACATCTCAGAGTGCCACTCACCAATTTTATCAGAGATACATACAGCGACAGTATACTCCACTCAGAGAATCATACACATCTATGCTAGAAAAACTCATCAAATAAGGGGTCCTCAATCTCCCCCAGATCCGACCACCTCCACAATTTGATCCCTCACGTGCCATCCCTGCGTGGTATAGGGAAAATGACTTTTGTAAATACCACTGTGTTAAAGGACATGACACGGGCAACTGTAAAACCTTAAAAACATCATCCAAGTCATGCTGGAAAAGGGTGACCTCATCTTTGATAATCCCAATGCGCCACCTAATTAGGGCATCGACATCTTTAAGCAACCATTCCCCAATCATCCACCAACTCAGAACAATATCCAGACCTTGACTGACAACATTCATGAACACAATATACGAATAGTCAATATAGTCTTGCCCTTCATTTCCAACCAACCTCAAGAGGTGAGTCCATCCATAAATCCATCACATGTGGATGAACCTCTTTCTCTAGTTAGTTCTCCGTCAATCTCTCTCATCTTGGAGGATGCCTTGACCTTACCAGCACCGCCGTTTTCACCATCCTCCTTCCTACTACCCATGGAGGACCTAACCCTTCCTACTCCTCAACTGCAAGTGGAGGGCATAATCATCCTTGCTCTTTACCCGCTTAAGGAGCTTCATTCTCTGATTTCTTCTCCACCCAGGGAAGAACCTACCTCTCCTTCATCTCTAACCACAGACGAACCTGTCACGACTCCATCATGCCTTGGGTCTGAGACCGCTACACCAGTCTCATCTTCAACCCCAAAACCATCCACATCTTCTCAAGAACCCAAACCTCATCCCACATCTTCTTAGCCATTTTCTCGACTAGTGGAGAAACTCAAACTTCTCCCTTCTAGGAAAGTGGAGCATCAGGGATTGTGGGAGCATCTCACAGCTCTTCAACATGCCCATGCCCTCTCATCTCATGCAACTAATCCTCCCATGGTGAAATCTCCCAAGACCTTTAACAAAAACCAGACTCTCATTTCTAAGCCTCAACCGACCCCATCAAAAGCAAAACTTGCATCTACCTCATCTAAACCTATCAAGTCACTTGGCATTTGCCCTGTCTCCATCCTCACTCATCCGCAAGTGAAGGTGGACCTAGACCAGACCTCAACCAATAGTAGTTTTCAAACCAAGTCACATAAGACTACTAAACCACAGAGGCAAATGCCTCCTCCTCCATCATCATTACCCTCCATTTTGGGCCCCCATCCTTTGACCCTGACTAGAATCCTTCCCACTTCAACCTTTAATCAAAACCAGTTGCCTCCTTTGCTTCCTTTGCCTATCGCTAGCCTACCCTCTCTCAATAAGGTGGTACCTCCCATGAAGAAAGTATCGTCTCCATCCGTCACCGTACCATCAACCTAAAAGGTGGTACAGAAGCCTCCTCTGACTCTGCCGAAGCAAAAGTCACCAGTATCGCACACATCGACAAGCACGGACCCTTTAGTGGGCTCATACTCTTTGATCTTGCATTGAATTTTGTAGACTTCCAGCATAACCCTTCCACCCATCAGGCCTTTCCAACCTCTCAGGTCTAAGCCCTCTTGGTTTGACGACACGAAGATTTGCTTATATCATCGTATGCTAGGACACGATACCAAGACTTGCTGTGCCCTCAAGACCGTCATTCACTGCTATCTGGAGAAAGACACTCTTCTATTTGAGGACACTCTCGACCAACCCCTGACTCCTTCTCATAACCCTCTAACCTCTTCAGACCCATCAACATCTCATCAGTAAATCACGACCCCTTCATCTCCTTCACCCCCTATCTTTGAAATCAATGCCATTCACATAACCACCAGGTCAAAAAAGGACAAGGCAAAGGAAAAAGCCACCATTCCTTAGACCTACCCTTTCATCCAGCCACCTTAACTACCCAATCCCAAGATTTCTATCCTTGGCGCACCTCAACCCTCCTCTTCTTCTTCTTCTTTCAGACCAATTCATGACTCTATGTTGAAATAGCTTCACCAGATGCCTATGAAGATGTCCCTTTATGACCTCATCCAAACCTCGCCCCAACATCGTCAAGCCCTCATTAGAGCCCTACAGGCAGCGGAGGTTCAACCCGAGGACCCCCAGCCAGTTGCTTCCCTTGTCCACTCTTTAGCCCCTATTGCCTCCATCACATTCATCAATTTTGAGATTCCCACATCTAACACAGAAGATCAGGATGCTTCCCTCTTCATCACTACCTATGTTGAATTGACATGCATTAAATGCATTATGATCAACGGAGGTGCCAGTATCAACATTATCTCCACCCATGCCTTTGAACAGTTGGCTCTTCCTAAGAATTACGTCTCCAAAACTGACTCAATCTTGCATTCCTTTAATGACACCACTGCCATGACCATTGGCACAGTCGTCCTTCACATTTGCATTGGTCCACACACAGTCCCAGAGCTCTTTTATATCATTAAAAGAGAGTTTCAATACAACATCTTGCTAGGCTGACCCTGGATCCGTGCCATGGCCTGTGTCCCCTCCACCCTGCACCATTGTGTGAAATTTGAGAATGATGGGCAAGTCCATACCATTCTCACTAACCCTTCACCCTTCAAAACTTGTAACACCACCTACCATCCAAATGACGTTCTCATTCCTATCAAGCCTTCAACCCCGGCACCACCTCCATCCGTGGAAGCTTCAACCAGTTCGTAACCAGCGGTCACCCTCACACATCCCCTTTAAGTGACGACCATAGATCCCATGGAAGACATCTTCTAAAGACTTTCATTAGGGGAATATCACTTGCTGGCCTTAGACATGTTCCAAACTCCACAAGAGTATGGACACCTTCATCATAACCCTAGTTACGACCATTAGATCGGGATGATCGTGCCTTATGATCCTCTTCACCTCTAAACCAACCTTGTCTATGGGGGGCTTGATCAAGCTCCTACTGATTTCAATCCTCTTTCTTCACATCAACCTTTCACATCAGACTTCTCATTTCTTGGCAACCCCGCCTTTGAACACATTTACCTTTATAGGTGTGCATGGAAGGGTTTTGGCTTCGAACGCTATGAGCAGGGCTCCCATTAGCCCATCAAACCACTCAACGATGATGATGCCAAGAAACGGTATGGATTGGGATATCACGACCCCACTCAGACCCCTACAGACCTTTGTCTCGAACCAACCATTGAATAATCTCCTCCAGACTCACCCATTCCTCCTCCACCTATGGAGTCGGTGGTTTCCATCCCTCTTATTTTTTTTCCATAAACACCATCCACCTAGAACCCTTGACTTATCAACTCAATGGGGTGTCCAGGTCTCTCCCTCTCATTTTTCCCAGTATGGTAGAAGATGAGTCAGTAACCATTCACACTATCTATTACATTGACTATGATGCCATTCTTTCCTACATGGGCACCGATGACTCTTTCATCCAGCGCTCTCTCCCTTCTGAGACCCAAGTTATGTTAAATGAATCAACCATTGACATTAACCTCCCTTCTTCTGATGTTCCTCACATCTTAAATATTGGACAATCTTTAGATGCTCAGGAGTAGCTTGACTATACCCAGTTCCTCTCAAACCATAGTAAGGCCTTTGCCTAGACCTACCGTGACATGCCTGGCATCGACCCCACCATTGCTACCCATAACATTGTCACCAAAATAGAGGCTAAGCCTGTTAGGCAAAAGATTTGAAAGATGCATCCTTGCATTGCCCTCCTTGTCAAAGTGGAGCTTCAACGCCTCCTTTTTATCTCCTTCATCCAGCCCATCGATTATCCACAGTGGGTCTCTAACATCGTCCTAGTCACCAAGGCAACTGGGGGGATCCAGATCTGCACAGACTATCAAGACCTTAACCTAGCCTATCCTAAAGACAACTTTCCTCTTCCTAACATTGACCAGCTTGTTGATCTCACAGCTGGCCATGAGATGCTATCTCTCATGGATAGGTTTTCAGGATACAATCAAATCCTGATTGCTCCAGAAGATCAACACAAGACCACTTTCATTACCCCATGGGGGACTTTCTGCTATCGAGTCATGCCTTTCGGCTTGAAGAACATAGGCACCACATATCAGCATGCCATGACCTACATTTTTTGTGATCTCCTCCATAAAATCATGGAGGACTATGTGGACGACCTTCTTGGCAAGTCCAAGCTTCACCGTGACCATTTGACCATTCTCAAAATCATCTTCTCTCACCTTCTTCAATACAATGTCTGCCTTAACCCCAAGAAATGTGTCTTTGGGGTCCTCTCTGGCAAACTTCTCAGCTTTATCATTTCTTTTTATGGCATCGAGATAGGTCCCACCAAGATCTGCGCTATCCTTGACATGCCACCCCTGAACAATCTCAAGTAGCTTCGCAGTCTACAAGGGAAGCTCCAGTCCATTCGCCATTTCATCTCGCAGCTTTCTGACCACTGCCAACCTTTTCATCATCTCCTTAAGAAGGACATCTCTTTTACATGGGATAAGGACTGTCAAGAGGCTTTTAAAGCCCTTAAATGCTATCTAGTCTCTCCACCAATCCTCATTCCACCTAAAGATGATCAACCCTTTTACCTTTATATCTCTATCACCAACCATTTGTTAGGTGCCAAGATCACGCACCAAGATGAGCATCACTATGAGCAAGCGGTCTACTATATCAGCCAAACACTGGTCGACTATGAAAGTAAGTATACTCATACTGAGAAACTCTATTTGGCATTAGTCTTTACCACTGCCAAGATCCGCCACTATCTTCTTAACCATAAAACCTTTGTCATCACTCACACCGACCCTCTTAAGTTTATGCACTCCAAGCCATATCAACATCAATGTATGGCTCGGTGGCTCATGTTGCTTGATAAGTTTGACCTTGAATTCATCTAGCATAAATCTATCAAGGGGCAAACCATCACTGATCAACTGCCAGATGCCCCTCTTCCCAACAATCAACCTTCGCAGTGCGAGTTTCCTGACGAGTCTATCGTTATGCTTTCCACCGATGACACTGTCTACCAAATGACCATGTTCTTCGATGGCTCCAAATGTCAACTTGGTGGGGGTGTAGGAGTCGTTCTCATCCCACTCGATGGTGAGCCCATGCCTTTGTCTTTTAAGCTCAACTTTAATTGTACCAATAATATGGCTGAATACGAGGCCTTAATTTTGGGACTTCAGACCACCCTCTCTCTCAGCATCAAGTCCATCAACATCTTTAGTGACTCATAGCTTGTCATCAATTAGGTCAATAGTTCATACCTCTATAAAAATGAAATTTTGCAAAGGTACAAAAATCGTGCTGACATTCTCCTTGCATCTTTTGACCATTACCTCTTACAGACTGTTCCTCGATCTACAAAAAAGTTTGCTGACACCATTACTTATCTCACTTTGCATATCCCATCTTCTTCATCTACATCCAGACTTTTTGTCATGGTGCATCATGTGCCGTTGCCTTCCTATATCTCTCCTAACATTAATCATGTCAACACCATAGACTCTAGCCCATGAGATGTTTGGTATAAGCAACTTGTGGACTTCTTATCTTTGTCTGTAATTCCTCTTAACCTCTCTAATACTGTGCGATGAGCTTTTATCAAGCGTACTGCTCGCTATACCATGCTAGGGGGTCTTCTCTATAAGCGAGGCTTCGACGGCCTCCTTCTTTGCTGTCTCACCTCCATTGAAGCATCTCAGGCCATTAAGCAAGTCCATGACGAGATTTGTGGTAGACATTTCAGTGGGAATTTGATTGCCAAGCACATCCTTTGTCTGGGATATTATTGGCCCACCCTTCATCAAGACTGTAGCGACTATGTTCGGCGTTGCATCAAGTGTTAGCAACACTCTAACTTGCTTCATCTTCTTAGTCACGCCTTACAATTTGCTCAAGATTTTTGGCCTTTTTCTCAGTGGGGCATAGATCTCATTGGTGAGATTAACCCTCATTCGTCTCTTCGTCATCAATCCATCATCACTGCCACTGAGTATTTCACCAAGTGGGTGGAAGCCATTCCTCTCATCTCCACAAAAGCTGACAAGATTGTCGACTTCATCAGCAGCCACATCATCTGCCACTTCGGTGTCCCTCATAAAATCATCACTGACAATGGCAAGTCCTTCAAAAACAAGACTATCCAAAAACTCTGCGACTCATTTGGCATCAAGCTCAGTTTCTCTTTGCCTTACTACTCACAAGTAAATGGGTAGGCTGAGGCTTCCAACAAAATCTTGACTAAAATTCTCATGAAGGTGGTCACTAACACTAGAAGGGATTGGCATACTCACATTCCCTTCATTTTGTGGGCCTATTGCATTAGCATTTGAACCTCCACGGGTGCTACCCCTTTCTCTCTCATGTACAGAACAGAGGCTGTCCTACCTCTCATAGTATAGATCCTGTCTCTTCGCATCTCTTTGCATGACATTCTTTCTAATGATGAATTTTGTCAAGATCACTTAGCTCAACTTGAGTTACTTGACGAGCACCGTCTTGCTACCCTCAACCATCTCCATGTCTATCAACATTGCATCAAGCGAGCCTATGACAAAAATCTGTGAGAATGAGATTTCAATATCAGAGACCTTGTCCTCAAAGAGAATCAACACGTGACCAATATGGAGTGAAGTAAACAAGGCAAGTTTGCCCCTAATTGGCTTGGACCTTTCATTATCACGCACAAGTATGGATTAGGGACGTATCATTTGTCTTCTCTTGACAAATGACCAAAACCTGAGCCTTTTAATGCATTGCATCTATGACCATTCTACTGTTAGTCGAGTACTCATCCACTTGACATTTATCTTGAGCTCATCCCTTGAGCAATCCCTGTCCTCTTAGTCCTCATTCCTTTCAACCCTACTCCCCTTAACAAATCCTATATACCCCTTTTATACAGTATGGATGCTTTGTCCTAATAAATGGGAACCCTCGACCTTCTATAGTCTGGTCCATGACTCACATTTTTGTCAAAACAAATCAAGATGTCAAAAATATCCAAGGTCACCAAATCACATCAAAAGGCAGACTGCTCCCTCGAAGGACAACTGTACTATCATTACTGTAGCTAATAAACTGCTCCCTCGAAGGATAGCTATTCAAAGCCCTTATATATAAAGCAAAATATAGACCATTCCCTCGAAGGATGGCTATGATTAACTCTTGCTACCAAAAACAATCTTTCTTAGTAGCTTCCCGCATTGATTAGCTTTGTAAATGACCACCAAACAAATGACATCTCTATGTAGACTTCCCGCAATGATCAGTCTGCACCAAAAAAAAATAAAAATAAAAAGATCATGGACTTGGCTTGTAGTTGTCTCAGGGTCTCCTTTAAAAGGGGCAAAGTTATCTCTGCTCTAAAACGGGTTACCCTATCCTCCTCCTATCACCTGCTCAAGGGACTTCAAGCTCACTTTAATGTCAAAGTGATTTGATTACCACTCTAACACAACATATGGTCAATGACATCATGCATGAATGGGGCTCTTGGTTCTAATAACCCCTATCTATGCTGTCATTTTTGGTCCTTGTCAATGAAAGAGCAATATGCCTTTCACTTTTTCTACACTTTGGTCACATTCAACTTCATCACTTGTCAAACCCAACCAAGCCAACCCAACATTTTTAGACCTGTCACATCATCATAACCTATTCACACTAGTTTCTATGGACACCAATACACATGGAAACTATCGACCAAACGCAATTTATGTTAAGCATAAACCAATACTTGCTGAAGCATAAATAGACCTCAATTCATTTTTAGCATACATCCATCACGACTATGGAAAATTGCTAAGGATGAAAGACCACATCACTAATGTTACAGAATACGCCATTTGGAAAAGGCTATAACATCTTTTTTCTCCTCATCATTTCGACCTTGACCAAGACTAGTCTATCAACCACTTTCACCACCTGTCTACCACTCGAACTCCTAGTTTTGAACTACATTGGTCTGAGGCCCTCAGATCGGGGCTATGTAGGCAGCACTTAGATGACATGCCGTCTTCTGGGGTTAGCTCAACCACCTTCGTTTGTTCATCTCTCTGATGGACAAACCTTCTTTCCTCCTTTTGACCATGACCTTGCCCTTAACCAAGACCAATTCCATCACTTTGACCCTTCCTCCCTTTTAGGGAGAACTACATTGGCATGAGGCCCTTCACACAAGGGCTATGTAGGCAACACTCAGATCACATAACATCTTCTGAGGTTAGCTCAGCCACATCCTTTTGTCCATCCATCCACCTCGACCAATGACCATTGGAGATCATGCTTGTCTCCTCCGACCATGACCACTTCCAAGACAATGTTGCCTTGGTTGTTTTTTGCCTATATGCTACCTCATGAATGGTTAGCAAAATTATGCACATACCACTTTTGACCTTCACAAGTATAGGATCGCAAGCCGATTGATCCCCACTACTTGTGACATTTTCATGTTTTTGGGAGCACTTCCTGAGCCTGAGATACCTGGAACATGATGACCATTGGAGCTTCAACTTAGATTAAATAACCCAATCAGTAGACGACTAAATGCTGGGGCCTGGTTATTTAATTTTTGACTCTCATTGACCCTTAACCTGCAATAATTTGACCTGACCATCTTCGTGAAGTGGTGTACGCACAATCACAACTTTTGTAGCATTCTCACTCTATCTTCACCCCTTTTTCATCCAATCTTTGTCAAATCAGCACCTAATTCTAGGTTCCCTTCTCTCGACTCCTGCTTTGAGGGGGAATACCTCATCCATAATCGGGGCAACCAACCCTCCTATTTTTGTCTTGCAGTTCACTTGAACAACCAACAAGATGAAATCGACCTTATCCCACACCTGGGGCAACCAACTCCTATTTTTGTCTTGCAGTTCATCTAGAACAACCAACAAGACAAAAAGGGGCAAATGTAGACACCAAAATTGTGTCTAACCCTTGTCGTCCTCCCCTTAACCCCCATTTTTATTCTTCCACACCTATTTAACCCCTATTGATCATTTTCCCACAAGCCTTGACCTTGGCAGCATGTAAAAATGAGCAAAGAGCTAAAGTTAGCCTTTATCCCCATTCTGCATCTATCGATGATAGTCATAACTCGGCCCACGTCACCGACGTCGATCACTTATCGATCGACGTCAAAAGTCCTGCTGATGTCAGTTATCTTTAACACTACGTTCTCAACCTAAATGTAGGAACCATTATCTGTTATCCATTATCCATTCGGTTGCCAATCTATTTCTCGATCAGTTATCGGACCTTCCTTCGTATCAATCAACAAACCTCTTCATTTGAATGATCAACTAATTCTTGCATCCAACTAATTTGTAATCAATCTCTCACATTCTCTCTCTAGTACAGGTATTCTACTTCAGTCATCTTGCTAGAAGTCTGCTACATCAAAATTCTATGACACAATGACAACATCAATCATGTCTCTGACTTTTATCTTCAGCACATAACAGGTAAGCATTTGTTCTGTGTTTTTATTTTGATCTCTAGTTATTGTTTTTAATTGCTATCATTACCCAAATTTAGCTTCAGACTATAGCCCCGACCTTACTTCCACCCGTATCACCTCTATCCACCCTCTGCAGAATATACAGTCTGTAACTCTGCCCATACCCCTTGCACATAAACCCCCAAGTAATCCCTCTGACTCCTAAACTAGCTTCCCGAACCCTCAAACAAAAACATCTGACCTTTCTGCAAATCCTAAGACCCTGTTTGGACCTGACCAGACCCTGTCCATAACTATTTCCCTGATTGAAACCGGTCATTACCCCTACCGACGTCGGCACTTTAACTGACGTCGGCTCCCTTCCCTGACCGACGTTGACACAGAGACCGACATCGGCGACCGTGCAGAGTAGTTTACTGCATATTAGGTATGCATTCTACTTTTTGTCTTTTATTTGCTTTCATTTTGTCTTTCATTATTTTTACTTCAATCAAATATTCTACTTTTTATTAGTGGGTTGATATCCCTTAAGGAAGTCTTCATACTTCAAGGATCAAGTGTTTGCTTGACAACCCACCGTCTCTTCATCTAACATTTTTTCGTGTTTAGTCTCTTTTTCTTCGCAAGTGTCATTCCTCCACAGCCAAAGAGGAGTACCTTCCAACATCTAATTTTAGTGCGCACGACTATATCTGGGTATCCTCTAACCCTAGACCATCTCTTAGTTTCTCATTTCTATCTTTTGAATGTGAAAGCGAAATTAGCATAGAAACAGGACTTTACTTGCAAAACCTATAAATGTGACCAATCTTCTCACAATTGTAGCAAACCACTCCTTTTGAAGGAAACTCAAATTTTCTTAATTTATTTGGAAAACATTTTCCAAAGTGTCCCACATTATGATAGCTGAAGCATTCAACTTTACTTACACTACTTGATTGATAAGTCCACTCATTCTTAGCAAGTATTTTACACTTTCTATCCCTATGATAAAATTTATTGTAAGTGTTATAATAACCATTGAATTTGGAATAGCTCATGGCATCTGGTTGTCTAATCTAATTTATCTTCATTTTTCCAACATCTTCATTCCATGACTAATTATTGACCCTCAAGGTCTGATAATCTTGGTTCACATTAGTCTTCACCTTGTCTTGAGTTGTAATATTTTATTCTTCTTTGTAACCAAGTCTATTTCTATCACTAACATGCTTTTGAATATTTAGAATGTTTTATAGATCACTTGAATGATTTTCAAACATAAAAAATGACTTCAACTTACTCTATGTCTTTTCTAACTCAGCTTTTAATGACTCATTTTCAACCACATACCTTAAACACTCATCTTCTTTAGATTTTATGCTTGTAGAAAGGATTTTAAATTGACAACTGAGATGATTAACTATATCTTCATGGTATTTGGTGTATTCATTCATTCTTACCTCAAAAACATTGAATTTATCTTCATACTCCTTGATTTGAGACTTCATCTTCTTGTTAATATTATTCTTAATCTTCAATTCTTCATAAGCATTCCTTAATTCAATCTCATACTCCTCCATGTCTTATTTATTATTTGTATCACTCTAAGTAAACTCCTTTTGATATGAGAAATTTCCTTATTTGATCATGTATATGACTTCATCTTCAATACCAAACTCATAATCATTATCTTTAATCTCATCTAATGAGTTACAATATTTATTGGTGTAGAGACTCTTCTTGTTCTTAAAGGATTTCTTCTTATTATCATATTTTTTGAATCATTTCTTATCAGACCTAAAAGTATTCTTGCCTTCATCTCAGATTTCATCAAGCTCTTCATTATCATTCTTCTTATGACTATGAGGGCACTTGTTAGCAAAGTGTCTTACTTCTCCATAATTGAAACATTTTAAGGGTAAATTACCCTTATACTTCCCTGAGCCTATTTTAAATTTACTTGTAAATAAAGATATTAGTTCATCATCAGATATCTCATCATACTTGACTTCCTTACCTTAAGATATCTATTATTTGGTTTCATTTCCATGTTGAATGATGCTTCCTCTTTAGGTAGTTTTTCATCATTGACTCTCATCTAATAGGTAGTAAGAATGTCATGCATTTCATCCATCTTCATCTAAGTAAGATCATGAATTTCTTCTACATTAGATAATTTAGAATCAAAATTGAGGGAAAGAGACCTTAATACTTTTTGTACTATATTATTTTCTTCAAGATTCTCTCCAAGACCTATGATAATGTTTACAATCTCAACTCTCTATAAAAAGGATGCCACAAAATCTTTTTCCTTCATCTTGAGACTCTCAAATTATATTTAATGAGTATATAAGTTGGCCAAGTTGACTTTTTATTCCCCTTCATAAATGATCTACAATTTGTCTCATATTTCTTTTGTATATTTACAATGGATTACCTTGGTGAACTCAATTTTTGAAAGACCATAAGTGATGGCATTTATTGCATTAGAATTTATCTCATTTAAATTCTTTTAAATTATACTAGTTAGAGGGGTGAGGGGGATGGATATCAATCCAAAATAGATTGCAAAATTCAAACCTTATTGACATGATGTAGGTCTTCATCCTCACTCTCCAAAAAACATAATTGGACCCATTACACATTGGTGATTGATTTTTAGAGAAACCTTGTATCTATTGACTTGCCATTTTGTACATTGGATCACCTTCAAGTGGTTAAAATGGAAAACAAGGTCCTCATTTGATACCAAATATTGGAGGTACAATCATTATGGGGATGAATTAGTGATGCTAGATAATCCAAACTTTAATTCCAATTCTTTTAAACCCTTAACCAAATAATATTAGCATTCATGAAGCATACACATCATTTATAGTAATGAACAAGAAAGATAAGCAAGATCACACACATAACACAATATCAACATGGGAAACCCTCTTGGGGAATAAAACATACTAGAACCTGCAAGATGGTATATAATCATATAATGAGAAGATCCAAATTTAGACCAACACCAATTCTTAGGGGAACACCCATCCCACAAGGAGGAACCAACCCCCTAGGAAACCAAGTGCCCACTTAGCTACCTTGATCCAATATCCACATTTGACTTAATGTTTTTTAATTCCTAATGATGTAATTATCTTTCTTCCACTCTTCTTCACCCTTATATCTCTCTCAAAAAACTCATCACACAGCCTGAAACTTGCTCATATAAGCAAAGCATCAAAATTCTTTTTAGCTATCTCTAGTCTTCTTTGCTCATTATTAATCTATTATGTCCTTTATTCCATACATTAATCACAATACATAAAATTTATTTCCTTCCTCTCTATATTCTACTCTCTTAACACACTCACATCCAAGTCTAGAAACCATTGCCTTAGTCTCCACTATTTATAGAGTCTTCATGAATATTATATTCTTAGTCAGCCACGATACATGTCTTAATCCTTAAGACTTTTATTATGCTAACACATAGATCAAATACATTATCATAGGGAAACCATAACATATATGGGTCATACTTAAGTATCTACAAATTTCAATTATGCCTTATTATCCCTTATAGGTATCATGGAGACCTATTCACCCATTAAGCACTTCATTGAGAAAAATAAAAATTTAGAATCAATTTAAAATACTTGGGTCCACTCCATATGATCCTTATGACATCTTCATGTGATTATTCCTACAAAAACACTCTTCCACTAAATATCAAAATGCTTAAACAAAACTCTATACATAATAGCACCATTAATGAATAAACCATCAACTTTGAAGCTCCATATATTTAGTAGTATAGATAGTCTACCTATAACTAGGTTATATAGATGTGGCTTGTAGTCTTATACAAATTTGTTTTTTCTTACATCAAGAAATTCATCCTTGATCAAATTATATAGCTCAAAAACTAAGCACTAGTTTTTCTCTCACTATTTTGAATATTTGAATTCCAACAGTCATTATTTAGAAAATAAACATAGAGGACCTTAACCTCATCTCATGCTTACTATAAACTATGAACAAATAAACACCATTGATCTCCTCTAAGTAGCTTGATCTTTATCTTATAATGATCACTGATGATCTTAGATTAGAGCTCTTTTGATTGTGACACTTGGTATCTCTACATGACTTTTGCACATTTGACTCTTTGAGTCAACCCGCACCATCAATCTCTGTTTATATGAATGCATGTGAACTAATGAGCTTTTGTCAACTCAATGAGATAGTGACACTTGTCACCAATGCATTCAATCTTAAATTTTTTGACATTTTGACTTAATACACACTATTGGATCAAGATCTGGATGGTAAATTCTAAATCTGATATAAATTTATTAGTGACCTTAGGATTCAATAAATTTAAACTTGACAGTCTCTAGCCCATCACGGTCTATAAGAGAAACTTTGAATGTTTATAATTTGAGCTAGAAAACACTTCAAGAGTCCAAATATTCAAGGTACCTTCTTGGTACTATAGAAAACATCTCCATAAAATCCTCTAACCTTAGTTGACTTTATTAGTACCTAAAATAAATATACAAACCTACTAGTTCAATCATATATACATGATGTGCAATGACACACTAGAGCTTTACTAAGACATCGATGGATGCCTCGCAACTTATTTATCCTTAAAAACTTGTAAATGTGCCATATCTCTCCAAACCATTAATCTGATCACTTTATCATTAATACATTAGTACCACATTTTCTCTTTGACATCAATGACAACCAAACATCAATGACTATGGTTAATAATCACAAGCAATGTCCAAAAAATACCCTAAAATCTACCTATAATGAACTAGACACCATATAATATATGATATACAAGAAAAAAATTGACTTCTCATTATTTGAAGTCAAGTTAAGAATAATGATGTGGAAAATTAAAATAATGATTTCACCTATTAGAGGCATGACCACCCTGATAATTATTTTGGTAACTAACCAAAGCCATTTCCCAAAAAGGTTCTTGAGAGTAAGATCCATGATTTGGCACTACCAAATTAGTGTTGTGTGCATAACACAACACAACGTAACACAATAATATAGATTGTTTATAGTTTTTAAGTGGCTTGGACATCTTCCAAAGATAAATTTAAGAATAAGAAGTGGTCCCAAGCCATCTTTACTCCACTAATCAGCATGATGCTCCCAGTTCCTCAATATCCCTAAGAATGACTATGGTACTAGAGACCTTGGAGTTATCTACTCAAGAATATAATGAACCATAAGATGCTATAATTGAGGTGCATGATTTTTAGAAGTACCAAAGAAACAAATATGCCATTAGGAGTCAAACACAAAAAACCCTTACTATTTCCACTCTTTCCAATAATGGTGTAACAATTCCTAATCCTAGAGGAAGAAATGACCCTCTACATTTGAAAGAAAATAACCCCAATCCCAAAAATAAGTCCATCCCACTCTTATAAAACTTGGTATAACATAGTGGAAGACATGAAGAATTCTAGAGTAAATATTGAATTGCATAAGCTTTCCCAAATCACTGAGCAAAGAGATATGCTCCTAAAGCCCCTAATGAACAAAGTAACTCAACCTAAGCCTAATATTGCACATACTAATGTAATCATATAAAATAATAGGGTTGAGGTTCTTCACTTACTCCTTATAGTTAAACTATTTGGGGAGAACCTACATAAGTATCTAGTAGGTATAGGATCCTCCGAAAAAGTTATGCTTGCTGAAATTTGTTGAAGGTTAAGGATAACACATATTAAGTCAAATAAGATAACATTTCAAATTAATATGTTTGTGGTCATGTTGGTAGGTAAAGTAGTAAACATCTATAAGCAATTATAATCTAAACCTAGAGTGTTATTATTTATTACATTCAGGTGGTGGAAATCCCAAAAGCTTATGGGATGATGCTTAATATAGATTGGTCAAAAAATATAAATGGGTTTATGGATATAGACTTATCCCATATGTGGATTCCTTAGATAGGAATGGATAATCAAATCCATGTTGATATGAAACCCATGATGAATCACATGATCACAAAATATAATGTAGTCAATCAGAAGATAAACATAGCTTCTTCTAACATAGGCATTTATACCCTATCTACATAAAGAATAAAAGATAAAGCTAACAAAATTTCTTATCCATTAGGCTTATGGTCCTTTTACTTCAATGGAATCCATTATAAATATTTTTTTTGGCATCCTACTAATTGACCCATATGGAAATGACACTTTTTTGCCTATAGGTTATAATTTACATCTGAACATTACCTCATTGAGTATGAAGCCTTAATCTTAGGTCTGAAATTTTTCCTAAAATACAATGTCAGGGAGCTAAAACATTTGGGAATTATAATTAGTATTTGATTAGGTCATAAGTAAGTTTTAGTGTAAGCTATCTTGCTTAATAAAATATGAACATAGAGTGTGGGAATTAATAAAGACATTTGATACATTCAAAATTATTCCTATCCTTAGAAAAAAATAGGTTGTGGATTCCTTATCATAATTGGCTATGAAACTATCTCCTTTTTATGACACAAAACTACATCACTTCTCCATAGAGCTTGTACCATGATTGTCACTCCTACAAAATGTTAAAAACTTATAGGTTTTCAATAATGAACAACAAATACTATATTTATTGAATATATTTTGGGTCCTTAGTGATTATATCATAGAAAAGAAAGAGAGAGGTGATTCCCCTATTGAGGAATGTGATGAATATGGTTTCAAGAACTTGAGGGAAAACCTTATCATGAGAGGCATGATTTTCTTGGAGAGAGTTTTTGATTTGGATATATTGCTATGAAGACTAGAGGGGCCAACCTCTGCTAACCAACACTCATTCATCATCAAATTAGGTTCAAATGACCAATATAGGTACTCCCAGAATGGTCCCAACTATACCCCAGATAAAATATATATTTTTTAGACTATTTTTGTGATATAAAGATGTCATTGTATACCATCATGCATACCATCCCACTCAAATAGATTAAAAAACATTTCAAAGAGAATAAGCAACCCATGAACGTAAGTTTAGATCCCATTATCCACAAGGAGGTTAATAATATCTACTTAGATGGGATTATTTTCCCAATTTACCACTTTATATGGGTTTTGAACCTAGTTCTTATTCACAAAAATAATGGGAAAATTAAATTATGTGTCAAATTTGAGAATCTAAATAGAGACTATGACAAAGATAACTATGCATTACCATCCCTAGATGAGGTAATCCAAATCATTATTTAATTCTAAATGATGTATTTCTTAGATGGATTATCATGATATAATCAGGTTCTCATAATCCCAAAAGACAAAAAATAATACATTCACAACTAAGTGGGGTATATTTTCTTGTAAGAGGATGTTTTTTTGTATCATCAACATATGATCCACTTATTAGAGAGCCATGGAATTCACATTTGATGGTCTGACCAATAATCACATAATTATTTATATGGATGACTTCATTATTTTGTCAAAATGTAGATCTAATCATATCCACCACTGATAGAAGATATTTTAAAGGTGAAATAGGTATGGCATTTATCTGAACCCAAAGAGGAGTCTCTTTGGAATAACATTAGGTAAAATAATTGGCCATGTTATGGCCAAAGAGGGTATTTCTATTGACCTTGAGCATGATGATGTACTTTTTAGAATAAATTTTCCTAAAAATAAGAAATAATTAAAGTCATTATTTGTGAAGATTAACTTTGTGTACAATTTTATATATGGTTTTTATGAGATTATTAAGCCATTGAATGAAATGTTTAACTAGGACATAGAGGTGGAGTGGACACTTATAGCTATGAAATACTTACAAGACATCAAATATGACATCATATAAGCACATGTATTGATCATCCTAGACTACATAAAGGAATTTTACCTCCACTCATTTGATTCATATACCACCATATCTATAGTGATCAATTATGAGTTATATGAATATGAGAATCCAATATCCTTCATGAGAAAAAAATTAAATGATGCCGAATTAAATTACTTCACCTTAGACAAACATGACTATGATTTGGTAAATATCGTAAATAATTTTCTCCACTACATATTTAAGAACAAGGTTCATGCTCTCATTATAGATATAACCATAAATCTCATGCTTGGTCATAATGAATTGGGAGAATGTAGAGGTTACTTAATGGAAAAGTTAAAATAATAGGACCTCAAAATCAAAATGATATATTTGGTAAGAGCCTAAGGTCTCACTTATTTTATTATTAAAATCAACCCAAGAATTACTATGGAGGATCTTGACCAGTCATATATATCCCATTAGGATTGGTATGATCCTATTGCCCATCATATTATTTATGGAATCCATCCTCCAAGATTGATACAAATGTAAAAGAGATTCCTATAAATGAAATTACCCCATTACATGATAAATATGTATATATTTTTTTATATATTAATTATGAAGGCATATGTATCATATTCCTATTATAAGTGGAGGAAAAATAAGTCATGACCAACTTTCATGAGAAACTGGGAAGCATCCACCCTTCAAGAACTATAAAAACCCAAAATTTCCTAGAAGCTAGGTATTATTATCCCACCATATTTAAGGACATCCAGGCCCATTTTCATACATGCCATACATTCCAAAGCTTCACCAAGAAATAGGCTCATTCCATAATGCCTATTTAACCTATAATAAAATAGAGTGGTTTTTCTCAGTGTGCACTCGATTTCATTAGAGTAATCAAATCAAAATAATCAACATAAGATAATTTTATACTCATATCGACTGATTATACACTATATGGATGAAGGCAATGATGATTGGGAATAGTAATTCTAAATAACTACAAGTTACTTTAGAGAAACATAACCACATAGTTTGGTGCCCTGGCTTCATTAGTCTACAATAATGGACCCATATTTTAATTGATTAAACTCAATGAATGGGCATTTGGGAATAAAATCATCATAAAATTACCATCAAATTAATAATCATAAATAATGGCCTAGATGAGATGAAAAATAAGAACCTGATAGACATAATAAATAAATGTATAGAAAAGTGACCAAGAGACTTTCACTCATTATTGAAATATACCCTCTTGGCTCATCACACTAGGTATAAGCAAGCCCTCAAGAGTTCACATTTTTTGTTGGTATATGATATATAATACATATTACTAAGGACTCTAAATATACCTACATACAAATTCACACAATAATACATAAAATATAATGGGAAGACAAATTCAAGGTTATCATAAAAAATTGAAATGGAAGATGCAAGAGAAGAAGCCCTGTAAAACTTTAATATAAATCAAGACACTATCAAAAGATGTTTCAAGTAGAATGAAAAGGTGAAATACTATTGGATATCATACCTAATTATGATATAAAACACACAAGAATAAAAGAAAACAATCTAAACTGGACCCATTCTAGTTTGGTCCTTACCATGTTTATGAGTTACTCAAGTAGAATACTTTTAGATTGAAGGATCTATAAGGAAATGATCTCCTACTGCTTTTCAATGGATAATTCTTGAAACACTATTCATCATCTATACCATCCAATACAATCTCAAAGTATCAGTTTAGGTAAAGGATTGTAATGTAATACAAGGTAGAGTTAGTTTAGTATTTTTGTATTTATGTGTTTGATTTTGTTTTGTGTTTCATTTTTGTTCATTCCCATTTATTTCTTTGGTTATGTTCTTTATTTCCCTATGTTCTTATTTTATTTCCAACCCCAAATATTTATCCCTATGCCTCAGAATGTGAAATGCATTCCCAAATAAGATTAGTAATAATATCAAGAGCTAACCATTGGTCCCTATACCCTGAGATTTGGTCCTTTCAAAATATGACAATACCTTGAAAATATCATTCAAGAAGTTAAAATGTATAAATTGTGTTTCCATTATTGAGTGATATGATAGATGTAGTTTCTTTCATGGTAACTAGATAAGAGGCCGTCAATTCTAAACTGATCATATGAATTGATAAAAGTTATACTTCTACCAAGAGATCATCATTATACTTAAAACACATCAAAATGTCACTATGAATTTATTAGATAAGATAAGATTCCCCTTATTGCTGATAAACTAAATGAATCAACCATTTACATTGTATTTATTTGTTCCCAACCCATGTGGATAAGTGAAATCCCATTTGCTTATGTGGATATTTAAATTATTTAGGTTTTTTTGAATTTATTGTAGGCCATAGGAGGCCCAAAGTAATGAGGAGGAACCTCATGTGTTTTGACACCTAGAGGTGTTAGATTTATGGGAAGATTCAACCAATGAAGAGGTACCATGTGTTTCCTAACACCTAGAAGAATTAGTTTTTGTAGATCCCCAAGAGTCCCAAATTAATGAATAGGAACCATGTATATCCTAACACTTTGAAGCTTTAAAGTTGTCAGATCCCTAGGAGGCCTAAAATAATGAGGCATCATGTATCTCCTAATAATTTGAGGCATCATAGTTTTCATAGCCTATGGAGGCCTAAAAAATTATGAGGTATCATATGTCTCCTAAAACCATAATTTATCATATTTTTTAGAGGTCTAATGTGTTAGCTAACACCTCAAGGCCTCAAAGCTATTAGATCCCTTGGAAGCTTGATTGACTAAGAGAAAGCCATATGTACTTCCATTTACCTAGGTGGAAGATGGTCTTAGGATGCCCTAAAAGAGTTAGTAAAATTACAGGTCAATCTTAGACCTAATCATAAAGTTCCACATGTAATTTTATACACTTAAATAACTATCTCGTAGATGTATAATTATAAAAATAAAGAACTCCTTTTATGCTTATTGGACACACTGCTAAATAGGAAAACCACTCTCTAATTGACATGTGGCCAATGCTAATGATGATCATAGTCTTATAAGGGTTTAAATCGGTGTTTACATATAATTCTCCTATATTTTATTAGATTAGTATGGGAGCCCATGATCTGACATCTATAAGGGTCCTATGTACTAAATTTGACCCTAAGTCAAATTTATCACCCCCTATATATTGAAAACTTTCATGTCATATTGTCATGGTCTTGTCATGTCTTATAAGGTCCCTAGAAGTCTTCATTTATAATTTTTACCATTATTTAAGGTTATTTTGGAGAAGTTAAGGTAAGGTCATATTTTGGTCATATAGAGATCTAGAGGTATCATGAGGAAATAATTCATAGTTAAGTTGTGTAATATGTGATTAAGGGTTTATTAAAGTCATTTCATGTGTTAAACATACTCTAAAAACATTTATTGAGGTCTTGAAATGTATAAGGTTAATTTTCTCCCTTGAAGGGGATAAAAATGCCTAGAAAAGTGATTTTTTGGCTAACTCTAATGTATGTCCAAGCTCCCTAAAGGGAAAATTCATAACACAAATTCTCAGGAGTTGGGAGTAGTTACTCAACTATCACATCAAAAGAGGAGAAACACATGGCTTATAGGACCTATTGATAAAGTTATACAACTCTTTTTATTGTTGTAACTCACATGACACTTGTTTACTTTATCTCTCCTACACCCTTCCTCTCTTCTCTCTCACATTCTATATATATATATGTGTGTGTGTGTATATATATATATATGTATGTATATATATATGTATAGATATATATAAACACACACACACACACACACACACACACACACACACACACACACACACACACACACACACATACATATATATATACACACACATATATATATATATATATATATATATATATACATACATACATACATACATACATACATACATATACATATATATATATATATATATATATATATATATATATATATATATATATATATATATATATATATATATAAACCACTTTTGGCTCAGTTTGTATCCTCCACTTGAGTATGACAAAGCCCTACTCATTTTTAGCCTCTAATCAATAAATAATGATTTGGTTTACCTTCTTAATGAGTTTTTTTAATGTGTTTGTTGACTAGTTGATCTTGCTAGGTGATATATTCCTTGGTTGCATTCATACTCAATGTTGAAAGTCTATTTTAGGTCTCCTGAAGTGTTATAACAAAGCATTTCATGAGTTCTAGTGAATTGTATTTATAACTTTGTTATCTCATGACCTTGAGTTTAGTACTCCTATATTAACTTAGATTTAGAAACCTCCATGAGAAATAATAATACAAGGGTAGTTTAGGATTAGTGTCATGTATAGGTCAGGATTTTGCTTGAAGTGTCATTATAATTGGTTGGTAGAGGTCAAGTTGCAATTCATACATCACCTTGTCATGATATATTTGATTTATGTTATCTCTCACCATTTTCATCCAAATGAGTAAGTAATTTAGGTGATGAGATTAAATAGACAAACAAAGGGAGTTAGCCCTTAAATATATAGGTTTGACTCACTTATAGGTCACCCACAACCTAGATTCAATCTCATTGCATAGCTCAAGTTGATAGGGCTTGAACCACCCTCTTAGAGGGTGAAATTTTGAGCTATAATAGTTATAACATGCTTGGTGGGACTTAAGTTCTAAAAGAGTGGAATAAATGTTAGTGTGTTATTCTACATATTAGCTTTGGGAAGTTTTCAACAAACACCAATGGCAAATCTAAATGCAATCAACTAGTTATAAGAAAATTGAGTACTTATTGTGATTTTTTTGATCATATCTTATGTTTCATTTGAATAATAAAGTTAGTATGGTTGGATATGAAGATATTTCCTACTATACACCTCCTTATCAACCTTTTCATGAACCATACTACGTTCTTCAACATCCATATCAATATTTTTATCAACGCTATGAGCCATGGTAGCCCTATAGTCATCCTACGCTACCTTCATTTGACCATGATGTTGTTGAGTATCCCTATGAAGAATCCTATGAGGAAAGATATCAAGAAGAGTATCTAGATGTGTGTACTTATCAACCCTATGATCCATATCAACCTTAACCTGATTCCTATTAGACTTGTCATGAGGAAGCAATTAATACCATTGATTAGGAATCAAAGTATTAGGAAGTAAAATATTGGGAGGCAAGATCTAAATCTTGTTAGAGGTAAAATCATTGAGATATGTGGAGATGAATAAATGATATTAGATAATTAAACTTTAATTACAATCATTTCAAACACTTAATCAATTACCACAAGTATTCATGAAGCATAAATATCATTCATAGTAATGAACAAGAGAGATAATACAAGATCAAGCACATAACACATGACATTTGTGGGAAACCCTCTTGGGGGAGAAAATCCACTATACCCTGCAATTGGAATACTATACTATAATAACAAAAACCAATTTAGACAAGATGCAAATGATTAAGGAATAACCATCCCTTATTTTAATGAGATTACAATCACACAAGGAGCTAATACAACAAATAAACCTTTATCAAGTTTCACCTTGTAAAGAGGATGTAATCCCCTAGATGTTGAGAAACCAAAAAAAAACCTATGAACATAACATCTCTTGAACATTGATTGTCTATAAACTTGATGAAGATACAAATTATATCAGCTCTCTTCAACTCTGCACACTCAATGCATCGAAAACCACCCTAGACCTCTTCACTCATCCTCAACCTAAAATAGAAATATTATGACATAAAAAATGTGATTCAAATGTCATATGCATAGTCCTCAATCTTATCTAATCATCAACTCATCTACTGGTCACTCTACCTCTCTTTCACTCCATAACTCTCACATGCACACCTCCTTATAAGTCTTGCATAAGTCTAGAAATCATCACATTTGGTTTATATATATATATATATATATATATATATATATATATAGAATTAATTATTATCAATGTCTTGGCTAGAAATTAGGTATGCCTTAATAATTAAGTCATCTAACATGGGTCACACTTAAGAACAAATCTATTTCAAATAAGCCAAATTCACCTTTTAGGTTCTATGATGACCCATTCACCTATTTGATACTTCTTCGAACAAACTAAGAACACAAGCAAAATTAAAAATGATTGGACCCATTACACATGACCCCTTTGACATCCTCAAATGATCACAGTTGCCAAAACACTCTTCTACTAAAGTACAATTTTCTCAAATAACATTATGTGCATATATTCACCATGTACAAACACATAGTCACCTTCTAAGCCTTTGTTCATGCTATGTATGATTTTTAAAACCTCCAAAATCCATAAAAATGGTCCTCATAGAGTATATAAAATAATTTACAATAGCTATTTAATATCAAAACATAAAAATACCATCATGAACATCTTAATTACCCTTCTTAGGTTACTTGTAGAGTATGAATGAACACATACTCAACTTTGAATCTTAATGAATTTGGCTATACAAAATTTTAGACCATCAAATATATATTTGAAGATGTACCTTAGAGTCCTCTACCACTTTTATTTCTATACCATGAGAAAATTATTCCTAGATCAAAAGATATGGTGTAAAAACCATAGATTGGTTTTTCCCTTTGAAAATTTCAAAAGCCAACTATCACAATTAAACATCAAACACAATGTTATCATCTCATGTTAAATAACCCAAGATCCTAAATCTTATCTTGCATATTTTTTGTTGTACTTCATCCTTTGACCTTAAATTTAGCACATACAAACTAGGCACAATACTTAACAAACCCATTTAACCATGTCTTCCTAACACTTCCATATGTTCAAATGCCAACATCATCAACATCATCAAAAACACTATCAAAATGCTTGAGAGCCCAAATTTACACCCATATATATTTGAATACTCTTCATCTCATGATTTGAGACTTAGAGAATATTAACTAGGTAATAATATTTTAACAACCATATGAGCAACTCCCCCTTATTCATGCACATGTGGTAATTATGATGTTAGCAAACTACCTACTCAAATTTTCTACCACTAGATCAAAAATGTCTAGATGTAAACAATGATGAAATGGGTGAATTCCATTCATGAACATATGATATACAATCATCTTTGACCAATAATAGGACCCCTTACACATGATTAATACTTTAAACTCATCCCCAATCAATTCAAACCATGCCAAAACTGAAGTTCAACCAAACAAACTTCAAACAAACTAGGACAAGTACATTACACACTTTATCAGTCACTAAAACTATTAAGGCACTTCATCCACTGACTTGAGCAGTTTTATGAAATCACCATGAGATCATTAAAAACTCTCCAAAAATATCCCCCTTTGTCATTGATGTCAACAACCATCATATAGTAATAAACAACTCACCTTCCTTCTCTTTCTTCAAGAACTCCCATAATAGGAACTTTTCCCCCATTTGACACAATGACAAAGTGGGTACCAAATGATATTTAGGGCTTGAAAAAACCATAAAATAGAAAGTAACACCTTATAAAGATGATGCAAAGTCCCCCTTACCTTGAGCCTACCTCTTCTTTCCTTAACAACTTCCTCTTGTTCCATGCCAACATTCTCTTCAACCAAGCACTAAAACCAATAAATAAATAACATATAAAAGTACTAATATCTGATGTAACTCACTGAGAAACATCTAAGAGGTACTTACCCTAATATTTATATGTAATTTCACCTCTTGAGCATCTTCAAATTTCCACACACCATGAAGAACCACCAAACATGCTTACTAGCCTTCTCTCTCAAGCTACCTCAAGGACCACCAATAAAACTTCATGCCACTCACCAAATAGGAAACCTATTATAAAATATCTTGAGATATTTTTTTGAAACACACATACCTTGCTATTTTGGAAACACTGAGCAAAAGCAACAAATATTCATATTAGGCCTATCTGGACTCCTTGTAGCCCTACCTAGAACTTGTAGAGCCAAAAATTTCAATAGACACATCATCAATACCTAAAACTTCATATCTAGAGCACTCTCATATTCCCCTTCAAGCACACCAATTTTAAACACCTATCTCATCCTCTATAATATATTTTATTCATAAGCCAACTTGCCAATTAGGCCTCCATCTTGACAAATACATGAAAACATTGAAAACCACAAACCTTAAAATCTATATGAATATTGATATAAAAACTCATTTATACCATTAAATATACTAAAAATCCTTCTATCTCAAATTATAAGGGAAACCATTTTTCTAGCATAGCCCAAAACACTAGAATCTCAAAACAAATAGAGTCAACAAACCTCCTTCTGGTCAATGTCAACTTCTAAAAATTCTTTTAAACCTGGAGATAACCATTACATAATCTTGGAATAATATTTTATCTTCCACATCTTTGGTAACCCATACATCCTATAACCCATTTTAGGACTTGTATACTCTTAACCATAAACTAGGAAACTTGAGAGCAAATGAAAATTCTCCAGCTGCACACAAAAGATATTCAAAGCTTAAAATCACCTAGATCTACATATACTATATACCTAATAATAGTTGCTTCTCCATTGAAAGGAGTCTCTTAAGAAACATAGACATAGACACCCTACTTCACATTGTCTTAGAATAGTGTAAGACCAAGAATTTCCCAAAAATCATCATATTCCTTCTCCTTTGGTAATATGATGCTTATATTTATTATTCTTCCTCTTAGGCTTTAAATAAGTAACATGTTAATCAACTACAACATTCTCCTTTTCTTCTATGATTAGATTGATAATACATGGAGATAACATATATTCATGAGATACCTTTTCATTTGAAGAATCCAACTTGAAGTTAGGAATATCATCACTAAACATTATAAATTTATGTTATTTTCGTGATACATGATCAAAAATTGTATGATGTTCTCTTGGATCTATACACATCTCAGAACTAGCCTCAACTAGTACTTTGGTGTTCATGGTTTTGGGAAGAGAACTACATAATATTAGAGAAGGAAGAAAATTATCTTGTGAGAAATTATTTGGAATGATTTGATGGTTGGTAAGGATATAATTATTTTTTATTGAAAGTTATAATTTGAATCCAATTCATGTTGAGGCATGACTGATTAAACATGTGAATTAATCCCTATGTTTATTATCATCCTAAGTATAAAAGGATTGAGTGTGTCTTTTTTAAAGATATAAATAATATGGAATCATGATCAAGACTTGAAAATGATTTATAAGTGTTTGATTCATTATTTTCAAGGACCCTCTTTCCATTAAGATATACATTCAAAACCATGTAAGAACTGATAATTATATGCATAGTAAACCTAAAGTGTTAGATGAAACTAATCTTAAAGGTATCCAAATGGAGCTCTGTTGCATGAAAAAAGATGTATTGGAGTTGTTTCATGTTGTTTCAATATTTCCATAAGATATTGAAGGTTATTTGAGTTTTTAAAAATTAATATGGCCCATAGAATGTGCTCCTAAAATTAGAGAGCAAGAAAGTATGAGAACCATGCATAGTTTAGTTAGTTATAAACCTTTGTTTATAAAGAGTGGTTTTTGGTTTTCAAAAAGAGTAGGTCATTCATAATTTTTGGTATTCGATACTAAAGATAAATGAGAAAGAGATGAAGAAGGTGGTAAGAAAAAGAAGGTACCCATTGGTTTATGTTTTTATGATTTGTATTTGCTCAAGTTTAATGAAGTGATAAAAGTTGTCTGCAAATAATGCTAAAGATAATTGTAGGTGATTGTAAAATTTGGTATAGTATTTTGAAAGCCAAGATAGTATTTAGGAGATAAAAAAAGATAAATAATCTCAATAGATGAGATAAAATTTATTGCTCAATAAATTTATCCAAGGAGATAGCTTGGATGAGAATAGATAAAGGTGAAAAAGACTTGATTAGGGTGGAACAAGGTGAAAGAGACTTGCTTAAGGTGGAGAAAGGTGAAACATACTTTCTTAGGATATTAAAAATTACTAATATGAATGACCAATAAAGAGAAAAAAAAAGAGGTGATATACTTTCATATGAGCAAGTAAAAGGATTATTTGTAAGTTTATCACATCATTTGTCATAAATAAAGCAAGGAAAGTTTAGATTCTTTTGTTGAGAAAGGTATTATGTTAAGGGAATTGGCCATAAAAAGTGGAGTCATGTATTAGGTACAATAGCAAGAAGAAGATAAAAAGTTCATAGAGGTAAAGAGATTGGAAAGAGATAAGAGGAAATAAGAAACAACATAACACAAAATAGAACCACGCATAAATAGAATAAGAAAGGAAGAGAAAGATATATATTTACAAGAGTATGGTATCTAGTAAGGAAAGAACAAATTTATTTTTATTAATTTGTGTATTTCATGTGTAGGTTGGTAGAAAGAGAAGAAGTAAGTGCTAAAGATAATCGAGTAGAAGATCAACATGTAAGAGAATGACCTCAAAGGTTGAATCAAGAAAGAGAAGAATAAAGGAGGATCTAACAAGCATCAAAAGGGCTTATGTGTGTCATATAGGCCTTGGGATCTAGGAGGAGATTTCATTTTATAAGAGGTGATACAATGAACATCAAAGATCAAGCAATTATAACTTTTAGAGAAAGTTTATGTTCACTCCTCAGTAGTATGATGTAGGGGCATCACTACCCCCTTTGTAAATATTAATCAAATTTCATGTTTTGAGTCTTAATAGATTGTTATTGTCTTTAAGAGTTTATAAGAATAGGGTTTTTTTGAGTAATTAGTGTTGTTAGAGGGTTTAGTTAGTTAATAAATTTCCACAAATACTTGAGGACGTTCCAAAGTTAGTTATGAACCTTTTAGGAATAAGTAATGGTTTTGATTTTCAAGCATATCAGGTCATTGAAGTTAGAATAAAGAGAAAAAGGGGGTGGATTTGAAAAGAAAGAGATCTTAAACCCCAAGAAAATGTATTGATAATTATTCATGTTGAAATACAAAACTATGTTCACAAATATGAGTTTTTTGTGCATGTTAGGCAATTGAATGAGTCACGAACAAAGCATGGACAAAGTGTTACAAAAATGAAAAGTTTTGATCTTAACAATTTGATGCTAAGAGACAAGTGTTTTGGTGGATGAGACAAAACCAATTTTCACAATTTTGGGAAGAGAAGAACTACACAATGTTATAGAATTAATAAAATTATCTTGTGAGAAATTGTTTGGAATGATTCAATGGTTGGTAAGAATTTATTTATTTGCTATTTATAGTTTTAATGTGAATCCAATTCAGTTTGAGGCATGAATGATTAAACATGTGAATTAATCCCTATGTTATTAGTATTCTAAGTATAGAGGGACTGAGTGTGTCTTTTCAAAAGATAGAAATAATATGAAATCATGATGAAGACTTGAAAATGAGTACTAAGTGTTTGATTCATTATTTGATAGCTATTTAGACCCTCTTTCCATTAAGATAGGCATGCAACACCATGTAGGAACTGATAACTATATGTACAATCAACCTAAAGTGTCAAATAAAATTAATATTAAAGACATCCAAATGGAGCTCTAATACATGAAAAAGGAAGTATGAGAATGATGTGTATATAATTTTTAAGATTTCTAGATAGCAAATCTGAATGGTATGTTAGATTGTTAAGGTCCTTATTCAATGTTGATAGAGAATGAACACCTATAGAGTAGTCTTAAATTGAGAAAATAAACTTATAGACTCTACAATCTATAATTATGTATACAATAATATTAATAATTGTATGGAAGGGACTATAATATAATAGGTAAGCTGAGTAGGGTGAAGAATAAGATGGTATTTTGAAAGGTATGTATATTGAAATAAAATCAAGGAAAGGATTAAAAAAATAATATGGAAGGATCCTGAAACCCTTTAATAAATTAAAGTTTCTATTTACCATTGTGTTTCTATTTATAGACTCTATAAGTAAGAACAAAACAAAGGCAAGTAACTTTCAATGCCAAATCGGTATAGACAAAGGTGAATAGGTACATTTGGGTGTTTAATTTACATTGTTTAAAGAGGTCTATTGAGACCATGAATAACATGTTTAAATTGTTAATGAACCTCAAACCATTTCAAAAGGATTTATTTAAAGAGCATTTGCTAAGAAAGTGAATGTTGAAACAAGACATAGAGAGAGATAAAGACAGGTGTGATGAAAGATAGTTAACCTCTGCATCACCTTGACACTCTTTAACTTCTATAGAATTTTCCACCATAGAAAATAGATTACCTAGACCTAAAGTCTCATCATGATTCATACTTACCACCTTTGGATTTCATGAGTTGACTTGTCTTCTTTCTTACACTGTAAGAGGCTGATTAAACTTATTCTAACTTATAGACCTTTTGTTATAGAATCTAGCAATGTGAATTCTCTATTCATAGTTGTAGTAAACCATACTCATTGATGGAAACACAATTTATTGTACCTTGTTTGGATATAAAATTATAGTGTCTCTTATGTCATGACAAATGAAACCTCTTATTTTTGAAGAGAACTCACCTTATCTAACCTTATGGGGAAAATGGTTTGAATAGTGTCTCACATCAATATAGGTGAATCAATTTACTCTATTCATGCCTTTTCACTAATGATCCAATTCATATTTCCATACAAACTCATTTCTAATAGGTCTCTTGCATGCTATAGCTCTATGCCCAAACTGATTACATGTGTAATAGTAACCATTAAAACTCGTATACCTCATGGCATTTGGTTATCTGATCTAATTTTTCTTCATTATACCAATACGTTCATTCCTTGTTTGATGATTTGTATTCAAAATATGATTCTCTTTATTCACATTAGTCTTCATATTATCTTGAGTTACATTTTATAGTTCTTATTGTCACCAGCTTTTCCACCCTAGAAGAGGGTGCTCAAGCCTCTTCCAAATTTAGGCAACATGGGAACATTTCTATGTATGTGGGTGTACTATTGTGGAATTGAGCCTCTATATGTAAATGGATAGCTCCCTGAATGTATCCTTGCAAAGCTTATCACCTAAACTACTATTTAATTATAGAGGAAAGAGTTAGAAATAACCTAAATTGAACCTAGTATATAGAGGTGATGCACCAAGATTATCTCCACTTGACCATCATATTCCAAGCATTATACACTTGAAAGAGTTTGACACATTTTACTACACTCTATATGACCTATTAGAATACAAACTCTTATTCAGATATGAAATGATAAAGGAAAGAAGGATGGAGGACTATAACTTATTATCATTTTAGATCACTTACACACATAGATAATTAATTAGAAACTCAAAAAAAAACTTGAATTAATATTCAAAGGTAAAATATGACATCAATCTAGAAGGGCTTCAACGTACATGGATGTGGTCTATATTACAAAGCCAAAATGGTAGCTACTTATAGGAATTCTAAGAGAGAATAAAAGAAATAAGTTCAAGGGTCAATATAATAAATGTCCAAGCATGATAACTAGTTATGTTATAGGTGAAACTAAGTGTGAAATAGACAATGAATGGCTTCCAAGACAAATATCTATGAAAACCATGAGAAATTCCTTATAAAATGGTACAATGACTCTTTTACCAACCTTTGTGAAACTATTTCTATCATGGATCATACTTCGAGCATTTGAATCTAAACCAACAATTTGAACACATAAACACTATTTGAGGGGGTTGAAACATGATATGATAGTTATAATAAGCTCTCTTAACTACTAGCTATCTTTTAGACACTGATGTTCACCATCCATAATCATTTGTGGATTTCTTGGACTTTGATCTTTAATTTGGTAGTCATTATTCATCTCAGACCTCAACTAGGATTTCATGGTAGCATATGAGTTCAAAGAGTTTGATTTTATACAAGATCCTCAATCTTATATATTTACTCATATGGCATTCACTTACCATGTTTTTCATTCCTTTCTATATTATGTCTATGAGATTCACTTGTTCTAGTCAAAAATCACTTGTTGGTTTGACATTTGTATTCCAAAGATGAATTAGACCAATCACATTTGTTCTTATTGGTTTCACAAATCCTCACTATTAGATCTTGACTTTTTGACCTCTTTCATGCCATTGGATTTCTAGAACATAGCTCTTGTGTGCTGTTGGATATCCAGAGATGCACATTTTTTACCTTGAATTGTTTGTTAAACTTCAACACTTTGACCTAATCTCATTGCTTCTTTCATCTTTACATTACTTTTGCTCTGTTGATCTTCCCAAACTTTCTCAGTCTTTAACTTGTCATTATGTCAATAAACCTCAATAAATCTATAGCATTTGAGTCCATTCACTTTATTATATGTCATTTACATGATTGAGTATGAGTTATTATATCTTTTGATAAGTTTGATCATTAACTCTAACTATCTTATGCTCATTAGGTCTCTATCAAACAAGCTCTGTGAATGTGACACTTGTCACTTGCATGCTAACTCAGATCTCCTTTTGAAAATATGACTTCATCACACTTTGTTGGATAATATACATATGATGAAGCATAGGAAATTGATATGGATCAACTTTAAACTCTTTAGTGGACTTTTATATATAGCCATATACATTACAAATCTTGAAATTGACACTTGCATGAATGTTCTACTTTTTAGGTCAAATTTTGAATCTTCATAACTTGAGCTAGAGATCTTGTGTGGGCATGAATTTTTAGAACATGTTTATGAGATGAATATTTGTAATTATGCATGGTTCATTGGCTCATGGGGTATTCTTGAGTGAAGATAAAAATATCGCAAGTGAGCTAGTCCATTCATTTTTGGATGGCATATTGGTGATGGTTTGCTTCCATTGAGCTTATGTAAGGAACTATATGCTAGATATTTAACGCTTAAATGAACTCTTGAGGCTTGTGTATACCTATTCATTAATCCTTTAATACTTTGGACACCATGAATACCTACCACTTCCATACATGACCCCAAAATGACCTCTAAGATATGAAATAACACAAATACTAAACTAGGCAATGACAAAAACTAGAATGGCATATGAAATGACATCATATTAATTAAAACACACCCTATGATATTATATCATACCCAAATATATGTTTTTGACTATAAGGTATGTTGACCCATTTTGACTATGGTAAAAATGGTCAACATATTTGTTGATTTCCCAAGGATGGCATGTTTTCTATGTTGTGATGAGTTACCTAATCCTATACATTTGGAGATGCAATCAAATGTACAATAGATTGACACACAAATTCCTTTGATAACACATAATAATAGTAAACACTAAGGAAAAAACACAAAGTAGAAGCAAACATATGTTCAATTAGAACACTTAGGGAGCACTACACACATAATTGAAATAAAACACACACCTAATCTACTATTTATAGGACAAAACTTTACCACTTAATAATATCATGGTTTTAAATCTATTCCATTCATAGGGATATGCAAAACTTTTCCATTCATGCTTGCTAGATGGAAAATTTTTCTTTACTTGCACTTGATGATGACATATGATCCACTCCATAGGTTATAAAATTTTGTATGTCTTATTGGTTTTGCTCTATCTTCATCCCACTTCAACACTATGTCACATTATTGAAATTATCTTGGAGTTTTACTCTTGTAAAAAGACTTTTTCATCAGTACTTGATGATTCTCCAAAGCTTGATGATGTTATCTTTGGTCTCTTGTAAATCCATTAATTATGTCAATCTCACTTCTATTAGAGTATTCTCAAGCAACTCTAGTTGGTGTGATAACTCTAAGGCATACAAATCTTGATAAATATGCAACCTAGCTTCTCTCCCATAGACAAACACGAAAGGAGAATTCACTATTGACATCTTCAGAGCTATCTGATTAGCCCGTAATCTTGTCTTCAATTTGATGTGCCAATCCCTCTCATTATGATCCAAGGTTGTCTTGATGATTTTGATTAGGTTCTTATTAGTAGATTCAACCAACCCATTACCTTGAGGGTAATAGTTGGATGAAGTGCTTAGAAATATTCCATTACTATTTGCCTAATCAACTATCTTACCACCCATAAAATCAAGATCATTATCTAAAATAATAATAGGAGTGTCAAACCTTATTATGATGTTCTCATAAAACTCCAAGATAATAATCTCATTAGCTTCCTTCAATGCTAATACCTTAACCCATCTTGTAAAATAATTAGTTACTATGAATATCCATTTATGATCAATACTTGATGGGGAGTTTATCATACCAATGAAATCAAGACCCAATTTCATGAAAGGTTGATCAACTTGGATAGGCTTCATAGGGAGAGCTGCAAGCTTCTACTTTCCTACAAATAAATCACATTGTATACACTTTCTAACCCAACCATGGTAGTCCTTGAAGAGGCTAGGCTAGTAATAGCCTACTCTCATGATCTTATCAGTTGTATTTATTGCGAAGAAATGATCTCCTACTGTTCCATCATGAAACTTCTCCATCAACACCCTAAACTAATCATTATCAATGCATCTCAATAACACACCATTAATGTCTCTTCTAAAAAGGACACCATCCAAAATACAAAAGGGAATAGATTATAATATAAAATATCTCCTTTGTGATCTAATAATATTATTAGGATACTCACCATTTTGAATAAATTTGATCACATCATGTGTCCAACTCTGTATATGCAAGGAACCAGTTGGTTGGGATAAATCATGATTGACTAGAACCTCTTCTTTTGACTAATGAAAATCTAAAACTAAGTGTTCTCAAAGACCTTTCCCACTTACCAACTTTATTATTTTTATATCAACATCATATTTCATTACCTTTGTGATCCATCCTACTCTCTTCTCTCTAAGGTCTTTTCTCAAAATGAACTCTTTGGTAATAGGATGAGAAACCATAACATGAATTTTGTTATTTGAAACCATATGCCTTAACTTCTTTAGTCTTCTTATAAAAATGAGGACCTATTTTTCCATAAAGGTATAATTGACTTCATAATCTTTTAAACCTTGACTAAATAATGTAATAGGTTATTCCACACCATTGTCATTATTTTGAATTAACACTACTGAGATAGTGTCAAGGTTAGAAAATGAATACAACATGAAGTATATGGTTAAATTAGGATTCAAAAGAGTATGATCTTGTGTAATTTCCTTTTTTATGGCTTCAAAATTTATCTTACCCTCTTTATTCCAAGAAAAGACCTAGTTCTTTATGAGCATGGTTGTGATGGGTTTCACCAAATATGCAAACCCAGGTATAAATCTTCTTACAAAATTTATCTTGCCTAAGAAACTTTGAATATCTTTATCATGTAAAGGAAATGATAGTCCAATAATAACCTCTATCCTTTTGGGATCAATAGTCAAACCATATCTATAAATAATGTGTCCCAAGATCTTACCTTCATGGATAGAAAAGATGCATTTCTTTGGATTAAGAGATACTCCATATTGACTACATATTTCAAGCACTTATCTCAAGTGTTATATATGTTCATTATCATCCTTGGAAAACAATGTTATATCATCTAGATAAACTAGCAACATCTCATTAATCAAACCTTTGAAATCCATGTCCATGGCTCTTTGAAAGGTAACACCAATATTTGACAAACCAAATGACATATTTATATAATAAAAAATCCCCCATTTAGTGGTAAATGTTGTCTAATAATTATTTTCATCATTAAAAAGGATCTGATTATAACCTAAATATCCATCAAAAAGAGAGAAATGTTGATAACTTGAAAATACTTGCAAAATCTATTCCACTGAGGGTAGGGGATAGTGGTATTTGAGTGACACTCTATTAAGATCTCTGAATTCCACACAAAGTCTTATCTCCTCACTCTTTTTTCTACCAAGCACAAGATTAGATACCCATGTTGAATGTTTGATGGGAAAGATTATTTTAGATTTAAGGAGTTTAATGAGCTTTAAGCTCATGCATTATTCAACCTTGTGATTGATGGGCCTCTATTTTTGTCTAACTAATTTAACTCCAGATTCTAACTCAATATTATGTATTTATAGGCTTGGATCAAATCATTTTAGGTATTTATATTCCCAAGCAAATGTTTCATAAAACTCCCTACATAAATCAATGAATGTTTGATTTTCTAATGTAGACCATACCTTTCCTAGTTTAAGGAGTCTATCTTTAAAGATCAAGAATCTTTCATTATTCTCCTTTTCTGTAGACATACTCACCATTTATTTTTTATTCTGATCATTATCATTAAAGATATTTTCTAAGCTCACTAGACCCTTAGGTATCTTATTTTTCCTTAGCTTCACAACATGGCTACCAAATTACTCTTGGAATCTCTACCGATTCCTTAAGGATAACTTAACTTCATTTTGAAAGAAACATACAATTTTATTCTCACTATCAAACACTTGAAAATACACCTCATTATCAAGTATAGAAGGTCTAATAATGATCTTAATGTGAGATTGTTTCCCCTCTTCTTTCATGGTCCTTGGAGTATTAAATTGAGCTCGTATGGTAGTTAGTCTATCAACATGACTATTATTCTCCCTTAGGATTGACTATATGTTGAATGCATTAAAATATTTGGTAAAATACCATAATCTCTACTTATAAGCCTTAAGCAAAGTGTTCTTGGTAACAACCACATTCCTAACCTAATGAACAACCAATTCACTATCTCTATACACTTGTAAGTTCTTGATTCCTTTATTCCTTGCCCATTAAAGGCCATGAATCAAACCTTCATACTTAGCTACATTATAATGACAATTGAAATGAAATCTATATGAAACATAGTATTACTATTTATATTGGAATACTATCATGACACCAGTTCCTGTACCAATTTTACCTTTTAAACCATCAAAAGACATTTTCCACATCTCATCTTCTTCACCTTCTTCTTTGGCAAGTAGAGGTGTTGGAATTCCTCCCTCATGTATGTAATATACTCCTAGATCAGTTTACTCCATGAGAGCAGAAGGATCATGCTCATAATTTTTAGTACCATATTCATTAAGAAACAAATCTACAATGCCTTCATGTTTGGAAGAAGTTCCATCATCTACAATAGAATCATTCTCTTCTTAAACTACACAATTCAAATTAGAACTTATCTCAATGTAAGGTTCTATCTAAAAAATTATAAGAGATTATGTCATAATTGTCATCTTAGTCCCATATCTTGTTTTAAAGTTCAATAAAGACCAATAAACTAAAATATCACCACCAATCTTGGTAGTGAAGTCCCTGAAGAGGTAGATTGCAAAGTGAGTTGGGAGATTAATAACAACTATATCTTATAAGAGAAGAAAACTAGGACAATCATGAAGAAGACTTTCAAGTTTCTTATTAGTCTCATCATCTTAGAAGTTGTATGAATGACTCCTTTACTATGGCATTTATAGTTCATACCAACTTTATCAGCTAACACCTTGGGCATGATCAAAGTTGAAGCTCCACTATTAACTATGCAATTATGGACCAACTTGTCACCCACTATGAGGGTGAGATAGAATGGTGGAGGTTTATTAGCTCTAGTGGATGATTCAATAATGGTATTAGGAACACTTTCAAGGATAATATGACTTTGAAATTTATTTTTAGGAGGTACATTAGTAGGGATAATAGATAATTGATTTTGTAGGATCTCTTTCTAACTAGGCATATGTAAAACATCTCAAAGGGAAATGGAAGTTTTAGTACTTTTTAATCAATATATAATGTTTAAATAAGACATAAATAATTTCTCCTATATTATTGTTGATAAGGAAGTGCTTAGATCCTGAGGATTTTGAATTCTTTGAATAGTTCTTCTAGCATTCTAATTTGATGCAAGCGTACGAGCCTTTGGAAATATCCCATTTAAAACTATGCCTGACTACCTTGCAAGAGGATTGGATGAGACAATAGGCATATTTCTATCAACACCCAAAGAATTTATTTTGTCTCTATTATTATCTACAACTGAGGTTCCTTGATTAAGCATAATAACATCCTCAACCAAGAAGCTGGTGAAGACCTCTTCTTGAAGGTGTCCACCTTCATTTATTTGTATCATAACCTTATCATCAATAGATAGTAGAGTACTAACTTCTCCTTGAGAAACAAGAGCCTACTCTTAACCTTCACTAACATCCATAAATTTTCCCTGCTACTAATTTTCACCTTGTACCAAATTACTATGAATGGGTACCATATTTGTTACATTGGTGGTATAATTAGGATTGTATACATTAGCAGGCCTAGTATGATTAGGCTACCATTAGCCTTTTCATCTTCTATATTTTGGTTGATAAGGAGATAAATTTTGATGGGCACCTTGTTACACATTATCTTGCCTATTTTGAGCTTCCAAGGCTAGGAACTTTACTTTCCAATCAATATTATTTTCTACCTATCTAAGGACAACCTTAGACTTGGTACTAGAACTATGAGTTTGAGACATAGTTTGTGCATCAATAGAAATATGAGATAATGGAGGCATGTACACTTTAGGTGGTAATCTTTTATCTTGGATGAGATTATTTTTAGTTGCTTTAGGTAGGGTGGAATCACCCATAGACTAAAGCATGATAGAAATCTCAATGCTAATAGATCTCAAATAGGTCAAAAATACAAAGCTGGGAGGTGGCCTCATAGGAGGAGGAAATGTATTACAAGTTTTGTATAATCTCTCATTAAAATCATGTATTATTTATTTAGGTTCTCTCTTATTTACATTAATTTGGTGTATGAGAGAGGCATGGTCACTCTCATTTCTAAATCCTATAGTCAGTAACACTCCAAATTCATTCTAATGATGTGATGCATCCACATTTTAAAGTCCTATACCTATCAAGAGCCTTCTCTCTAAGGGATATGTAAAGAAGTATAATAGTAATGTTATCTGGAGTGATGTTATGGAATCTACAAAAATTAGAGACATCTCTAATATGCTCACTAGGTGTAACATGACTTTCACCATTAAATTAAGCCACACCTTTTGTACCATTGGGAGGAAAAAAATCATATGATTGAAGGTGAATAGGATTTTCTATACTTAATGTAGGAAAAACATGATGTATAACCATTTATTATTCAAAATATTTAATTTCTTCAACTTGTTCACCCTCTTAACTTATTGCACTAGAAAAATCTACTAGTTCTCCAAAGTGCAGATTAGGAGGAGGCTATTAAACTCTGAGGGTGAGTTCAAGCTAAAAGGGTAGGACAATGGGATTGAGAAATCTTCTATACGATGACCTAATGAGAACCATGAATTATGATAGCAATTTTATAACAAAAAAATAGACTTGAACTAGATTTGTCTTAGTGGAGTTAGCAAATGCTGAGAAGCACACCAATTTATAGTTGATGTTGTCAAGACCAACATTTATCTTGATAAACTATCTTGGAGAAAAGGTCCCACTAGATGTGTAATAACTATTGTCACCAATTTTTTCACACTAAAAGAGGTTTTTTAGGCCTCTTCAAAATTTGAGAAACATGGGAACATTTCTAGGAATGTTGGTGTACTTGTTATGGAAATAAGCCTCTAGATTTAAAGGGATAGCTCCTTCAATGTATCTTTGCAAAGATTGTCACCTAAACTAGTATTTATAGAGGAAATAATTAGAAAGAACCTAAATTAAACCTAGTTTATAGAGGTGATGCACCAAGATTATCTCCACTTGACCACCATATTCCAAGCACTATGGAACAAGGCATACAAACTAGTATCAAAGTCCTAAAAGGTTCTAACACAAGTATTTTAATATAGAGGTGAGATATGTGAAAAAATACAAGGCAAATGAACCAAAAGGTAGGTTGATCATTCCAAAGACAATTATACACTTGAAAGAGTTTGACACTTTCAAATACACTCTATATGATCTATTAAACTAATAAATATCTTTTAGATATGAAATGATAAAGGAAAGAAGGATGGAAAATAATCACTTCTTATCACTATATATCACTTACACACTTAGATAATTATTCAAGAACTCAAAAACAAACATGCATTAATATTGAAAGTAAAAATATGTCATCAATATAGTAGGGTTTCACCTTACATTGATGTGGTATATCTTACAAATCCAAAATTATAGCTTCTTATAAAACTTCTGAGAGAGAAGAAAAAAAAGAAGTTTAAGGGTAACTAGAACAAATGTTTACACATGAAAAGCAGTTACATTCAAGGTGCAACTAAGTGTGAAATAGCTAATGAATTCTTTCCAAGCCAAATATCCATGTAAACCATGACAAATTCCTTCCAAAATGGTGCAATGACTCTCTTACCAACCTTTGTGAAACTATTTCCATCATGGACCATCCTTCAAGAATTTGAAACTAAACTAGGAGAGTTAATACATAAGCATTATTCAAGGGGGTTAAAACATGTTATGATAGTTATAATATGCTCTATTAACTACTAGCTATCTTATAGACACCTATGTTCACCATCCATAATATTTTATAGATTTCTTGGATTTGCTCTTTACATTTGGTAGTCAGTATTCATGTTGGACCTCGACTAGGATTTTATGATGACATATGAGTTTAAAGGTCTTTCTTCACTATATGATCCTTAGTCTTACATTATTACTCATGTGTCATTCCCTTGCCATGTTATTCATTACTTTCTAGACTATGTCTGTGATATTTGCTTTCTCCAATCAAAAAAGACTCTTTGGTTAAAAAATTGTTTGTTGAAGTTGACTCAGACCAATCACATTTGATCTTATTATTTTCATAAATCCTCACTATTATATATTGACAATCCTCACTATTAGATCTTGACTGTTGACCTCTTTCACACCATTGGATTTCTAGATATTAGCTCCTACGTATAATTGGATATCCAGAGATGAACATTATTTACCTTGAATTGGTTGTTAAATTTCAACACTATGAACTAATCTCATTGCTTCCTACATATTTGTATCATTTTTGATTTTTTGATCATCCCAAACTTGCTTAGTCTTTAACTCATCACTGTGTCAATAAACCTTGAGCACTTTATAGCATTTGAGTCCATTCACTCTATTTGATATCCTTTGCATGATTGAGCATGAGTTGTTAGATCTTCTAACAAGCTCAATCATTAACTCTAACCAACTTACACTCATTGGGTCTCTATCTAACAATATCAAAGAATGTGACACTTGTCACTTGTGTGGTCACTCAAAGCTCCTTTTGAAAATTTGACATCATCGCACTCTATTGGATTATCTATGTATGATAAAGCATGGGCTATTAATCTTGATCAACTTTAAAATCTTTAAGGGAATTTTAAATATAAACACCTACTTTATGGAGCTTGAAATTGATGCTTTCATGAATGTTCTACTCTGTAGGTCCAACTTTGTATCTTCATAACTTGAACTAGAGAGATCGTGTGAGCATGACATATGTAGTGTCTTCATCAAAAAATAGATACAATTTCATGTGATATGTTGGCTCATAGGTTATTCATATTTGAATATAAAAATTTCACAAGTGAGTAAGTCTTTTCATTTTTGGATGACATCATGGTGACAGGCTACTTTTATTGTGCTCATGCATTAAACTGTACGGTTGATATTTTCAGCTTGAATAAACTCTTGAGGTTTGTGCAAACATTTGAAGTAATCCTTTAATAATTTGGACATCATGAAGACCTACCACTTCCATGCATGCCCTTAAAATGACCTCTAAGATATGAAATAACAAAAATAATAAACTAGGCAATGACTAAAACTAGAATGGCATATGCAATGACATCAGATGAATTATAACACACCCTATGACATGATATCAGACTCCCATATATTTTTTTGACTATAAGCGGGGTTGACCCATTTTGATTATGGTAGAAATGGTCAATAGTTTTTCTTTGTATCCAAGACCATTTCTATCACTTTCATGCTTTTGATCATTCATAATATTATCTAGATCAATTGAGCTCTTTTCATATCTCACAAATGAATTCAACTTACTATATGTATTCTCTAACTTATATTTCAATGACTCATTTTAAATCACACCTTAAACATTCAACTTATTTAGCTTTCAATCTTGTAGACATGATTTCTAATTGAAAACTAAGATGCTTGATCATATCTTCATGCTCCTAGGTGTCTTCATTCATCCTTACTTCATACACATTGAATTTCTCCTCATAGTCTTTGAGTTGAGACTTTATATTCTTGTTATTCTTCTTCTCAATATTTAGTTCTTCAAGAGAATTTATTAATGTAGTCTCATAGTCCACCTCATCTTCATAATAATCTAAAATACTCCAAGTAGACTCTTTTTGATGTGAGAAAATTCACTCCTCAACTATGAATAGGTCATCATCTTCAACAATACCATCATCTTCATGATCATAATTTGAGTCACTATCTTCATTCTCATCTGCTGAGCTGTAATCTTCTTTGGTGTAGAGACTCTTCTTTTTCTTGAAGGACTTATTCTTGTTGCAATGCTTTGTAAATATTTTCTTCCTATATGTCTTCTTGTCTTCATATTGGAATTTACCATGATCTTCATCATCATTCTTCTCATGCTTATGAGGTCACTTATGATCAAAATGACCTATCTCTCCATAATTGAAGCATTTGAATGGTAGTTCACCCTTATACTTCCCTAAACCTATTTTCAATTTAATTGTAAACAAAGCAATCAGTTCATCCTTATTAACATCATACATGTCATTCTCTTTGGTTTCTTATGTTGAAACTTATTCTTAGGATTCATCTATATATTGAATGTTACTTCCTTCTTTAGTGGTATATCATCAATCTTCCTCATCTCATAAGCAGTAAGGATTCCATAAAATTCATCCAACTTCAGTTGAGTAAGATCATTACTTTCTTCTACATTAGATACTTTAGGATCAAACTTGAGAGAGAGGGACCTTAATAACTTTTTAACTATAGTAGACTCTTCAAGGTTCTCTTTAAGACCTCTAGTGGTTATAATCTCATCAATTCTCTACAAAAATGATGCCACAAAATCTTCTTCCTTCATCTTGAGACTTTTAAACTGCCTTCTATGAGTCTATAACTTAGCAAGCTTGACCTTTGAATCTCCTTTGTAAATGATCTACATTTTATCCCATATCTCTTTAATAGATTTACAATGGATTACCTTGGTTAACTTAGTCTTTGTAATACCACAAGTAATGACATTCTTTAACTTATAATTATTCTCAAACAACTTCTTGTTTGTAGCATTAGATGGAATAGTAGGAATAACATAATCATCCAAAATAGATTTTCATACATAAAACCCTAGGGATATAATGTATGTCCTCATTTTTTCACTCAAAAAAGTATAATTGGATCCATTAAACATTGGTGTGTGCTTAGTAGATAAACCTCCTTGATGACTACCCATATTATATGTTAAATCACCATTAAGCTATCAATCCTTTACCAAAGGACCTACTCTAATACTAATTATTAGAGGTACAATCACTAAGAGTGGGGTGAATTAGTGATTCTAGATAATTCAAATTCAATTATAATCCTTTTAAACACTTAATCAATTACCACAACCATTCATGAAGCATAAACATCATTTATAGCATTGAACAATAGAGACAATGAAAGATCAAACACATAATAGATGCCATATGTTAGAAACCCTCTTGGCAGAGAAATCCCAATGGAACTTAAAATTAGAATACTATCCTATAATAACAAGAATAAATTTAGACTAATTATAACTAATTAAAGAGCTACCATCCCTTATTTCAATGAGATTGCAATCCCCTAAGGAGCTACTACATCTATCTATATAAGATGCCACAATAAATAGACCTAAAGTAAGATTCACCTTACAAGGAGGTTAAAACCCCTTAGATGCTGAGAAACCATAACAACAACTATGAACACAACATCTCATGAATATTGATTGTCTACTAATCTAATGAAGATAGAGTATATCATCTCTCTTTAACTATGTACACTCAATGCATCTAAAAACACCTTTTGGATCACCCTAGACCTATTCACTTATCATTAACTTGTAATATCACTATTATAACATCAGTAACATGACCAATAGGTCATACACATAGGCTTGAACTTGCTCTACTCATCAACTCATCTACCAGGCATTCTATCTCTCCTTTACTCCATAACTCTCACATGCACATCTCCTTTTTCACAAGTATAGAAACCATAAAACTTGGTTTCACTATACATGGTCATCCTTTAGGCATTCCTTAACCCTTAAGGCATCTAACATGGGTCACACTTAAACACAACTCTCTTTCAAATAAGCCTAAGTCACCTTTTAGGTCATATGATGACCCATTCACCTATTTGACACTTCTTCAAGTAAAATAGGAAAAATAGAATAATTATAAATGCATTGAGCCATTATAAATTACCATTTGACATCCTCAAATGATAAAAATCACCAAAACACTCTTCTACGAAAGCATAATTTGCTTAAACAACATTATGTGGCCACAACCATCATGAATGAATATAAAATCACCTTCTAATCCTTTGTTCATATTTTATATGATTTTTAAAACCTCAAAAATCCATATATATGGTCATCATGGATTATAAAACACTCTCCAATAGATATCTCATCTTTAAACATCGAAATACCATCATGAACAACTTAATTACCCTTCTCGAGTTACTTGCAAAGCATGAATGAGCACAAAGTCAGATTTTAACCTTTATAACTTCAATTTTACACAAATTTTGACCTTCAAATATATATTTTCAAAAGAACCTTGGATTAATATACTAATTTTATTTTTACACCATGAGTAAATTCCTCCTAGATCAAAAGTTATGGACAAAATATAGAGCACTGGTTTTTCCTTTGTTAAATTCAAATATTTGAATTCAAACAGTTACAATTAAACATCAAATAGTTGACTTCATCTCATGAAATATTTCAATATTGAATAAATCCACACCATCAATATATATGGATCATCCATTTATCTATATTATACCACTCACATTTCTATCTTGCTGAGAACCCTCGTGATCATGACACTTGGCACCCTCGTGTGCCTTCTAAGTACTTTTAATGTTAAACATCATGCACTTATTATTATCTCACTCAACATGAAAAATTAGATTAAAAATATACAATCACCCATAAACCACTATATATTCATTTGTTATTGATCTTTAATTCTTGAAAAATATACTAAGTATGGGGACCATTGCTATCTTCTTCGAAGACCAACACTACATAGTCATATCTTGTACCTCGTTCACTTGTATGTTCTCAAATTTGGACTATACGTTCTAATTTAAAAATAATAATACAACTATGTATTAAACATCTCCTAAAAACTTCACATGTGTGATATATAATTCCATTAATCTTCTCACTCATATTTTTCTTCCATATAGCCAACAATGTCAAGAATTATTTAAAACGACCAAGTTTACACATGCATAACTTTTGATTCGCTTCATTTCATGACCTAAAATATATCAAAAATAAACTAAGAACCAAAATAAACAAACCCATATGAGCAATGTTTTCTAAAAATTCCACACATGTGAAAAATTATTACATAAAAATGCCTACTTAGGTTATCTTGCCACATACAAGTTTGTCTCAAGTATGGGAAAACATTTTAAAACTACTTGGGAGCCCAAATTTGCTCTTACATATATTTTTTCATGCTTTATTTCATAACACAAAATTTATAACATAATAACTAGGAATAATAATTAACAAACCCATGTGATCATTTCCTCCTAACACCTCCATGTATGCAAATGTTGACATCATCAACATGCTTACTTGACTCTATTTGAAAAAAGAAAACACTATCAAAATGCTTGAGAACACAACTTTGCATCCGAATATGTTTAACTATGTTTCATCACATGATTTGATACTTAGTGAATAATAATTAGTGACTAATTATATAACAATCATATTAACAATTCCCCCTGACTCATCCACATTTGGTAATTATGATGTCAACAAACTACCTACTCAAATTTTCTACTGCTAGACCCAAAACACCTAAATGAAAATAATGATGAACTAGGTGAATTCCACTCATGCATACAAACTCTCTAGTTATAATTGACCACTAATATGACCCCTTTCACATTATCAATACTTTATACTCATCCCTAATCAATTCAAACCATGCCAAAATTCAATATCAACCAATCTAACTTCAAGTATACTAGGACAAGTACATTACACACTTTGTCATTATCACTTAGACTATCAAGGCACTTCATCCATCCCTTTTGACACTTCCATGACATTACCGTGAAATAATTATTAACTCTCTAACAAAGCCTTTGAATTTCATGTGAGGAAACTAACTCAACAAGTTGAAGATCACCAAAAACCCCACTATTACCCTCCTCCTCCTGCTTCAATTACAACTAAAGCCAAATCTTTGTTGGCACTCATGCCAAATGTGCTAAAATCATAAAAAGTGATGAGAAAATGGGATAAGGAACTTGATGTGATCCTTATTCATCTCATAGAGAGGTAGATAAAGTGGGTTCAATTTTTTATGAATAAGTGGAGGCTTATTTAATAGGAAGCCAATTATGTCATTAGTGAGTATTTGCATGAAATGAGATGATATATATAATTGTGGGTAGATATATTGGGAAGGTGGGAAAACTAAGATCTTGACTAGGATCTTATAGCTATTGAAGATCTTTAATAAGACACTGAATAAATTAATGTTCTTATTAAAGAACATGTATCTTATATTGATCAAACCATCCTATCATCTCCCCAAGAGTTCATTAAATCATACTTCATTCCAAACCCCATTCATGAGCATTCAATCACACCTCATATTCCCTCTCCAACCCATGAAATTTTTTAGCACCCTCCCACCTTATCTCTTCTTAAATTAGAACCCATCCTATGGGATATAAGTGAAGAAGGTCAAGCCAAAGTTACATCTAATTAGGAAGATGACTTAAGTGCCTATAATGAAAGGTTCACTATAGGGACTCCCCTTGGTGAAGATAACCATACATCCATATTCTTAACAAAATAAAAAGAATATCAAGATCGAGTTGAAACTGATAATGGAGAGTTTGATCAAGGCACTAAAAATAGGGTGCTTGAAAATAATATCACATCATCTAAGTTTGTTGAGCCTTTTGAGCATGATCAATAAGTTGGTTTTGAAAAAAAATAGAAGATGAAGTTGATTTACATTCCATGAAATAAGATGACCTATGGCAAATATTCAATGAGATATGTGAAAATTTTGAAGTTCTTCAAAATTATAAACCTCTTGCTAGTTAATTTGAAGACATTCTTGTTGATGCATTGCCTCTTGAAGGACAATATGATATCTTCCAAAGTACCTAGCTTATTAAAGTGGAATCCAAACTTGAAGTTGAAAACTCTTCAAGTAAACAAGTTGAAGTTGATCAACTACACAATGATCAAGAATATGAAGTTAAATAGGTTGTGTTTCTTGAAGAGAAATAATAAAAAGATGATTGGAAACAAAATATTGAGGTTATTCAATAAATTTAAGGTATTTACAAGGTTTAAGATCATTTTCACAAATATATTGTTTAATATGTCTTAATTGAGGACAATGATGAAGATGGGGATGAGTATGTAACTCTCTTTGAAGAGTTTGTAGCTGGTAAGAAGTTTTATCTCATTAAAAATACCGTGAAGGTCAAAAAAATTTCTTTTATGAAGCATCATTGGGTCAAGTTGAATATAAATAGTATCATGATAATATGGTTGAGTCAAAAGAGGAATTCACCTTCATAGGTGATATATTTGTAGCTGATTTTGTTGTATTTTAAGACATGCAAGAAGATTGGCAAGCATGAAAGATTTGATGACATCAAAACAAAGGATTAAGAGATAACTTGCCTCATATAATCCTTAATATCATGGAGAAAACAATGGTACAAGCTTACCCTTTTATTTATGAGGAATATATATTTTTAGTTTAGTTTATATATGGTTTAGTGTGATTAATTTCTTGTTGTGTTTCTGAAGTGCTTAATAGCACCTGTGTGTGTCTTGATTTATTTTGTGTCTTATTTCTTTTACTTTTTATCTATTTAAGTTTGAAATTGAGTGCAATAGATCTCATTTCCATATGTACATGAAAGGATACTAGTCCTATTATCATTTTAGGAATGCTACCCTCATGAATCACCAAAAATGTTGACCTAATTTGACCTTAAGTCAAGTTTGTAGACCCTATATATTGAAAACTTTTATGTGTTATTGTCATGGTATTTTCATGTATTATAAGGTTCCTATAAGTCTTTATTTAAACTTCTTATCATTGTTTAAGGCTAGTTTGGAGAATTTAAGTTTTTTGGAAATATTATCATTGATGTCGAAGGTCTAGCATTTGTGATAAAGACCCCATAACATTTATTGTCTAAAGGTGTTATTAATGTTCATATTTTTGCTAAAATGTGTTGATATTTATTTAATATTAATGAATATATATATTTTTTCATAAAAGTTAAAAGAGGGCCATGGAGAAGCCAAAGAGTCATGGGGTAAATACAAAAGAGGAATGGGACACATTTTCACATGAAGATTCATCTTGAGGAATTCTAAGTGTCACCAAGTCAAGAAATAATAGGGTATGGTGCAATTTTCCATGAAGAGTCATATTAAAGAATTTGAAAGGTCACCAAGATAAAGACGAAAGAGGAAAGGATGCATTTACTTATGAAGGGTCACCATGTGACATTTAAAATACAAGGATTTGAAGGGTCATACAAGTTTGATGCCATTTATCATGAGGAGTAAAGGGTAATAAAGGTGAATGCCAAAATCTATTCGGAAAGATATAAATAAAGGCTTCAAAAACATTTATAATATTTAAGAGAGTGCATAGTTGTAATTGTTTAATCTAATAAAATAAGAGAGAATAGATAGAGATATTATAGAGTTCTATCATTTGTTAAGAAAGCAACATTGATAGATAGTTGTGTTTTATACACAAGAGGGGTTGGTACTCCTGTGGGTTGGTGCTCACAAATCTTTGCAAAGGGTTGTTTCTCTTATGGGTTAGTGCTCACAAATAGTTGTTGTGTTGGTACTAGGTAAAAGGGGTTGGTTCTCTTTCAAGTTTGTGCTTGTAAACTTTGTTATTTGAGTTGGTGCTCATTATTATAATTGAGATTTTTATCCATGGTTTTTCCCACATTGGGTTTCCACATAAAAATATGCTCTCTCTCTCTCTCTCTCTCTCTCTCTCTCTCTCTCTCTCTCTCTCTCTCTCTCTCTCTCTCTCTCTCTCTCTCTTCTGTGGTGCATGTTTTTATTTCAGATTTACTAGATATCTTGAATGCATGGTTAAGTGGAGTTTGACTAAGTAAATTATGTATAAGATATATAATATAATTATTCACCCTCGACTCTTAGTATATTTCATTCTTAAAAATTGGTATCATAGAAAATTCCTTTGGAAAGAGTTTTATAGCTTGAAGGTAGATCAGGGAAAGCATGATGGTTGGATCACATGAAGGTATTTATACAATTAAGGAACCTTTGTTTGATGGGAAAAATTATGACTTTTGGAGTATAAGGATGATGAATTATTTTATGTCCCTTAAATTCAACCCTTGAAAAGTAGTTTTTGAGTAATATGAAGAGCCACAAACACTTGTGATTACTCTAATAGAAAAGAAGGTATGTGAAAATAATGTTTAATATTTAAATATTATTTTATGTGGTTTATGTGAATAATTTTTTATTAAAGTTATGTAATGTAAATCTTCTCATGATACTTTGTTAAAGTGTGAAAATATTTATAGAGGTGATGGAAAGGTTCAACAAGATAAGCTCTAGACTTTTAGAACATAGTTTAAGAGTTTGAAAATGGAAGAAGAAAATATAGCCTTTTTTGTGGGTTGATCAAAAAATCAATCATATTTAAGGCTTTGGAGAAAATTTAGAAGAATAAATGATGGTGGAAAAGGTTTTGATATCTCTACCAATGAGATATGATGCAAAGGTTTTGACAATCGAGGATATGAACGATCTAGCCAAGCTAAAGATGGATGAACTACATGGTATTATTATGGTATATGAGATAAAAAAAAAAATAAGAGAAACCCTAAAAAAGGGAAGATACTTTCAAGACATCAAAGAAAGATAAGGTTAATATTCAATAATCAAGTGACAAATCTAGTGATGATGAAGATGGAAACAAATATCTATTCATTCGTAAGCCGAAAAAGGTCATAGATAAATATCAAGGAAAATTACCTTTAAAATGTTTTAATTATGGAAATATTGAACATTTTTTAGATAAGTTCCTAGATAAGAGTAATTGTGACAATGAATAAGGAAGGTATACATACAAAAAGACTTTCAAAGGCAAATTCAAGAAGGGATTTGAGAAGAAAAGTTTATACTCTAAAGATCCTAGCTCAACTGAAGACAATGGAGTTAGTGATTCAGATGAAGAAGAGATTCTATTCATGACCATACATGAAGATTCTTTTGAAATCAAAAGTATAGATGACCAATAAAAAAATCAATATGAAAATAAGGTGAATCTAGAAGGAGAACTCATTTATGCCTTATAATAGTTAAAATCTTTTGAGAAGAAAAATCAAAGATTGAAGTGCCAAATCAAGAAAAATGAAAATAAGTTAAAAGAAATAATTTAAGATCTACAAGAACATATAGAATAATGTGAAAATATTAAAAAAGATATAACAACTTAAATACAAAAATTAAGTGAAGAATGTGAAAGGTATGTTTTTGAAATTACCTTTTTAAAAGCATATCTTGAGGAAAGAAATAAAGTAGTCAATGATAAAGTAGCCAATGCTTAAAAATTTGAGAATAACACTAATATGTTGAATTAGATATTATAGATTCAAAATTTAATGTTAGATAAGATAGGTATTAGATTTGAAAAAGCGAAAGGGGATGACACTACTTTCATAGACACGGTTAACACATAAAAAGGAAAGAGCCATGTTGAAGCTCTTACAAAAGAGGAAATGAAAAAGGAAGAAGTTAAGAATACAAAGGACATCTCAAAAAAGAAGGCCAGAACGAGTAGAGCTACAAAAGACAATTAGGTCAGAGATAAACAAACATGTTATATTTTTATGGTTATTATTTTTATTGTAATGGATATGGTCATAGGAAAATAGAATGTCAAAAAAGGGATACAAATTTTAGAAACAAGGAGAAGGAAAATCATGCAGAGTGAAGTAGAAGCCACAACTCTTTTGATCCTCTATAAGGCTTAGATAAAGAGTCCATAATATGTTACAAGTGTAATAACTTTAGACACATAGTCTAGTACTATAGAAGCATGTTTGAGTTAGTCAAGAAGGACTAGAGTTTAAAATATCCATTCATAAAAAATAAAGTTTAGACAAGTTCATGGCAAAAGAAACAACCAAAAAATTCTATGTTAGTCTAGATAGCTTTGCATGCATGAAATGAATAAAACCATGATTAATTGATAATGGATGATTGAGGCACATGATAGGAGACAAGAACATGTTCATAACCATGAAGAGTATCAATGGTAACATAAGGAAATTTGGAGACAATATTATTACCAAAATTGTTGCAAAGGTACATTAAGTTTGGATAGTGTAGAACTAAGATTGAAAATGTTCTATATGTAGGTCTTAAGCATAATATTTTTAGTGTAAGTCAAATGTGTGATCAAGGAAACACACTAACATTTTATGCAGAAGGTTATGAAATTAGGATAAAAGATTCAAATGTGTTGATTACAGATGCTTAAAGGATAGGAAACAATTTGTATATGTTATCAGATATCAAAGGTCAAAAATATTATTTAAGTCAAGTTGAGGAAAGTTTGATATGGCATAGGATAATGGGACACATAAATTTTGAAAAGATTTTCAACATTATCAAGAAGTAAATAATTAGAGATCTTACAAACATTACAAATCCTTTTAACAAACTTTGTGAACCATGTCAACTTGGGAAGCAGATCAGAAGATGGTTAAAAAAAAAAGATGACGCAACCACTCAAATATTAGATCTTGTTCACATTGATTTGTGTGAACCTATGAGAGCTCAAAGTACTCAACGTGAGAAATATTTCATGTTGTTTATTGATGATTTTACACATATGGCTTGGGTGATGTTTTTGAAGGAAAAATTAGAAGCTTCCAGTCACTTCAAAACATTCAAGGATTTTGTTGAGAATGAAACTAGTTTGAAGATTAAGTGCCTAAGATTAGATTGAGGAAGAGAATTCATGTTATATGAGTTTATTGAGTATTGTGAAGAGTATGGGATAAAGAGACATTATTCAACATCTAGAACTCCATAAAAAATGGATTAGTTGAGCAAAAAAATAAAATAGTTAAAGAGATGCTGAAGACAATGCTAAATGAATCCAAGATACCATATAAATATTAGAGAGGTATTAAGTACAACATTTCACATCCAAAATAAATTTTTTGTAAGATTAAACAATGAAAAGACTCCCTATGATCTATATAAAGACAAACTAGCTACAATTGATTATTTTAGAGTTTTTGATAGCAGATGCTTCATAAAGAGAATTAATAAAAAATTGGGAAAGTTTAAATTTAGAACAGATGAAGGTATATTTATTAGATATTCTATCAAAATTAAAGCTTATAAATGTTATAAAGAATAAACAAGAAGATTGTTGAAAGTGTAAGTGTCAGGATAGATGAAGATGTAGCATAAAGATCTAGTGATCCAGTGGACACTCCTGAAATCATTGAAGAAAAATATTTTGAAGAAATAGATGAGGATTTGAAGAAGGATGAAAAGGACACAAAGAACCCATCCAAATATGTTCATTGAAATCATAATAAGAGTGAAATCATTGAGAACATAAATTAAGGAGTTCACACCAGAAGGATGATGGTAGGTGAATCTAAGCAAGTTTATTTTTATTCGTTATCCAAAATTAAGCATAGAAAAGTTTTAGAAGCAAGACAAGATGAGCATTAGGTTAAGGCAATGGATGAAGAGTTAAATCAGATAGAAAATAATGATACTTGGGAATTAGTGCCTAGATCAAAAGATCAAAATGTGGTAGGAATAAAATAGGAAACAAGTTGAATGAATATGGTGAAGTTACCAAGAATAAGAAAGGTTAGTATGTAAATGATATGCTCAGATTGAGGGTATAGATTTTGAAGAAATATTTGTACCATTGGTAATACTAGAGGCTATTAGAATGTTTCTTGCATATAAAATGTTAAAAAATTTATGTTTAAAATTTTCAAAGTGTTTCAGATGGATGTCATGTCTACCTTCCTAAATGAGAATCTAGAAGAGGAGATCTATATTAAGCAGCCTGAGGGATTTATTCTCTCAAATTATGTTAGCCATGTATGCAAATTAAAGAAAGCACTATATGGATTGAAATAAGATCCCATAGCTTGGTATGCAAGACTTGATAAGTACCTTCAAGATCAATGTTTCAAGAGAGGTTTTGTTGATAGTAATCTCTACATCAAAATAAAAGGTGAGCATTAGTTGATTGTTTTGGTATATGTTGATGACATAATATTTTTAAGAAACATTAAAAATATGACAATTTTTTTTTGATAATATACAAAAAGAATTTGAGATATCTATGCTTAGAGAATTGTCATTTTTCTTAGGGTTGTAAATAAATTTTTTAGATAAAGGAATTTTCATATCTCAAAGTAAATATGCCAAGGAAATGTTGAAAAAATTTCTTTTTGAAGATTTTGCACTAGTTGGCACATCGATGGGTATAAGGAAGAATGTGAGTAAGAGTGAAGATTCACCTGTTGTAGATCAATCTTTTTATAGATCTATAATTGGTAGTATTTTATATTTGATAGCATCAAGGCCAAACAACATGCATGCAATAGGCATGGTTTCAAGATATCAAGCAGCCCTAAAGGAGAGTCATGTTCAGATGGTGAAGAGGATATATAGATATGTCAAGGGGACATTAAATTATGGATTGTGGTATCCCACAGGTAGATATTTCACTTTGGTTATTATAAAGATTCAGATTTGGTAGGTTTCTTGGATAATTAAAAGAGTATAAGAGGAGGAGCTTTCATCCTCAATGATAGCTTAGTATCATGGCTAAGAAAAAAAGCATAATTTAGTATCACTTTCTATAGCTGAAGTAAAATATATTACACAGGTATTGTGTTATACTCAATTGCTTTGGATGAAGTAAAATTTTGAAGATATTAAGGTAAAATAGGATGAACCTATTTCTATATTTGTGATAACACAAGTGCTATTAATATTTCTAAGAATCCAGTGATGTGTTCAAGAACAAAACATATTCCTATCAGATATCATTTATTGAGAGAGTAGGTTGTAGATTAGTAGGTTAAGATGGAATATATTAGTACTACATAATATATTTCAAATATGTTTATAAAGGCACTACCAAAAGACACATTCAAGTATCTAAAAGAAAATTTGGCAGTAATTTATTTTACTTCCTACCATTGAGGATCAGTATTAGTTGAGGAGGATTTAAGTGTTATCTCCAAGATAGGCCCTTTTCCATTGATGTCAAAGGGGAAGAAGAATAGAAATAGGTATAGGGAACATGTTCAAAAATAGGTATAAAATAGGTACAAGATGTTACAGTAAGGGAGAGTTACTGTATGTTTTTTAGATGATAGTATGCACAGGTTGGCATGTGCAATAAAAGTTTCAAGATGTAGAAGTTTTAGTTTGAGGTTGTCATTAATGACAAAGGGGGAGATTGTTGGAAATATTTTCATTGATGTCAAAGGTCTATCATTGGTGATAAAGGCCCCATAGAATATATTGTCTAAAGGTGTTTTTAATGTTTATATTTTGTGTAAAATGTGTTGATATTTATTTAATATTAATGAATATATTTTTAGTTGCATAAAAGTCAAAAGAGGGCCCAAGGAAAAGTCAAAGAGTCATAGGGTAAAGACAAAAGAGGAATGGGATGCATTATCCCATGAAGAGTCATCTTTAGTAATTCCAAGAGTCACAAAGTGAAGACAAAAGAGGGTATGGTACATTTTTCCATGAAGAGTCATCTTAAGGAATTTAAAAGGTCACCAAGATAAATACAAAAGAGGAAAGGATGCATTTGCTTATGAAGGGTAACCATGTGACTTTTCAAATACAAGGATTCGATGGGTAATGCAAGTTTGGTGCCATTTTACATGAGGAGTGAAGGGTCACAAAGGGTGAATGCCAAAGGTCATTTAGAAAGCTATAAATAAAGGCTTGAGAAGACATTTGTAATATGTAATAGAGTGCATGGTTTGTAATTGTTTTATATAATAAAGGAGGATAAAATAGAAAGAGATATTGTATAGTTTTATCATTTTTTGAGAAAGCAACATTGATAGATAGTTATGTTTTATACACAAGAGGGGTTGGTTCTATTGTGGGTTGATGCTCAAAAATCTTTACAAGGGGTTGGTGCTCCTATGGGTTGGTGATCACAAATAGTTTCTATGTTGGTACTTATCAAAAGGGGTTTGTGCTCCTACAAGTTGGTGCTCATTCTTATACTTGAGATTGTTCTCTCACATTATCTATATACGGAGCCATTTTTGGATATGTTTGTATCCTTACCTAAGTATTGTCAAGGAACCTAGAACAATAAACATGCTCTGATCCGACTATGTCAGGATCTTGCTCCGTCAATAAGAGCACACATATGATTACTTCTTGTATTAGCAACTAAACATGGAATTTAACCAAAATCAATAAGTAACTAGAAATATGAAACAACACAGGAATTGAGAGACAATACACAATTGTATTAATAATCACTCAGAAGAATATACAATAAAGAAGATGCCACTTCTTCTTCCACCTCAAAGGTTCACCACGCCTCAAGACCTTCTTCTCTCTCTCTCGGTCCCAACAATCAACTCCAATACATAATTGATGTTCACCTCTCCAACCAGTCAGTAACACGCTGCCAGTTCACCAAGCACACAACCATACTCCAAGTAGATCCCCTGCTCTCTATTGCTACCTGCAAATCATTAGACCTTACTCACCATTGCATATCTCCTATAGAAAGTCATGCACACATGCTGACCAAGATCATACACATACGAAGAACCCTTCTGATTCTCCAAACCAGTACCCACCTTGGTACTATGGCACTAGGAGGAACACACCATTGCTCTCTTCTCTCTAAAGGAGCTTATTGCTCTCTTACTCACTAGCTACAAGTTTACAATATAGCCCATGAGTCCATATATAGATCTCATGCTTACAATAATTAGACTACCCTAATTACAATAATAAGACACGCAACTTAGGACTACGACTAACCTTTGACATGCAAACTAATAGTCCAAAAATAGACTCTCTCAGTTCAACATGCAAACTACCTATTCTCGCACAGGCTACCGATGTCGGCTCTTCCATGACCGATGTCGGCCGACTGGTGATTGACATCGGTTGCTTCCTCTTTGCTATTTGACCGATGTCAGTTTCCCTACAACTGATTCTGCAACTCCCTCCAACTCTGCATCCTCCATAACTTCTCCTGTTTGCATCCTGGTGAAGCTTTTAGCTCCACAACCTAACAAGTATGGAAAAGACATAATAATTTTTAACCTTTTTGAATTAAATAATGATTTTGTTTATCTTCTCCATGAGTTATTTCAATTTTTTTAACTATTTGATCTTAGTAAGTGATAGATTATTTTCCTTAACATGTGTTATTTGTATTCATATTCAGATTTGATTGACTATTATAGTTATCTTGAAGTGTTATAATGAAATGTTTCATGAGTTTTATTGAGTTGTATTTCCACAAGTATCAAGTCATGACCTTGAGTTTAGTCCTCCTATCTTAAGTAGCTTCACAAACCTCCATGAGAAATACTAATGTAGGGGATGTTTTAGAGTAGTGTCATATAAATATTAGGCTTCTTCTTGGAGCATCATTGTCATTGGTTGGTAGTAGTCAGATTATAATTGGTTCATAACCTTGTTTGGATAGATTTTTAATATGTTATCTCTCTCTCCTTTTTCATCCAAATGAGCAAGTATTTTATGTGACGAGATTAAACATACAAAGCAAGAGAGAAAGTGATTAAATCTAGAGGTCTGACTCAATTAAAGGTCACCCAAAACCTAGAGTCAATAAAAATTCATAGATCAAGTTGAGAGGGATTGAATCGCACTCTAATAGGGTGTAAGTTTGATCTATAATAGGTCCCATCTCCAACAATTGACCCAAATGGTGCATATTTTAAAATTTTCATATTAATGTCAAATTAGGTAAACCTTAATTTAGAGCTTGCACCATCAAATCAGATTTCAATTCACACAATGTAAGTACACCATAAAAATTATTTAAAAATATTATAGATATATAAGGTCCCATCCATAATATGTATCATTATCTTTCTTCTACATGTCTAAGTTATTCTATCTCTCTACCTTGATTTTCCTTTAGAGCCTAGAATATGTTTCTAATAGATTTTATTCATAGGAAAGAAGTGATTCAACCATGGCTATATCAAATTTTAATCCTAAACTAGATATAGAATTTTGGGACACCACATTCTTATAGGGTATCATGAGATGAAATCATTATAATGAGGTCATCAAAACCATTGAAGATATCTAACTACCTAATAACGATGATGAGCCTAAAGATGATCATGTGGAGTTCACCATTGACATGATATCCCTCATGGAATTAGGATTACACAAAGTGGATACTAATATGGAATTTTTACCATGCAATGATCTCATTAGAAACATATTGATCTCTTTTATATATAATAATAACATTGTGCACTCACCTAATATGATATTCAAGATTTTAGACATCTCTAGGCCAATATTCAAATAGTATTACAACCTCCTCAAGTACATTGTCACTGATGAAAATGATATATTTAACACATGGATCCAAAATCAACATATATGAATTCCTAAAGGATTGGGTTGAGGAACAAGATCACTAGGTAAACAAAGATAACCCAAAATCCTATACAATCAAGAGATTTTGAGAGGGGGTACACACTATTATGTTAATGATGAATCTCCTATATATATAGCGTGATGTAATACAAATCAATAAGTTATAGGTTCTTGTATTTAACATCATCATGAAATGAGAGGAGGTTCCAAATTTGGGGAGCCTCATCACCTTAAACCTCATCTAGTAGGTGAACATGGTTTGTGTCATATGTAACTTTTACATGATGTCCTAAATGGTTGATGATATTTGTGCCACCCATGAATTCAATATTTCACCCTTCCCTTAGTGGGTATGAATGGGGTCCTTGGTGTAGATAGTGATTTACAAACATTAATGATTTATGACCACTTTAAACCATTATACATTGGGCCATCAATGAGAGGCCAATGCCTAGGCTCTCAGAGGAAATGTGGGATTCTATCAAAATCATTGGATATTATTGTTACTACGTGGATAACACCATAATGAGGGTGGAAGGAATTATTGGGGATCCTCTCTTACTAACATGCACAGTGTTAGACTACCTCATAGAATAGGAGATAGCTTAAATTTTTTTCAATGATGTCTTAAATCTCTACCTCACAAGCACAAGGCCACCCTATAATTTTATGTGGTCATTTGTCATCAAAAGTATAAAATAATACATGCAATTCAAGTTATGGACCAACATAAGGAATCATTTAATATGGGTAAGATAGAACACAAAGAGTGGGATCCTTAAGGTGTAGTACAAGATCATGTGACGACATAATAGATACAAATTAATATCACCTACCACTACAAGAGATACCCTAATGATGCAATTAAAATAAATTCATTAGATGACATTGAGGTGATTGAAAATATGGAGGTACTATCCTACTAAGAGGCTTAAGGGCAAGCACATCTTGAGCCCATGTTAAAAGAGAGACCTCCTCCTCCACCTCAAGTGTAACTAGTATTCTTATATCCAATACCATAAGAGGTTGTATAAATGGTGTATATCCTTTCCTATAATATCCTTTGAGGTATCCCAGCTACTAAAAATCCTTTGGATTTAGCATATACCTTTCTTTAAGTCATTTCTCAAGTAAGCTAGTCCCAAGCTATCCATACTCTTCACTTTAAAAGTAGCACATAATCATAGGAGAACCCACCTTGGGACCAACTTATGATGTCCTCAATCAATCAAACCTTTTTTGATCCTCATGGTTTCATAACCCCTATTCATCCCACCCCATTATGACCTTTTTCATAGTGACCCTAACAAGCACCATGACCCCCATGATTCCCTTAACTTTGGATGAAATTAATGTTCCAAATTTCCTATCCCAAATATATAATAAAACTCAAATGAATCCTCCTATGTGAACACACATAAGTGCCCAGGTTTCACTTAGACCTTTATCTTCAAAAATCTTTGGTGCTTCAATATTCCCAACTCCTTCATGCTTTCCCACATCCCAATTTTGGCCATATTCAACTCCACTAACATAGTCTACACCATTGTTGACACTTAGTCCAGTCTCATATATCAATATAACATATCAAAGATCTCAAATTTTAATTACTCACATGCTCTGAGCAAACACTTTAGTCATATTTATCTCATCATTGTTAGTGATCCTTACTATAGTGTTCCTCTTAGCGTTGTAACTATTTTAGTGGCTCTCATGATTTCTAGATTTCCTATTTTCAAATATCCACTTTCTCCTACCTCATCATCAAGCATAATGGTAGTCACTAATCCTGTAAAAACCTCACCTTAGGCTCCTTCTACTACTCCTACTTTAATATCTACATCACAGATAAACCTAAGAAAGAGGTCAAATAAGAAATGGAGAGTGATTGTTCCCAAGTAGTAGGTGCATCCACCAACATCTGTAGCTCCTACATGAACCCTTCTATCCATTACCTAGGCCTATAATGATTTGAATTTAACCAACCAATATCTTGGTTTATTATGAATAATAAGCTCCCAAATCCCATTGGCTCTTAGGTCCCTATGACCCTAGACCAATGGAAATTTGACATGTTCCCCTAAAATTTTTATTTTATGGTTCATCACTTTATTACCATACCACTTCCCCCACTATCCAATATATTACATCCTTCAAATTTATCTCTACCTTCTCATCCCATGCCTCCACCTTCTAATTTAAATACCATCACCCATTTTATGTCATCTTCCACAACCATGGGAAAAATAATTGGATAGGGATAAAGTTTGGCCCATTAGATCTTTAGGTGCATAAAAACTAGAGATGGTTTACCAAATGGACCTAGACATATAATTATAGTTTAATTAGGAGTTAGGTAGGATGAAAAGGGTGCTCACATAAAACTTCACTAAGGATGGGAACCATTTAGTATGGATGATTTAACAAAATATTTTCTCCCTCACTAAAGTGAGGACTATGAATAGAGAAGAGAGGGTAGTGGAGCACATAGTTCTAGTGCTCTAAGTCACCAATGAGCTCTCTAATTTTTTTATGGAATATATTAATTATTAGGTTAGAAATATTGAGTCCTAAGTAATGAGTGCTTTCCCTATAGGTCTGATCAAAAATGTGGATGAAACACTCAAATATTTCTTCACATCCCTTAAGGAAGTGATTAAATCTCTCTCCAAGAAAAAAATGCTTCTCCAATGATCACAATACTACCTAAATGAGATCATTCACTTATATAGTAAGTGAAATAGTGTGGTTTCCATAATAAATAAAGAGATGTTCTAAAAATTAAAGTTTATTCTCCTTGTGGACATAAATTTATATCATACTTTTTCTAGAGGTATGAGAACCTCCATTGAAGACTAGTTGAGAAATGCTCAAGCCATCATTGAGCCCTTAGAGAAGAGTAGTGACCATATATTTTCTTATTTCATAAAATTTTGCATCATTACTCTCTTTCACTTAGATGGAACTTTTCTTAGGCATGATGAATTTAGATTCCACTTGACACATTTAAAAAAATACATGAGGAGAAAGGTGGAAAAGCAAACAAAACTATAGTTAAGGCTATCTTGGTATTTTCCACATAATCCATAGCTATCATTAGCTAGCTCAATGAGATGAAAGTATCATTTAGAAATCCTCTCAATGTGCATGATATGTTCTTGATTTAGTTAGAAGTGATCTTATAAGAGTGAAATATCTATATATAGAATCTTAACTAGGAGGCTAATTTGGCTGACCAATTATGGGTAGATTAAAACATTACTCATAGTAAACTATGACATGGACCAATACTAAGCAAGAGACGATTATATTTTTGGACCTAAGTGGAATATACATTAACATGTCACCATCCCTTCTCCCCATTTTTTTCATTTCTATGGTCTAGCCTTAATGATTTAGGTTATAACTATTTAGGGACATGATGTCTTAGAGTGGGATCTTGTTCTATATTTAAATTAGTCCCATATTATTTCCTATACATTTTCCTATGCAATTATTTGTTAAGGTTGACACTTTTATGACTAAATTCTATTAAGATAAATACAAGTTTTTTATTTTCTACTTATAGGGTTTTGATTTCAAAAATTCCTTCCAAATTTGTCTAGATGAATGAATGTTGTTAATTGTGAAGATCTCAAAAATGTGTTTCTTCATGTTTTTAAATTAATTATAATGAGATCTAAGCTATTTTAGTTTATTTATTAAAATTTTATTACTTTATTTAAACCCTCACAAGCTTTTATGTGATTATCAACAAGTCTTTTATGTTTTCACTTTTAGAAAGGATTATATTAATTAAACATTTATTACTTCCCTTTGACTCCCTCCCCTATGTGTCTGAATTTTGATCTCTCATTAAAATTGGCATATAGTGGTAAAAATATCACTGAGTTCATCCTTGTTTTTCAAGCATTGATTTTGTTTTTTGGTCTAGAGAAGTTCATTTTATGCCTTACCCTTCTTTCCTTTCTATGTATTTGTTATCAAGTGACATTTCCTTTAATTTAGGAATTGTGATGTGGTGTAAGGGGTTAGACTCATTTAATCACATTAATTTATGTGAAGAGGTTTTATATTAAATGGTAAACATGAATTGGATATCTATTGGTACCATTACATATCTTGATATATATTCCAAGTAGTCTATTTAATGCAGCCTAATGTCATAAAACTCATGCCCTAGATTGTTTTATAATAACTCTTAAAATGAGAGGATGAAATTACCTTACTATCGCCTAGGCTTCACTTACTGAACTTAGATCAATAGGTGTATTTGAGGGCACAAAACATTGAGTTTAACATCATAAAAAATAGGGATTTTTTCTCCAATGTGCACCTGTGTAAATGAGCTTGTGATAGGATTGATAATATTTCCAAGATGTTTTTAAATTAAAAATTGAATATGATTTTATAGTCATTCAAGAAGGTAAAATACTTTTTGTAAAATTTTTAAATTTTAAATCTAACCCTAATGATGCTTTAATTTTTTAAACTTTAACTTTTATTAGGGAAGGATAAAAAAGATAGACATGGACAAGAATATTATGGGTTTTTGTCCCTTTAGGATAAGTAGTGAGTTTTAGGTCTAAGTCAAAGTATATGTTTTAATATAAGTGTTTTCAATAGTATGGTCATTTATATAGGTGACATTAAATTGCCTTCAAATGGAAATAAATATTCTCTTATCCTTAGGATAGGTTAAATTAGTGAAATAAGTGTTGATTAAGTACACATCTCAATTAATGGTAAAAATATATAAAATAGGCATGATAAATTATTAATGAAAAAATTTAGGTTGATATAGACCTTGGGTAAAAATTAATAATGAGCTCTTGGTCATGCACCTTATAAATATGTATTAATGTTAATGCTTATTTTTTAGATTTTATTATGCTTATCCATGTTGAATGTTATATTCATTATCCTTTTCACTTTATTAAATATTATTTATACTCCTTTATATAGGTATAATTTACAACTCCCATGTCAATCACATATTCCACTTATTCATATGAAATATCTAATTTGTTTCATCAAAAATTTACTTTGCACTTTCATTATTTTATCCTTCATAATATGGATATAAATGTTCCATATTTAAAATAGGTAATATATCAATTCATTAAATAAACTACATATAATATGCATTCTTAGAAAACTTTAAAAACACTTTGAATGACAAAATATTTTTCTACAATAACTTATCATTAGTGCCTTTTATAAATATAGCTTTTCTCATGTGTTCTAAGAATAAGTATCCAACCTAATATTTAGGTTATCTTATTTTCCAATATATGCATTTTTTATACTGCACATTCATTTTACACCAAATGTCCATGCTCTTTCTTATTCAATTCTCACATATGTAGTACAAAATCCTTTACATCAACTACTTTTTATTTTCTCAATTTTCATGTCATGTAACTTTACAACTTCTCTTGAAATTGACCCATAATTAGTTGTGTATTACATATAATATTATTTACTAAATTATTGTATTCAAACTTATATTTTATATAATATAATCCCATGTTCCTTTATTTATTTGAATTAAACATCTGAATAGTTTATTTTAACTTATACTTTCTACTTATATATATCCATTTATTAGAGGATTACATGTTAAACTAAACTACAACTTTGTGTTCAAATTATTACACAATGTTATCAATAAGTTTACACAAAATTTCACATCTCTATTTTCTACTATACTACATGAAAAACCATGTAGCCTTAAAATTTCTTTAAAAAACAAGTTAGGAATGTTTTTCACATCACTAGTCTTATGGAAAGTAGAAAAAAATTCCATCTTCAAAAATCTGTAAAAAATGAAAAATATGAAATCGTTTCCCTTTTTTAATATATACAAACCTAAAAAAAATACATAATTATATCCTCCCATGGTATCTATTGAATATTAAATGGTTGACATGGCCCTATATCTTGATGTATTCCTTTCACTAGTTGGAAAAATCTAAACGCTTGAACAAATTTGCACACATACATAATCAATCATAGTAAAAAATAAGTTTTTATTACTTGTGATAAATTTTTCCCATACCCAAAGTGACCTTCTAAACCTCCACTATGTTTTCCCTTGATTATTTTTTTTAACATTGAACCTTTAGGTATAGACAATTGTGTTTTTAAAATAATAATCTAGCTTGAAAAAATAATGTAATCATGGTTTTTGAGTTTTAGTCACTTGTTTGAAAATTCCTTCCATGCTTCCTAAAAATAGTAATTATTTCATATTATTTCTTAATAATATAAAATCCTATGATATACACTCTCAATTCAATCAACAAAATAAATTCTACTTCTTAGAACTTCAACTATTTTTTTCTACTTTCTTATCATATGCTTAAATAATAATTAAAATATGTAGGAATTCAACCCACTTCATATGTATTTATCTCAACTTAACCTAAATATTAATGAAATTTGATGTCTGATGGTATGCTTCAAATTTAATCTCCTTAGGCAACATATAATTCTCTACTTCTTTTGTTCTTGCACAATAGCATATAACTCTTGACCATACACTAAATATTTTACTTTGTATCATTTAACTTTTCACTAAATTATATGATAGGTTGTCCTTATTGACTCAATAACACTCATATTATTGTGTTGATCACATCAAAATATACCTAAAATACCTTATTGAAATATAACAATGCCAACACTAGCTACTTAGTTATTTTATTATTCAACTATTAGAAACTGCATTCTAATTACATTTTTCATAACAAGTTATTTGTATCTTTGCACATCACATCATTGAGTGTTGTGCACATCCCACTGAAATTCCTAATGAAATCACCAATCCATGAAAACAACATTCAAAGATGTATTTTATGGTTATAGTCAATCAAATATATGTTGAACTTTCTATGAATCCATATTAAAACCTTCTTTAGATATAAAATACTCAATTATACCAATTATTTTTACATGAAACTACATCTATTTATATTTAGGAAAAAAATTTATCTTTAAAATTTATAGCACTTTAGATAAATTGCGTAAATGTTCTTTCTATATTCCACTAAAAATACTTTTATCATCAAGATATATAATTATTAATTACCCCAAAAATGGCTAGATAGCTTCTTTCATCAATCTCATGAATGTACCTATTGGATTAGTTAACCTAAATACCAACCAATCATATAACCCTTTTTATGTCTTTAACTCTATTTTCCATTCATCAACTTCATTTATTAAAATCAAGTGATATCTACTATTGAAATTAATATTTGTGAAGTATCTAGATCAGATAAATAAATGCATCAAATCATTAATACATGACAATATACATTTATAATTTATGGCTATCTTGTTAATGTTAATAGAATTAGTTCACATTATCTATTATCCATTTTTATTAGTTTCTAAAATTATTGGTATTTCATATAGAATCAAAATTTATCTATTAAGCCCTTTATCTACTAGCCCTTAAACTTGTCTTTGCACCTTTACATTATATTTTAGAGTTAATCAATGTTTTGGTTTGTTTATTAACCTAAACCCTAGAGTCAAAACAATGTAATGAATTTTACTACTTATGGGTGTCAACCTATATGGTAAATAATTATACACAATCTCCTCAACCTCATTTAGTATATCTTAAAATTCACACATAGGTATTTGTTATTTTACTATACATGTCTTTGTTTGTGATGGCCTAGAAAATAGTGCATCACACATGATTTTATGTTTTCTCTCTCTTAGGAATTTATTTATAATATTATAAAAAAAATTATACTCTTTTCTACTTATTTTCACTTATCCTTCAATATACTTAGTGTATTTCCAATATGTATAGGTGTTTTCATGACCCGTATGTCATGCCTTGTGATCAAATTACCAATACCTTATAGGTAAAATATGACAAACATCAATAGGCATTATTGTGTATACTTATTACGTAATTAATTGCCAAAATCTTGAGTTTAATTAACATTAATTGTTAACCTAGGATGCATATGCTTTTCAAGGGTGTTAGCACTATATATGCATTATTGATTCATAGATTGACTTGATTTACTAGTTGTAGTATAATGAACTTATACTAAATTCACCAGATAGTTATAATATGAATTTATTATAAAAAAAATATAAAAATATAGAAATACTTCACACTTATGAATAACACATGCATACCACTCTATATAATCAAACTAATAAGGAAATCAACATACACAACACACTTAAACTAAAGAGGGTTAGGATCTTCACTACAACTCATTTTGAGGGGGGATTTCCTCATTCAGAACTGAGTTCTAATCCTTCTCTGAGAGACTTATAAAAAGCTTCTTACATAATCAACATTATCATTACTCAGATCTATAGCAATTAAAGATTGCTACAAAAGATTACAATATTTAGAATGCAATGACTTCTAAAATTATACTACTCTGTTATCATTTATCCAACTCCTAATCTAATATAGATTCTACCTTTAAATTTATAAGGATATTTATTATGTTTAACCAAAAACACTAAATTAGGGAAAACACAAATACTTTAGTAACTTCCCCAGTCAACCTTTAGGTGGTTAGTAACTAAAGTTACTTGTTTTAGGATTGACTAGGTTAAGGATAATGTATACTATTTTTTGTTTTAATTCCTTTTGCCTCCTTTCCATTGTCATTATATTTCTCATCTTTGGCAGCACATCCAAGATTATTTACATGTGGGGAATCCATACAATAATTATGAAGGATTCTCTTCAATCATTCACTTGGTTCCTAAGATAGCTAGATGTGCCCTAAATATCTAATCACCACAATACTTATTTTATATGTAGTGTCTGTAAGTTACCTATAAGTGAAATCTTATAGTTATTATAGGAAACCTATAGTTGCTAAGTTAGCCTGTAGGTAAAAACTAGTAGTTGTTATGGGAAACCTATAGGTGGAAACTAGTAGTGGTTATGGGAAACCTATAGGTGGAAGCCAATAGTGACTATGGGAAACCTATAGGTGTAAGCCAAAATTTGTTTATGATAACCTATAGGTGGAAACCTATAGTGGCTATGAGAAACTTGAGGTGGAAGCTAATAGTTATAGCAGCCAACCTGCAAGTGAGAACTAGTAGTGACTATGGGCAACCTGTAGGTAGAAGGTAACAGTTTGTTTGGGATTCTGTATAAGTGTTGTGCCCAAACAAGATTTATGCAACCTTATGTTACCCTTCAAATGTTTTTTAAAAAAAAATACACAATTATAATCTAATCAATTAAAATCATCATTAATTTATAACATCACACACACACACACACACACACACACACACACACACACACACACACACACACACACACACACACACACACACAGACACACACACACACACACACACATGCACATTAAAAATCATAAATTCATTTATTTATTTCTATGATTCATGGATGGTTATGGGGATTCACATAGAAAAAGATATATACTAGGTATGGATGAGGCTATAAAATAAACCAATTGGTGGCCTCACCACACCACCTACTTAACCTCTTACTTGACCTTGAGCTAGTCTTGGATATATTTTGAAACCATAGAATTTTATAAAATCTAGGTGCTTAGTGAAACCCATCCCTTAAAAGATATAGAAACCTTTAGCATCATCAATGTCCTTCCATATTTTATTCTTTACCTCTCTATCACCTAAGACAATTCCCTCCCAATCAAGAATTGGGAACCAAAAAATAAGTCATCAAAACATCAATCCCAACCATTTTATCCTTATCCTCCTAAAAAGATCAATAAACATGTATACCCTATGTATGACCTCCATAAGGTTTTGAGGGGAATAAGGTTCTTTTAGTTTCAAATCATCAGAGAGTTCTGCACATCTATGATAACAAAAAAATTTCTTTGCATCTACTTCCATTTGACTCAAATAGTGATTTTAAACCTCTAATTATTTTATTATGACCCATTCTTATGGAGTACCTAAGTTAATGAAGGAGATCAATTATTTTATTATAGCTTCTAGATTATCTAATTCACTGCTAATCATTAGGGTAGCTACTTTTTCTTCTTTTTTTTGATACTCCTCCACCTATTTCATTCTTCCTATTTAACTAAGGACATATGAAGTAAATACATTTAGTTGGACATCCCCTAAGTATATATCTAGATTCTAATTTGTATCATAGGGTAGAACATGCTATTGTATATAAAACTCACTTAACTATGCTTAGAGATTAGGGTTAGCATGTCTATAGACTTCAATGAAAGATTTAGGGTCACAAACCATGTAGGATTGATCATTATAGATCCTATCATATCTGGATTTAATCCATATTTCCTTTAAGTAGACAACATACATCCTAGAAGGTGATCTACACTCCATTAACAATTTACTAGTTTCATACATTTTAGTAATCTCTTTTTTCAAATAATTGATCCTATTTTCATCCATTTATAGTATTTATTTTAAGTCATCTTTATAATCTCTTATATCAACATATACCTTAAATATTTCTACCAATTACTTGTGGTAAGTTTCATCATCACCAAATTTTTCTTCAAGAAAAATCAGGAGGTCATGAGTTTCTACTGGCATGGCAGCTGAAAGATCCACATCAATTTCTTCTTCTATTGTAGGTGTTTTTATAGTGGGAAATGGAGGAGAAAATATATTATAGAAAATTACTAAATCCAAAGCATTATATTCTACAAGTGCCTTTGAGGGTACACTAATGATATCTATGGGAAAGGTAGATTAAGTTGTTTCAAGTTCCTCCAAGGAAGTTACCACATGTTCCTCCAATAAGCTTTCTCTTTACATAGATAGTTCTATAAATTCTAACACCCTCAGAAGTGTTGTTAGGCCTCTCTTACCATTAAAATCTATTATCTCATTCCTCAACCTACATATTTCTTTCATAGCTTGTTCTAAGGTTTGGAACTCCTGATCATGAGGAACTATCTCTTATTTTACTTCTTCCATAATCTTTTCTTCAATCAAGTCTTCTTATATAGGTTGATCTATCATTCTTAGTGCTTCTTCTATGTACCCAATTTGTCTGAGGAGATCCACAGCTTCCCTAGTGAATCTGGGTGGTTTATGTGACTATACATCTTCTCCCTTAGTAGATTCCTCTTCAATAGACCATTCTATAATCTCAAACCCATCAGAGGTCATTCAAATCCTGGGCTCTTTCTTTTCCTTTTCATCATCACTAGTGTCTATGGCTAAGGAGGCTAGGGTTGTATTCTATTTATTAATTATATAAGATATCCTAGGAGGATGTCTCCTTCTTTTTGATAAAGAGAGTTTATTGTCTTCAATTTTCTTCTTCTTTTTAGGATGGGTGGCTATTGGAACCTATTCTTCCTGTGCAGTAGTTGATGAAAGAACTTCCTCTTCCCTTGAAGTAGCCATGGTCAAAGAATCAATCCATGGTGAGGAGATAGTTGGAATAGTAGGAGAAGGAATATTTTCCTTAATTTGTGTGGGTGTATTTTCCTCTTCTATGTCATCAGGAGGTGAAACTAGTTTCCTTCTCCATCTTCTACATATAGTAATTTTAGATGAACCTTCAGTGGATATAGGTTGTATAGTATAACTAATGCCTAAAATACCTTCTTGTGTAGTCTATTAGGCATACTCTTTAGGATATTCCTCCTCATTATTTCCCTCTTCTTGTTGAGGTTAACCATTCTTTAGGGTTAGAAATTATTTTTAGCTGAGGTCAAGTATTTATTCCATGTCTAGTTATCAACCATATCAGACAATGTTGAGATAGGGCTTTCTTAATACATATTTTTTATAATGTTCCATCAGTTATTTGGAACATTAATAATAGTCCTATCATGCCTTAAGTGATTTAAAAATTTAAACTAGAGAGTATAAATTAGAGAGTACCTTCCTTCACAGGTCATATATCTGATGATGTATGAGGTTATCTCCCTCTAGACTATAGGTAGGCTAAGTTTCTCCACACAGCCTTTCTTTAGTACTCATATTTCATCTCCATAATAAAACTATTGTCTGACTTATTAACTATTAGGTTTGTCTTGTCAGTTTTATCCTATACTTGGTGGCCAGTTGCCTAGCTTACTAGTTCTTCAGTGACTAAAAATGTAATGCCATGTATAGTAGCTTGCTCTCTTGTAAAGGAATATGCAAATTTCCTAGTAAGGGGTTCTGATAAATACTACAATTTATCAAAATAAGTGGTCCATCTAACTCTATTAAAGATAACCCTGTTGGCTAGTTCTAGTTGAAGTTACTTGTGATCTATAGGTTACTAATTCATAACTAACCCTCCCATTCTAGCTAGGTTTAGCTTTTTGATGATCCTTTCAACTGATAATTATCATAACACTCAATTTGGCTTCTAGAGTTATGCCTCTAGAAAAGCATGTTTTTTTCAATAATGGTAGTTTGTAGTTGCTGGTTGTAGGTTTTAGGTAATATCATGCTTTATCTTTATTTAAATGGGTTGTAATCACGAGAAAAAATAATAAAAATGATTATTTTGCATATTCATTATATGGTATCATCATGGGAATTCAATCCATATGTATAAATTATCCTTGAGTACTTGGGATTGATTTCCCATGGCATTTCCTCACCCCCCCAGTCCCCTGACATGAGGTGTCACTTGTCCCCAAGTGAAATGGATTGAGTAGGGAAAAAAGAGAGAGGATGGGGTCATTATGAGGGTATGAATGTGAGTGGAGACAAGACTTAATGAATGACTTATTAATAATTAAATATGATTTTCAATATAATACATGTTATACTAAGAATAAAAAATGCTTTTCTATGACCCAAATATATAACATACCTTTTTAATGGTTTGCCTAGGGTTACATAGAGGATTTGCATGTGAGTGTTTGCGTGTAAGTGGTTACTAGAATGTAATGATTTCCTAGTAAATATAACTTGACTAATTTGGGCCCCTTGAGTAATCATGAGATCACATGATGTTAGCTTTCCATAATGCCCTCAACAACCTGGATGCAATCATGATAGCTTACATGAAACTAGACTAGGCATCTTTTAATTGGATGAGATATTATTGTCTTCTTACAATAAGGTGGTTATTGTGGATCTTTGTATTATCCAACTCAGGAGCTACATGAACATGGAAGAGGGTATCTGAGGGTGTTTTTACTATGTGATCTTCCTCTACATGAGCCTACTAATGATTTGTCTTTATGTTGTTTTACTCCCTATAGATTTTGTGCCTAGTGAATTTTTCCTTTAGCAATCGATAGGGTGTTCAAACCTGGGACCTCTGATCCCAAAAATCCTAGATATCACTATGTGATAGAGTGAAATCAACTACATGAAATGACCAAAAATTAAAAGTGGTTTATGTGTGTCTCTATAACCATAAATTATGGTTTTCAACACTTTAAATAGAGATTGGAAGTGTATGCCTTTGTTATGTTTCTTACCTTGTCATTTAGGGGTATGTCTGAGAAATGTTTTTAATTTTCTACTCTTATCCTCCTTCACTTGTATAGTTTGTTTGGTGTCTTCTATGAATTTCTTAAAATCCCATATCCAAGGCAATAACTTAGAGTTTGTGAAGAAATAACTTACATCCACTTAGAGAGGCATTATGATGTACTTAAAATAACCATAGATCATGCCCATATCAACTACAAAGTTATGACTAGCTATCGGGAAGGTAACCATAGTAGCTAGAGAATATCCCATAGTAACTAAAGGAATACCTTCATTGATAAAGGTGTATATATTAATGGTGAGGGAGGTGCTTACAATAGCTATAGAATATCCCATGGAAACTGGAGCAAGATGAATAATTTTGCTCAGAATGATTATTTATTTTCCATTTTGATTTTACCCCTAAATAGTATCAAGCTAGTTTTCTATTTAGACCTATTTTTTAGTTTTGGGTAGACAACAATCTAGTTTTCTACCTAAAAACTACCAATAAAATGCAAAAAGAGGTTTTTTTAATAATTTTTTTTACTCTAACTATTTTCTATAGTAGAATGTTTATTCTAGGTCCTTGCCAAGTTAGCTATGAGGGTGACTGGTCAAGGACCAAGTGAAGGTCTCAATCTTCATGCCAAAGGATGGCTAGGATGTCCTCCTCTCTTTATTCATATATGTTTTGGCTAGTTCTACCTTTATTTGGTGAGACAATGATTATCCAGTACATCATTATATCCATTTTATAATTGCATGCATATGTGTTTGGTAAACTCCTCCTAAGTGAGTGGCTTTTAGTATAACTTTATTCTATGGCCATTGACCAGTAGATGAATTCTTATTAGATCAATGGTTTATAATTTCACTACTTCATTATCATAAACATGCTCAATCTCAAATGGGCCAAGCCATCTGGTTTGGAGTTTGACCTTGTGATCCTTGTATCATGGTAGGCTTGGAGGATATTTATAACTTTATCTTCCTTGAGACATCTTTTGATGATGGAGTTAGGCTTAGTATAGAAAAAAATCTGGATAACCATGAATACCTACCACTTCTATGAATCAAATCTCTTTTTTGTTTAGAGAGAAAGTGCTATAGAAGTAACCATGTTATAAGGTAGTTAACAATATTAACATACCAAGGTGTGGTAATGGTGAGGGTGAATAGGTGATCATCTAAAAATTAATCATTCACTATGGTATCTTCTTGAGGGGATTGTTGTCATGATAAGAAGTCAGTCATGACATTGTCCTTACCAATCTTATCTACAATAGTTATATCAAATTCTTGTAATAAAAGTAGACATCTTATCAATCTACTTGGAATAAATAGATTGTTAATAAGGTACCTAATGGTTACTTGGTCTGTATGAATAAAGACTTTTTACTACATTATGTAGTGATAGAACTTTTTGATAGCATAGACTACTACTAAGAACTCATTTTTAATGACCATGTATTTTAATTCTAATGCATGTAGGTTCTTGATTACAAAATATATAGAATCATTGAGTGCTTCTTATTTTTGGCCTAGCACAAATCCTAGGGTAGTATCTAAAGTATCTATGTGAATATGGAAGGAAAGTTTCTAATCCTGACCATGTAGAACAAGGGTGGTGGTCAATAATTCCTTTAATTGTTTGAAGGTTGTATTCTAGGTAGGAGTCCATATATATTTAGTTAGAAGAGTGAATAATGGTGTTACTACTTTTCTGAAATTATTTTTAAATCTCCTATAGTAGGCAGCATGTCCTAAAAAACTCTTGACATCTTTCTATTTTTGAGGAACAGACAGGTTTTTATGATACTGATTTTTATAGATTCAATATTAATGCCTTTAGTAGATATGTGGTAGCCTAAGACAATGATTTATATCACAAGTGTATATCATTTATTATGAATTAAAGAGAAATGGTGCTCCTAAAAGTATTATAACACTTTCTTGAAGCTCTTTAGGTACTCATCAAATGTTTTTCCATTAATAGTGAAGTCATCCATATAGACTTCTACAAATTCATTGACCATATCTACAAAGATACCTAGGATAGCCCTCTATAATGTTTTAGGAGAATTACACAACCCAAAAGTTAATATAACATAAGAAAAATTACCCTAACGACAAGTAAAGGTGGTCTTATCCTAGTCTTCAAGAGCAATTTTAATCTAGTTGTCACCACTAAAGCCATCCAGAAAGGCAAAATATTTCTTTCCTGCTAGTGTGTCCAACCCCTGATCAATGAAGGGTAGAGGAAAGTGATCCTTTTTAGTTTTTGAAATAGGTTCCCTATAATATATGAATATAAATCATTCTCCATTTTTATTTGGTATAATTAGCAATGGTGAAACCCATTCACTATCTGAGATGGAATATATAAATCTACTAGTCAAGAGTTTCTACAATTAAACTTTGACAATTTCTCTAAGAGTTGGATTCATCCTACATTGTGGTTGTCTGATTGGTTGTCATTCTTCTTTGATATAGATATGATGTGTGCACATTTCTAGGTTGATTCCTTACATATCCTTAAAATCCTATGCTAAATCATGTTGGTTTGCATGCAACATGATGACTAGGCACTTTTCCTCATTTGACTCTAACTTGTTACTAATAAATAATATTTTTATTGGAGAGATTTTGATTTGTTGTGAGAGTTTTTTAATCATTTCTATATTGCTAATGGATCTTGTTTGGATGAAAATATAAGGCAGTAGCTAGTGGAATATTTTCTATATAGGTGCATCAAAATTATCTTCTTCTCATAGGCTAGAAAATGGGCACTCAACACATTGTAGGTTGTTAAGATCTATAGAATGAGTTTGGTAATTATTATAGATAACATTGGAGATAATTGTATCTTCCTCTTGATCAGCCAAGGTGTGTGCATGGTCTATGGTGATACAAGAATCCAAGGAGGCTGGTCTACCTCATTTTCTTCAACCCATAATGTATGTTTTGGGATCAAGGTTGGTTATGCTAAAGGATAGAGGACCAAATTCTTAGTGTGGTTGCTATTAGATATCAACATGTTACCTAACTTGCAATTGATGAAGGTATTATTTGTAGTAAGCCAAATTCATCCTAAGATAAGAGGGTATCCACCCAAATTAGACTTTGGTTGTAGCATAATGAAATCTATAGGATACTCCCAAGAATCTAGATTAATGATAAGATGTTCAATGACTCCTTCTAGTTAGACTATAAACATATAATCCATTTAAAAAATTGTAGATGTGGGATGAATATTATTATACTATAATTTGTTCATAATTTTAGTTGTCATTACATTTATTGTAACCCCTAGGTATATCAATATATTGGACAACTACTGTTCATAGATCTAGACTGTTACTACTGGGTATCCTAAATATGAATATTTCCTTGGTAGGGTGTTTCCTAGCTTAATGTCTACCAGCTAGACAGTCACATGCACTGTATTGGGATTCTTCTTCTTCCATATAGCTTTACGTAGACATAAGTCTTTAAAAACTTTGGAATATATGGGCACATCATTTATGTCCTAAAAGAGAGGAATTTTAACATATAGATTCTTGAGCTATCCTATGAAATCAAATTCAAGCTCAATTGCATGGCATTGAAGGCTAAGATGTTCTACAAATGGTGGGGCTATTTTATAAATAGTTGTATTTGCTAGTTTAGAGAATTTTTGTGGTGGTGAAGGTGGGTTAGCATGATCCTCTAGAATTTATTGATCTAACTCCATTATTATGGGTGGGGTTAGGGGTGGTATAACTTTCTCTTAACATAGGTGAACTTCATGGATGTTCATTGTGTATGCTAGGTATTAAACAAGTTCACTACTAGATGTCAGTTGTACCAACTTATTTGTAGGATTCTACATGGGTTGGACATGAATATGGTTAGGTTTGTATGTAGCTTATGTATTGGGCATAACAAAAATAACTTGTTGCATTTGTTATGGAGGTAATCCTCCTTGATGGTTCCCCCAAGACTGATTGGGTCTCTAAGGTTGCTACCACTAGTTTATAAAAGGTTGGCCTTGGGGTGGTTGCTAAGATTTTATCCAAGGTGAGGATAAATTTAGTGGAGGCTACTAGGAGGTGTTGGGATAGCTTTTCTAAGGTGGCTACCAGCTAGAATCAGAAGGTGGGACATTCATTCATTGACTAATCCAATTGGGAGTAGTATTTACAAATTGTGTATTAAAAGAGGTAAAATTTACAAAAGGTGGATTTTATCCCATACATAGATAAGATGGTCATTAAACCCATGACTTTCTTTATGAAACATATAAGAACTAGTCCCATCTCCTCCTATAACATGTAGCTCTACAATTTTTGGTTCTTGAGCTATGATGTTAGCTACTTTAGCCTGAACCTTATGACACCTACAATCTTTTTTCTTCTTCTTATAATCTAGATAATAGATAGTCAAAGCTTGATCCATGGTTGCTTGATTTTATATTAAGTGTAGGATATCTAGTTGGGTGGCCAAGTGACTAATGATATCTGATTTCATTTCTTGTAATAGGTTACTAACTTTAGATTTTGATAGGCCACTTGTAGCTGCCAATGAAATCTTGCTACCCCTAACTTTGTTTATGGTAGACCTATAATAGTCTTTGATCAAATCCTTGATGTCTATGAATGGTAGATGGGAGATATCTCACACACTTAGTAGGTCCAAAGCTTATAAATAATATTCTTTGACTCCTTTTAGGAAGATGAGTTTTAGATGCTTTTCTCCTAATACACTTTGCTTGAATTTTTATACAACGAACATGAACCATTCAACATAGTCTTCCAAAGACTCATCTCCTTCTTGAGTCATCCTAAAGATGTCATTTCTATATAATTTATTCCTCATCCATATTCTTGATACTTAGCTAGAAATTTATTTTTCATGCTCTCCTAAGTATGGATTAAATTACTACCCAGTCCCATGAACCAGTGAAGTGCTAAGTCTTTGAGGGTGGTAGGAAAAAGTTTGAATTTCTATGCATCCTACCTATAATCATAGATTTTATAAAGGGTATCAAATTTGAACAAGGATGTGTTTGGATATTTTGATAATGTACCTCTAAAATTGGGAAAGGCTGAGGGTGAAATATATTTCATTTGTGCTACACCTATTGCATCTAGAATAGGAAATTCAAAATTAACTATGTCTAGAGTCCTGTTGTCATCAACAAAGTCTCATTATCCATTCATTATGGTTTTTATTATAATATTAATACTAAAAGAACTCAAGATCATGTCTACAAGTTTTTTATCAGTCCTTTCATTAGCATGATAGTAAATGTTTATCTATTGATACGTAGTCTTTTTACTATATGAGAAATCTAAATTTTCTCTTGAGATTTATTTGATTTTTTCAAGAAAGCCTTATTGGAAGTTTATTACGATGTTACTTTCTATTGTTTTTGGTTCATGAATTTATTCTCCCTCAATTATTTTTACCAAATCAACTAATGTTTCCTCTACTTTTGTTTCCTTTTTCAAGGTTAGCAATACTTTTTCTACAAGCTACCTCTTTTTGTTTGTAGTGTTCCCTTATTCAAGAGAATTTTGGCTTATGGTGTATTTTTCAATAGGATTCTTATTTCTTGTAGGTATTTGTGGTTATTTATTGATAGTAACTTATAGATTTTTTGGCAAAAATCTCCCATGAGAATCTCTTTCTCTCTTCATAAAAGTTGTGCCACTCATTCAACTATCCTATCCCTTTCTGCACAAGGTTAGAATGTTTTTTGTGTGTTCTAGGGGGTTGTTCAAAATAAAAAATAAATAAAATTTAAAGAAATAAACGAGTGAAAAAAAAAATGAATAGAATTGAACTTTTAATTCTAGAAAGTAATAAAGTTATCTATTGAAAGTGGTAAAATTACTCTAGAAAGCTAGAAAATTATCCTAGAAAGAAGGAAATGAAAGCAAAAAATGAAAGTCATACTTTCTGGAAAGTAAATCAATCTTTTTAAGAAAGTAAATTCTAAATAAAACCTATAACTAAGTAAATCACAAGTTTTAAAAGAGGTATTTAAATTTATGCACCATCAACATCAAAGAACTTAGACATCTCGCATAAGACACCATAGTGCCCTCACTCGACTTGTCTAACTAGGTAGGATAGTGAATCAAAAATGTTGTACAACATCAACAACTCAAAACATAAACATCTATCATAAGACACCATAGTGTCCCCACTCCACTTGCTTGACTGAGTATGATAGTGCATTAATCAATCTTGAAAAGTAATAATTGATTTAGAAAACAATAATTGATGCACTCCTTACTAGTGGTGCCAAAATGTTGTGTACACTTATTACCCAATTAATTATGAGATTATTGAGTCTAATTAACATTAATTGTGAACCTAGGGTGCATATACTTTTCAAGGATGTCAAAATTATATATGCATTATTGATTCATATATTGACTTGATTTACTAGTTGTAGTATAATGAACTTATACTAAATTCATTAGATAGTTATACTATGAATTTATTATAACAAAAATATAGAAATATATAAAAAATTCACACTTATGAATCACACATGCATCACACTTTATATAATAAAAATAATAATGAAATCAACTTACATAACACACTTAAACTAAAGAGGGTCAGGATCTTTACTGCAACTCCTTCTGAGGGGGGCCTTCCTCATTCAAAATTGAGTTCCAATCCTTCTCTAAAAGACTTGCAAAAGCTTCTTATAGAATCAAGCTTCTCATTACTCAAATTTTTAGAAATTAAAGATTTATATAGAAGATTAAAATATTTATAATGTAATGAAATCTATAATTCTACTAATCTATTATCATCTATCCAACTCCTAATCTAATCTAGGTTCTACCATTAAATACAGAACTTAGTTTATTAACATTAACCAAAAACACTAAACTAGGGAAAGTACAAATAATTTAGGAACTACCCTAAGCAACCTTTAGGTGGTTAGTAAATAAAGTTACTTATTTTAGTCCTGACTAAGCTAAGGATAATGCATACTATTTTACTATTTTGCTTATTTTTGTTTCCTTTCCATTGTTCTCATTTTTCTCATCTTTGGCAGCACATCCAAGATTTTTTACACGTGGGGAGTCCATACAATAGTTATTGAGGATCCTCTTTAATGATCCCCTTGGTTCCTAAGATATGTGGATGTGCCTATTTCTATGTTATATTCACTTTCTACATTCAAAGAGAGAATAAGAAACTAAGAGAAATGGTCTAAGGCTTGTATGTACCTGGACGAAGTCATACACACCGTTATCTAGACATCGTGAGAACTCCTCTTTGGTTGTGGAGGATGACACCTGTAGAAGAAAGAGACTAAGACAAAGAAGGTGTTAGATGAGGAGATGGTGGGTTTCTAAGCAAAAGCTTGATCCCAAAAGCAAAAGCTTGAGGGATGTCAACCCACTGATTGATAAAAGTAATGTCTGATAAAAGGCAAAATGGTAAAATACTGAAATGATTAAAGATTGAAAAGGAAATGGAAGCAAATGCTTACCTAGATGTTGTTGTCACCCTGGTCACAGTCACCGACATCAGTGGTCCTACCAGTGTTAGTTGTCAAGGTCTACCGATGCCAGTTAGTCTACCGATGTCGGTGGGGGCAGTGGTCTCTATGACTGGCATCGGTCGGGGCAGTAGTCTGTGGACAAAGTCTAGATGAGTTTTTGGCTTGTGGACAGGTATGAGAAAGGCTATGGGTCTAGTTGAATGGTCTGGGGGTATGGCTTTGAGACTCTAGTTGAATGGTCTGGGGGTCTAGCTCTGAGACTCTGGTTGAATGCTCTAAATAGGGTTTTTGTAGGCAGAAAGAATGGTCTAAAAGAGGGACCAAATAGAAGATGGAAGCAATAGGGAGACAAGGATTTGGGTCTGGTCTAGTGATAGTATGGCTTAGAAGCAATAAATAGAAAGCTAATTACAGAGACATTCTAAGCTATTGAAAATGACATAACAGAAGAGTGCTTACCTCTTGTCTGCTGAAGAAGAAGTGTATGATCCTAGGTTGCTGATATACTTATTGTTGATGCAGAACACTGTTGCAAGGTGGGGTTCCTAATACCTATTGTGCTTGCTAGTGTAGAAGCCTATTGTGTGTACCTGAGGGAGAGAGTGAGAGGTCTGGCAGAAGGATTAGCTGATTGATTGATCTGAGTGTAAGATTTTAGAGTCAGATGAAGAGCAGGGGTGAAGGGGGGATAACAGACATAGAAAACCATTATGAAGGAAACCAACGCTAGCAATACTGCTGACATCAGTCAATAGTTGATCGATGTCAGTGGCTAGAAGGTAGGAAAAAGGCTAAAAATAGCCTTTTGTCTATTTTTCCAACTGTTGGGTTTAAGTGGTAGGGTAAGAAACGGTTGAGAGAGGTTAAATGGGTGTGAGGATGAGGAATAGGTCATAAATGGGTCATGGGGGGATGAAGGGAATCCAAACAAGGGCATCCTAGGGTGGTGAGGTGGCAAGGGAGAGAGAATTATTAACATAAAATAAGGTAATTATTTCAAATTAACAAGACATGGGTTAGGAGTGGTTAAGTGGACCAAAGGGGACTAAGGGGGGGAGAAAGGACCAAGGGAGTAGACATGATTTCGGTGTCTACATTTTGTTCCTTTTTGTCTTGTTGGTTGTTTTAGACAAACTACAAGACAAAAATAGGAGTTGATTGCCCCAGGTGTGGGATAAGGTTGATTTTGTCTTGTTGGTTGTTCAAGTGAACTGCAAGACAAACATAGGAGGCTTGGTTGCCCCGATGTGGGATGAGGTATTCCCCCTCAAAGAAGGAGTCGAGGGAAGGGAACCTGAGAGCGAGTGCTGCTTTGATAGAGAGATGGATAGAGAGGGTGAGGATCGAGTGTGAATGTTACAAAGGGTGAGATTGCATGTGTACCACACCACGGGATGGATAGGTCAAATTGTCGCAGGTCAAGGTCAAGGAGTGCTAAAATTGAAATAATCGGGCCCCAACATTAGTCGTAGCTGATCGGGTTATTCAATATAAGCTAAAACTCCAATGGTCATTGTGTTCCAGGTATCCTAGGCTCAGGAAGTGCTCTTAGAAACACGAAAATGCCACAAGTAGTGGGGATCAACCAGCTTGCGATCTTATACTTGTGAAGGTCATAAATAGTCTGTGCACAATTTTGCTAACCATTTGTGAGGTAGCATACATGCAAAAATAACCAAGGCAACATTTGTCTTGGAAGTGGTCAGAGTCAGAGGAGATGGTCATGATCTCCCAGATCTGATGGTCGAGGGATGGAGGCAAAAGTGATCTCAAGTGTGCCCCAGGGGGCTAAGATGACTTCTACAAGGAAAGCTGATTGATTGCTTGTGGTCGAGGTCAAGGTAAAGGTCATGGTCAAAGAAAAGAAGGTCTGTCCATCAGAGAGAAAAACAAATAGAGGTGGTTGAGCTAACCCCAGAAGACATCATGTCATTTGAGTGCTACCTACATAGCCCCGGTCTTAGGGCCTCAGACCAATGTAGTTCAGATTAGTTGAGAAGATTAGTCGATGATTGGTTTGGTCATGTGTCGAAATGATGAGGAGAAAAAGATGTTATAGCCTTTTCCAAATGGTGTATGTTGTAACATTGGTTGAGGGGTCTTTCATCCCTAGAAATTTTCCATATTCATGATGGATGTATGCTAAAAATGAATTGAGGTCTACTTATGCTTCAGCAAGTATTGGTTTATGCTTAACATAAATTGTGTAGTCCATAGTCTCCATGTGTATAGGTGTCCATAGAAACTAGTGTGAATAGGCTATGTGAGTGGTCTGAAAAGAAATTGGGTTGAGTTGGTTTGAATTGGTTGGGTAGAAAAAAAGGTTTGGTTGAATGTGACCAAAGTGTGAAAGATAAGTGAAAGGCGAATCGCTCTTTCATTGACAAGGACTAGAATGACAGCATGGATAGGGGTTGTTAGAACAAAAGCCCTATTTATGCATTATGTTGTTGACCATGGTTGTGTTAGAATGGTAATTGAATCACTATGACATTAAAGTGAGCTCGAAGTCCCTTAAGCAGGTGTTATGATAGGAGGAGGATAGGGTAACCCATTTTAAGAGCAGGGATAACCTTGCCCCTTTTTATAGGAGACCCTAAGACAACTACAAGCCAAATCCCTGACCCATTTTTTTTTTGGGTGCAGACTGATCAATGCGAGAAGTCTACATAGAGATGTCATTTTGCTTGGTGGTCATTTGCAAAGCTGATCAATGCGGGAAGCTTCTAAGAAAGATTGTTGTTTGTAGCAAGATTTAGTCATAGCCATCCTTCAAGGGAGTGGTCTATATTTTTGCTTTATATATATGCTTTTGATATGACTTTGGCCTAGCTGTCCTTCGAGGGAGCAGTTTAGTAAATATAGAAATTATGTAGCTATCCTTTGAGGGAGCAATCTACATTTAGAGTTTATGACCTTTGATATGATAGGTATCCCATTTTTTGACATGTTTTGTTGACTAAAATTTTTAGCCATGGACGAGCCTCTAGAAGTTTAAGGGTTCCCTTTTATTAGGATAAAGCATTCATGCTTGACAAAAAGGGTTGACCAGTGTTGGGAAATAGGGTTGAAAGGAATAGGAATGACAATGACAGGGGGTTGCTCAAGAGATGAGCTCAAGTAAAATGTCAAGTGATCAAGTACTCGACTAACAGTAGAATGGTCGAAGATGCAAGGCATAAAAAGGGCTCAGGTTCTAATAAGTCCTTGGGCCATGCTTGTGCGTTATGATAAGGTCTGAGTCAATTAGGAGCAAACTTGCCCCATTTGCCTCTTTCCAGATTGGTCACGTGTTGATTGATGTTGGATGTGAAGTTGGTTGATATGGTTGCTGATTGGTTGAGACTGGTTGAATGTTTGGTCAAGGGTCAGGATGATGGATATTTGGTCGATGATTGGTCAATGGCATGGTCAATGTCTAGTTATGGTCAATGTCTGGGTGAATGTCTAGTCAATGTCTTGGTCAAAATTTGGTTGAGGTCTTGGTCAATGTCATGATTGAGGTTTGGTCGATGCCTGGTTGATGTTATGGTTAAAAGGTTGGTTAAATGTTTGGTCAAGGTTTGATAGGTCAAGATTGGTTGAGGTCAGGTTGATATTTGGTTGAGATTTGGTCGAGGTTTGGTCGAGGTCAAGTTGAATGTTTGGATAAGGTCGGGTCAAGGTTTAGGATTAAAAGAGTGATTGATATTTGGTTGAGATTGGGTTAAAGGGTTGGTCGAGGCTTGGATGAGCGTTGAATTCCCCCAACAGCTGGGAAGAATGTTTAAGAGATTGGTCAAGATCAGTTAATGCTTGGTGGTTAGATTGACTGTGTTGATGTCGAATAAGGGGGTTAAAGGTGGCAAAGGGACCATAGTTTGGTGTGAAGATCCTGATTTAGGTGATGAGGTATGAGAAGCATGGGTCAGTGTTGATGACTTGTTGAAGGGGTGGTCAAGAGGATACTTGATGAGAAGGGTATCCCTTTTCTGGGCTTGATGAATGACCACTTTAAGAGTGCAACAATGCTCAGTGTCATGTCTTGAGGTGTGATGATAGTGGCAAAATTTAGAGTTGTCAAACCAAGATGGTCTTGATCTGAGAGTTGATGAGTGGGGTGGTGTTGAAGGTTTATTGCTAACATGGCTGAGAAGAAAGGTGTCATTCCCTAGACATTGGTGAATGACAACCTTGAGGGCACAATAATGCTCAGTGTTGTGCCCAGGCATGTGATAATATGTACAAATCTGAGTGTCGTTGAACCAGGGTGGTTTTGGTTCGAGAGATTGATATGGTTTAAGAGGCGAGAGATTAATGTGAGAAGATTGCAATAATTGCCGTAATAGCAAGGCATAAGAACCTGCTAATGGGTCTGTGTCTCTTGTTGCAGTGGGGGTTGATGACTTTGGTTTAGGAGGCATTGGTCGATGGATTGGAGGAGTTATATGTCTGATGGATTGAGAGAGTAATGGAGGAAAGTTGCCTCTGTGAGATGTGGGAATGGGAAGCACTCTTATTAGGGTGGATAGATGTGGGCCCAATATTGAGGGTAATGATGAAGGTGGGGGAGGAGTCCTCCGGTGTGGTTTAGTGGCCTTCTTTGGTTTGGGTTGAGGGCCACCATTGTGGGAGGCGAGGTTAGATACGGGTTTGGGTTCAAATGTGGATAGAGGTGAGTGAGATGTAGTAATCTCAGACAAAAGGCAAGAGGAAACCATGACTGGGTGTTCCTCAATTGAAATAGGTGAAGAGACTAATTCTTCTCTTGGTGGAGAAGAAATAGGAGAGTGCAACTCCTTGTGCCCTCTACTTGTGGTTGAGGAGTAGGCAAGGTATGGTCTTCCATTGGAGGTGGGGCTAATGGCGTTGGTATGGTCAAGGCATCCCCTAATATAAGAGAGGTTGATAGAGGACTAATAGGAGAAGAAGATTCTTCTACCTATGGAAGAGAATAGGGGAAGAAGGGTCTTCCACCTGTGAAGGAGGTTGGTCAGGGACAAGAGGCGAGACCGTGTTGACCGTGTGTATGTCATGCTCATGGGAGCTATCGGCCATGGTATGGACATTGTTTTGGTTAGGTAGATGATTAGGAAAGGATTGTTTGAAGATATTGATGTGTTGGTTGGGTGGGGCATTCGGATTGTCCAAAACAAGATCTCCGTTGTTGATCATGTCTTGGACTATGTTTTTGAAGGTTTGGCAATTGTCAATGTCATGGCCTTGGACACGGTGAAAGTGATAGAAGTTGGCCTCCCTATACCATGTAGGGAGGGCTTTTGAAGGGTCAAATTGTGGTGGTCGGATTGGAGGGAGATTGAGGACCCCCTGCTTGACAAGTTTTTCCAAAACGGAAGCGTATGATTCTCCAAGCGGAGTGTATGAACGCTAGATGTACCATTGTTGGAATTGTTTGGTGACGCTTAAAGATGTAGAAGGTTGAGAGTGATTAGTTGTTATCAAGGATGGCGATCTAATGACCATAGTGTTGGCCACTCCTTTGGGTTTGGAGTGGGAAGAAGAAGGCTTGGAAGAAGAAGGGTCATTGGTTCTTGTGTTAGTATTATGCAATTTGACCTTGTCCTCTTCAATGGCACGGAGTTCAAGTTTTTGGGCCATGGTGAAAGCTTCGTCAAAAGTTTAGAATGTTTGAACCCATAAGGTGGAAGAGATGTGCCTGGCACATGCTTGAGAAAAGAGCTCGATGAGCTCAGGTTGAGGCAAGGAGAAGGAGAGTTGGTTAATCAAGCCTCTCCAACGAGCGACAAAATTGACTATTGATTCATCGTCAAATTGCCTGATGGAGTAAAGGTCTGTGATTGAGACTTGTTTGGTGATATCGATAGAAAAATGGTCGAGAAATAATTGGGCAAGTTGAATGAATGAAAAGATAGAATCTCTAGTAAGAGAGCTATACTAGTCAAGGGCGGGGCCAAAAAGTGACATGGGGAACGTGCATAGAAGTAACACATCATCGTGGGCTATGAGGTAATAAGCATGTGTGAATGACTGTAGATGTTGTTGTGGGTCTTCCTTACTCTAGAAGTGAGTAAATTTAAGAAGCTTCCACTAGTTGGGGTATGGTCGAATCGGGACAGAAGGATGGATGGGTTCATTGAAAATTTGCTCATATGAGAGAGCATTGCGTGAACCAAAAATAGAGGTCTCAAGATTGGACATTTTGTCCATCAACATTTTGATGAGATCTGCTGACAGATTGGTGGATGGGGCACCCCCTAGGTTATAGGGTGCTTGAAAGGTGCTATAAGGGGCATACGATGTAGTCGGTTGCGCTTGTAGGGGTGCAACATATGTGTAAATAGTCACAGGGATAGAAGTGGAGGCCAAAGGTGGTTGGGTTATGGAAGTAGAAGTCATAAGTTGACTAGATACCATCAAAGGTGGTTACGTGGCAGCATTGACAAAGGGGGAGGTAGACACTCCTGCATTTATGGGTGTAAGAGTGTGAGGGGTCGAGATAATCAAGTTCTGGTATGATGTAGAACTTGGTTGAATTGCGTGTGGTTGAGGGGGTAATGGAACCTCGATGGAGGTTGGTCTAAAAATAGATGGGGAGGCCAAACTTTACATATTAGTCATGGTTGGGTTAGTGGTTGACGTAAAAGGCTAGATAGCGGATGGTGTTGATGTCATCACCCCTTCACCCAAACAAGTCTTGTGTTGGGTTTTTTGAGAGATAGTTTTGGAGGGCTGTGACATTGAGGTCCAAGAATCTTTCGAAATCTTGGTCCCCTTTAAGGAAAATGGGGTTCTAAGTTGGGGTCAGTCAAGTAGGATTTCTTTCAGTTTCTGAGTGGAACTCCATTATAGGAGTGGTTATGGACGAGGAAGATGGAAGCGGTTGATGCCTCGCTTGGTCGAGAAGGGCCTTAGTTTGACTGCATGTCAAAACCATTCAAGGTAGGAAGAGTCAAGTTCTAGGAACTGTGTTTTTTCAGTTTTAGAAACTCAGAATGTGGTTTTTGGTAGAAAAAGGGTTGGGTTTTAGGCTGCTATTTGTGGAAGAAAAGGACTGTGATAGTGATCGACGTCAGTTGAAAAACTGATGTTGGTGATAACAGATGGCCGATGTCAGTCAAATAACTGATGCC
>JARHVA010003388.1:1720000-1777500 GCA_037957365.1 Torreya grandis
TAAATCAGGGATACACATACATACACTTTAGACTTGGTAGAAGAACCAAGCTATAAGAAACTTGGTAGGGAGGCTTTAATGGAAAAAAATAAAAAAAATAGAGATTCACCAAGGTGTTGTGAAATGCACACTGTAAGTAATTTCTTCTGTTTCTGCACTTCCAAATGTAGATCTCCTTGTCAGTTGCAAAAATGGCACCTTGTAGACAACAGATATGCTAGTGTTGGACCTATGAAAGCATCAAGAAATAATGACTAAACACAAACTAACACTTAAGACATACACAAAAATATCTATTGTCTACAAGGTGCCATTTCTGTAGCTGACAAGGAGAGCTACATTTGTAAGTGCAAAAATAGAAGAAATTACTTACAGTGTGCATTTCACAACACCTTGGTGAGTCTCTATTTTTTCTATTTTTTTTCAATTAAAGCCTCCCTACCAATTTTCTTGTAACCTGGTTCTTCTACCAAGTCTGAAGTGTATATATGTTTATTCCTGATTTAAAGTGTGAACGTGAGAAGGTTAACTTATTTTGGTGCATCACCTCTTTAGAGTAGTTTGTTTTCCTATAATCTCTCTTCATTTTCACCCCCCCCATTATATATCTATATATATACATATATTAGCACTTGCTATAATGAATATGATGCATTAAAGGGAGCTATCCCTTACCTAGAGACTCTCCCCTCTAGCTTCGCCAATCCCATAGGTGAGAGGGGAGTTTCCATAATTGTGTGAAGAAGACAGGAGTTCAACCTCCTGCCAATGGTGTAAAATTTTGCATCAATAGTTTTAGCACACCTAGTGGGACATAGTTTTACAACTCTATAAGGTTTCAAGATTGATGTTGGTTCTATTACAACAAATCAATGTTTTCCAGCATCTAGCGACTCCACTAGTAAGAGCTTCAGTTTCCAATAAAGACCAATTTCTTAACTTTCTATGCCTAAAGTCACCACAAGGTCTGCTTCTAAAGGGGTTCCCTTCGATTTCATTGAGTTGCCTTTAAACTCAACAAAAAGACTAAGGTTTGAGAAGACCTATCCTTATTCAAAAAGCCACCCTCCTAGACTTGTTGTAAGGGACACATACACAACAGAGCCACAATTACATCCCATCCCAGCTATGGCATTGCCCTTCGTAGCTTTTTGTGGTCAGAGCCCCTTGAATCTCCCATATTATGATCTAATCCCGATAACAGCCCTAAAAAATGTGCCTTATTTCGATGGAGAGGGACCTATTATAATCATTGAGCACATTAGGAATATTGATAACCTCTGCAATATTCACAATGTCATGGAGGAAAATATCACCATCAAATTGTTGGCATTGTCTCTAAAGGGCATAGCTCTTGACTGGTACGGGACCTTGTCTATAAGTTCAATTCATTCTTGGAATGAATTGGGTACTCATTTGACAGACCATTTTGGGGAAAAGAGTGATGGCCTCTCGCTTACTGAGCAGCTAACGACCATAAAAGGAGCCCCACATGAGTATATGAAAGATTTCAACACATAATTTTAGAAGACTTGGGGTAGAATCCCCATTCTGGTAAGGCCAACTCCCAGCTATGCTTTCTTGTATTATTTAAGAGCATTAAACAGTGATATTATTGTGATGATACAATCCACGAGAGGGCATATATTTCCTGCTACTTATGACATAGCCATAACAACTGAAAATTACTTAGTATAGGCTGGGAAAATAGCCCCTAGACCTCACATGCCACTTTTCCCAGAAATGCTACCTCTAATTCAAATCATTGCTCCCACATTAACTCCTCTACCTACCATGGAGAAACTAACTGCTACTCCATCCAATGAGCTTCATGAAGTTAAGAGTCTATTTCAGAGTATGTCAAATGAACTTGTATCTCTCAAAAGGTAGTAAGCTTAAAGCAATAGACTGAGTCAGGGATATCAGAATTATGGTCAAGCCCCTAGACCCCCTTTCCAAATTATAATCAAGGATAGGGTCAGCTCACTCAAACCAAACTATTTCAAAACTACAACCCAGGCCCCCTTCATCATCTAAGGTCATGGTGCCTATTCAGAACAATATGATCCAAGAACAACCAAGCTATTCGACCATGGGATATGGTTAGGAGTAGGCTATTTATACAAATGAGATTATGAGTTATTACCAGAATGTAGATAGTCAGGTAGCTGCTCAAACCCAAGTCTTCAAGCCTCCAATGTAACCCAACACAAGTAGCAGTCAGAGCTAGCTTGACTCTACTCTTATGAACCACCTGGAAGGTGAGTTTTATGTAATCAATTATGTAGGTGTTGTAGACCATCAAGCTGATTATGTTGTAGCCAACACAAGATTCAAGAGGAGAGCAATGGGAGAATCCTAGGTAACTACCCAATTGATAGCTGCACCTTCTCCATCACACTCAAATTAAAAATCCCCAAACTTTAGACTGCCATTCATACCTTCAGCCCCCCAGCCTATAGCTTAGGTTGGAATTAGCCCCAAAGAAAGCTTGAAGGGAGGAAATCCTCAAGTCAATATAGTGGACCAGATGAAGAAGTTGCATATGAACATCTCTTTATGGCATTCATTATCTCTACCAAGACAGAAGGACATGCTACAAAGGGAATTGCATGAGCTGGATCAATAAGCTATCCCAGCGAGCACCGATAATGTCTTGATGATGAATGGATAGCCTTCCACTTTAGGTTAGGTAAAGAAGGAATAAAAAATTCCCCCTTTTTATGTGTCCTTGGTTATAGGGGATTTATTTGTGCACAACTACATCATTGACAGTGGGGCTAGTATCTCAGTGATGCCCAAGTGCATAGCCAACAAGATGGGACTGAAACATGAAGAGATGAATAAAGGAGTCCTTTAGCTAGATGGGACACCTGCAAAAATAGTTTGGATTTTGAAGGGTTTAAGCTTGACATTGCATGCTTGCCCAACCTTCTCAATTCCCCATGATATAGTGGTAGCAGATGTTCTTCCTTATTTCACAATTTGCTTTTTTAGGGACTTCATGTCAAAGATAAGTGGTTATCTAGCAGTGAATTGGTCCTATCTAGTTTTTATAACCAATTTATGGGACTAAGGTAAAGATATAATTTGAGCCACTCTACAAGGACCATCTAAAACCATATTCACCCAAGGCAACGAATGTCAGCTACACCATTATCAACCCAGAAGAGTCTTAGACAGACCAATCTCCATCCTTTGCTCTTGAAGGAGTTGTAGACCTACTCTTGGATGAGTGGGGAAATGATAACTTTGAGCATGATCCTTACAAGTTCATAGAGGAGGTAGGCCTTGGAGTCTACTACATGCATGAAGAGGGTGCCTTCATAGCAAATATCATGAAGGCAAGCCAAGAGGACCTAGGTGTATGGCAGCTATACTTTTATGGTTCCAGAAGTAGGCTAGGAGCTGGTGGTGGAGAGATGTTAGTCTCCCCTTCAAAGGAGAGATACTTTTCAGGTTTCCATTTCCAATTTTCTTGCACAAGCAATGTTGTAGAATACGAGTCCCTTATCCATGGTCTAGAATGGGCAAGAAAAAGATGGATCAAGGAGTTGCAAGTTTTGGGAGACATCGAGCTAATTGTAAATTAGGTGAAATGCCAAAATTTGACCAAGAATTCCTTGCTAAAGTCTTACAAGCATAGGGTTTGTGACTTGGTGGAAGATTTCTTCACTTTCAATATTGCCTCCATTCCCAGAGAGCAGAACAAACAAGTGGATAGGCTAGCAACAATTGGTGCTCAGTTTGATGTTTCTAGGGAAATAAGTCAAGACTGTGGTTCACACTACTTGAAGGTGGTAGTTTGGCCCTCTGTCCCTGACAACATTAAAAACTAGTAGGTTTTCAAAAATGACAAGCAAATAGCTTTCTTCTTGTAGGAGGAAGCTGAGTTCACAACACAGAACTAGGTGAAGCTGTAGCAACAATATGGCAACTAGATTGTTCAATTGAAGAACAATAAGCTCCCTAAAGGTTTGGTCACTCTTGAGATCATCTTCAATGGAGATGACCAATTGAGAAGTGACAAGGCATGCATCATAACTAAGGAGGAGAATTATGAAATGGTTGAGATCTTCAAGGACAAACTACTTGTGCTTGGGAAAGTCTACACAGTTTAAGAAAGGCGGGCTTTCATTTTGTTGTGTCAGGAGTTTGCTAATGTTTTCACATGGGATTACAGTGATTTGAAGGGTTTCGATCCAAGACTCACCCAGCATACCATAGAATTAGAAGAAGGCACCATGCCAATCATGTAGAAGTAGAGACCTATCAACCTGATGATTAAGCCTCTCATGCAGAGGGAATTGGCCAAATTGATTGAGTCTAGGATTATTTTTCCAATCAAACATTCCTCTTGGTTGGCCAATCTTGTTCCTGTTTGAAAGAAGAATGGGGAGATCAGGCTATGTGTCAATTTCAGAGACCTTAATAAATTTTCTTTAAAAGACCATTACCCCCTCCCAAGCATGGAGCAAATCCATCAAAAGGTAATAGGCAGCGAGTGTTTCTCCCTCCTAGATGGATATGTAGGGTATAATCAAATTCTAGTGCAAGGTTGTGACCAACACAAAACAACCTTCACTACTAAATGGGGAATGTTTACCTACAAGAAGATGCCATTCAAGCTGGCTAATGTTGGTGCTACCTTTCAGCGAGCCATGGACATGGCTTTTGGAGGCTTGATAAATAATAATGTGTTGGTATACCTTGATGATGTGATGGTATTATCTAAGGAAGTGAGCCAACACATGGAACACCTCAGGCAGATTTTTGAAAGGTGTAGGGAATTCAACATCTCCCTTAACCCAAAAAAATGTGTGTTTTTCTTCATGAGGGGAAACTCCTTGGCCACATTATGTCCAAAGAGGGCTTATCTATTGACCTTGTGAGAGTTTATTCTATCCTGGAGATGTCCCTACCTAAGCACAAGAAAGGCCTACAGAGTTTCTTTGGTAGGATAAATTTTATTTAGATATTCATTCCAAATTTTGTAGAGATAGTCAAGCCACTAACCTCTATGTTGAGGAAGGGTAAGGAGTTCAAGTGGACAACACAAAGGAAAGATAGCTTTTAAGCCATCAAGCAGGCCATAACCTGGGCTCCTACTTTGATTAGCCCCGAATTCAACAAAGACTTCAACCTCTACACTTTTGGAAATGAAGAAGTGATCTCCACCATGCTTACCCAAGAAAATGGTGATGACCTCGAGCAACCACTTTCTTTTTTTAGCCAAGGGCTAGAGGATTTCAATGTCAGATACACATATGTAGAGAAGCAAGTCCTGGCAGTACTACATAGCCTAAATAAATTCAAGCATATGCTATCCAATAGCAAGATTAACCTCATGGTTCCACATCCTAACATCAAAGATTTCTTGACCAATCAAGACCTAAATGAGAAGAGAGTGGGGTGGATCACCAAGGTGATGGAGTATGATGTAGACATCAAGATCACCAAGCTGGTGAGAGGAAGAGGCCTGTGTGAACACCTTGCTACGGACTTCAAGAAAAAAAGGGAAGACATCTTACTAATTCATGATGTAGCTATAGCAGAAGAACCAACTATAATAAAGGACTAGACATTAGACCTGAGGCATTTCCTTCTCACTAGTGAGTGCCCACAGAGTCTTGATAAGACCAGAAGAAGGTAATTCAGACTCCAGTCTCTCCCTTATGTTCTGGTTGATGGAGTATTATTTAGGAAGGATCTCTCTAGGGTCCTTCTAAGATGTATTGACCCAAACTAGGCTGATAAGGTATTGTTTGAGTTACACGGTGGGCCATCAGGTGGTCATTTCACTCCTAGAGCTACTATAGTAAGGATATTGAGAGCTGGCTATTTTTGTCCTACTCTTTTTAGGGACACCCAAGCTTGGGTAATAAAGTGCTAGAAGTGTGCACTTTTTGATGGGAAATAATGATTGGCTACCATGCATCTATAGCCTATTTAGGTGGAACAACCATTCATGTAGTGGGGCCTAGACTTCATAGGGATGATTAATCCTCCCTCTAGTGATGGACACAAGTGGGTCCTGACCACGATGGCCTATTTCACAAGGTGGGTGGAGGCTATTGCTTTGAAGAAGGCAAATGAAAGTGCAGTCCTAGAGTTTTATGAGGACCTGGTGACAAGATTTGGGGTCCCAGCTACCATAATCTTAGATAATGCCTTGGATTTTCTAGGAACCAAAACAAGTGAATGGGCACTAAGGTATGTTATATATCTCAGCACTTCATCCAATTATTACCCATAGGGGAATGGGCTGGTTGAGTCCAACAAAAAATTGATCAAGATCATAAAGAGGACCATGGAAGAAAATTAGAGGACTTGGCATGCCAAGCTGAAAATGGCTCTATGGGCCAATCAAATCACTCCAAAGAGAGCAATAAGAAATTCTCCATATATGCTCGTATATGGAAGAGAATCTAGGCTTCCCATCTCACTTGAATTGCCAACATTGGACCTCACCCACCAGCTGCAATTAAAAGAAGGAAGTAGCATGGAGGTCAGGCTGTGCAAGCTAATGGAGCTCCAAGAGACAAGGGATTAGGCTATGGCTTCTATGACTAGTCACCAATAGCAAACAAAGAGACACTTTGACAAGAAATCTTCATCAAAATATTTCTTTTAAGGAGACATTGTCTTAAAATGGGACGAAGATCAAGCTAATCCTAGAAAGAATGCAAAATTTTATGCCGTATGGAGTGGCCCATACATAATCACTCAATGCAAGTAGCATAATGCATTTAAACTCTCTAGGTTGGATGGTGAAGAACTAGATATCCTATTTAATGGGATACATCTAAAGCATTGCCACTGAGTCTCCTTTCATCTATATATATTTTTCCTTGTTTTATTTCCATGTTTTCCCTAAGTGCTATTGTAGAAGCAGTAGTTTTCTTAGTCTTGTGTGTGTTTTCATTTCCTTAGAGGTAAATCTGCATGACTAGTTCTAGATTTATCAGAGCTATTTCTAGTTTTTTAAATTACCATCTGACTCTGGGCCCAATGGACTACAAGGCAACTGGTCTCCAAGCATAGCAGACATGCTTCCTCTGGGAGTCACCAATTTGTTAACCAATTTTTGCCCAATAGGTGCTTGCTTTGAGCTTTAAGTTCTTCATCTTTGGTTCAATCAACTAAGTTTAATGCCATTTTCAATTGGCATAGTTCAAATGGTGTAGTGGCCTTTGGTTCAACAAAAGTTAATCACTCAATTCAAACGTCTCAATTCAATAGCATTGAACCATTTAACCATTGAACCAATTTCATTTCAATGGCTTGGTTCAATGAGCTTGGTTTAAAGGGAGTGGTTCAATGTTCAGTTCAAGCGGATGGTTCAATTATTTGGTTCAACTAGGTGGTCTAGTGGCTTCAAGTTCATCGACTTTGGTTCACTTGGCATTGGCATGCAATGATTGAACCGCTCAAACTATTGAACCATTTTGGTTTAATGGCTTGGTTCAAGGGTATGCCCAGATGGCCGAAGGGCAGCTCAAAGTTCAAATGTGCTTACGGAGGGTAGGAACTTAAAAGAAAAGGTAGCTGAGGGGTAAGTTTGGAATTTGTTTAAGTCCTGAATTCCTTTAGATTTTTTGTCTAAAGGAATTCCTTCAAACAAAAAGTTTAAAGAAATTTGGACTGCAGGTCAAAGCAAAGGCCAAGGTAAAATATTCGTAGACAAAAGTCTGTGATAAAATGTCTGTGGACAAAAGTCTGTAAGAAAATGTCTACAAAAACCCGAGAAATAATCTAGAGGAGCATAACGACCCGCCAAAGGACCCTGAAGGAAAAGTGCCCTTGCAGGGGACTCTCAGCCAAATAAAGGGGCACTTTCAAAGGCTGAAGGGTCACCTTCCCTTTGGGAAGGTGCTAGGAAGGGACTTTAAGCAAAAGAGTGCCCGTAGAGAGGGCCGAGGAAGACAAAGCCCGTAGAGAAGCCAGCGAAGGACCCAGTGACATTTTGCTGGGAATGGTGATGTCCCAAAAGCCATCAACCTTAAGAAAGTGAATTAGCCATTGGTTTTCAAGGTAATGATGGCCACATGAATGTCAAAATTAACATAATGAAATAGTCATTTGCTTTCAAACTAAAGGAATGCCAACCATGAAAGGAGGCCTAGAAATGTAGAGACCTGCCAGAAGATCACACTCACATATCTCTATCACAAGTTTTCAATATTCCTTAACAAACTCATGTTATAATATATAGTAATGAATTCATCCTTAAGATTCACAATGAGTGTGTATTTTGGACAAAAGGGAAAAAATGGGTGTTGAAACCCTAAACCTTTATAGAAAAATATGGAAGATATAAAATAAGTTACAACATCATATCATTTGAAAAAATAAGGCATAGATAAAAGTCTATAGATAAGAGAAGAAACAACTAGAAATAACTAAATAATAGTTATTAAATAACAAAGAGTAAGTTATGGACCAGCTAATAAGATATAAAATAGTTGAGAGTATTTAACATGTTCCATTCTTTATCCATGAAATTGAAATGGTTCACCATAGAATCAAAGTCCACCTTCACTGTCACTTTATCCTTTTCTTTTCCTTTCATTTTTAGTCTCTCGATAGTTATAGTTCCCATTTATTTATTATTGATTTTATTGAGGTATTATCTCATTATAGTGATTTACGCAATTTTTTTTATATAGTTTATATACTAATTTAATTCAATTTGTCAATGTCCAATTAAAGTTTATTTTTTTCACTCTCACTTTGAATTATTCTTTCTTTCATTTGGGATGCTTTGATTTTTAAATTTTCCAAAGTTTCTATTATATATACTTACTTCTTGCTAATTTTTAGGTTCTCAAGTTCAAAATATCCACATATTTGGAGTATAATGTGATTAATATTGTCCTTTAATTATTCATTTTCATTTAGAATAAATTTGAGTGATTTCTTGTGAAGACTTATTATTTTCTCTAACAGTCTAGACTCATCTATAATTATAATGATCTTTGGTAACTTAGGTTTTTCTCATTTATTATTAGGAGTAGGAGATATAACAAGATACTCGAGTGAAATTTGATTAAACACTTGATAAATAAGAAACATTTTATTAGAAAGAGGGACATAGATAGACTATGTATGTATAAAATCCAAGAAAACATGGTCCTCTAGCATACCATGTAGAGAGGTAGACTCATAAATAAAAAATGGGATGGGGAAGTCCTTTTAGAACTTATTTTATTATGTCCTAATAAAAATATAATAATATATAAGAGGAATGATTATATGAACAATTTTGGGATTTTTTACCGAAGCTTTGTCGTACAAAATTATATCATGATGTTTATAAGCTTACAAGAATCTATGGTCAACAAGTTTAATAATAAGTTGGGTAGAAGAACTAGGTACCATGGATATATCATTATGATATGAGAGCTAAATGATAAATTGTTAAAGGAGAATAAATATCTTTTTATATTTCACCTTCAAAACATAATTCCCTAAAGATAATATAATATAAAAAGGAATAATCAAGATATTATTATTCTAACATTAATTTAGAAAGGCAACATGATGATAAATGACAACCCTATATATAAATTCTAAAGTCACATACCTTATAACCTAGTGACTATTACAAGTATTAATAATATCCTTACATTTGTAAAATATTTTACCTTGAACATGCTCCCACCATAAGTATGTGTGACCCTTCAACTTTGTACCCATAAACTTAATTCACTTGGGATCTTCCATAATTTCATATTCCAAGTATTTATCCAAAATCAGTGATCTAGTCAATGGTATATTTAGGTTTCAACTTCTAAAATGTCTTATCAGGACCATCTTTAGTTTATTTATCATTATTATAACATCAATATATTCTTCTACTTCTTGGTCTCTATGTGATTAGTTTGTGACAACAATATTTATTTCATAATATTTCACCATAAAACATCATTAATATATCATACCCATTTCATCTATATACACATAATATTTTCAAACTTTTATTGATTACTGATGCTTCATAGCCTGCAAGAACATATCGAGTCTCAATCTATTTGATTTCATACCTTAAGGGGTGCATTGATAAATGGGTAGACAAACCATCATTGCTTCATAAGATTTTGTTCCTTTTGCCACTTGTTATCTACACACTAGCTCCCTAAAACCATGAACCCTAGGCTTGTTATTCTCTTTCCTATCCATTAAAATAATTATCATGCTTTATTCATCATTTATTACCTTGTTACCCTTTTTATCTATTCATTACACTAGGTTGACCTATTCGACCTAGTGTATTGTAGGACACTTTAGCTATTTTGCATCTTGACTAACCTAGTACAAAACTTTAGGCATTAGCCTGAGAATGTACTAGGTTGACCTGGTTGACCTAGTATAATGGACATGTTCGAATGATTTTTAGAAAAGATACTATTATATATACAAGGTCATTTCCCACCATTTATAAGAATAGAATAATCAAGTGAAGGAGTGTGAATGAACATTTGCTTATTAACCATTCTCCTTGACGGATAAAGTTTTAGGGTTCAATAATTTATTTGGATCTCTGATAATGTCTTGTGGAGAATTATTTCGTATGCTTAGGTAGGTCATGTAGCCTAGCAATGATTTATTTTGGATATCCTTTCAAGCCACAACAATCTCTTACAAAGCACCTTAGCCAAGGGAGAGGTTGAGAATCATTAGGATCATTTTCAAAGGTAATTATTCCTTATTTTATTTTTCCTTTGTAAGAATAGATAGATAATGTATTATGTATTCTTCTGTTCCATGTATTATGATTCCATATAAGTATATGTCATTATATGTCTCCTACGCATGTTTAGTTTAGTTGTTTATTTGTTTTGTTCTAACACCCACTTTGTGCCACAAGCTTTGGTGTGCACTAGATTAGTTTAATTTTCTTGTTATTAGAATAGTTTACTTTCTTGATTATTAACATAAGTGAATATCAAATCATAGGGTTATTTTAGGATTGTTGATTGATTGTGTTAGAATATAGGATTTTGAAACCCTTCTTAACATGATGTGTTGTGATAAATGATATAAATGATCCCCTAATCAGGTTTAGCAGATCCCCATATTAGTCATGTTCCTAATTAAAAAGTGTATAGACAATCAAAAATGTAGGTGTGATTTATCATAGGTATTCTAGGATTAATTCATTATGCATCATGCAATTCTAATTTCATACATTCTGGTGAACCTGATGTGAATATAACCCTTGTATTTGTTAACTTTTATTTCATTATTTTATCATCATTTATATCATATATTTTGGCATACTCATTTGATTCTATCAACCCTATTTTATTTTTTTGTGTGTATAAGAATAGGTAATTGGATCAACCAATTTGATCCAGTATAAGTTTTTAGGACTTTTTTAAAATACCAATTTAGCTTACTAGGTCAACTAGATTGACCTAGTTTATTTGTAGTCACTTTTTAGTAGTTTCTAAATAGCATGATCAATCAACTTGACCTGGTACAGATTCTAGTTTATAGACTTTTAGATCATCCTACCAGGTCAACCAACTTGACCTAGTACATTTTTAGACTTCCACTCCAACCAACTAGGTCAACCAAGTTGACCTAGTGCATTTTTAAAACTTTTTTAGTAGATATTTGTATTGCTTGGTTAACTAGCTTGACTTAGTTTGTAGGTTTTAGATCAATTTTTTTTAATCTCTAAACCATCAAGGTGAGTTTATATTCTTTCGTATCTCTCTATTTTTTAATTTATTTTTAAGTTTGTAGCCTTCAAAAATGCCTCTACACAACTAACAACATCAACCTGGTTGACTTGGTTTTATGTCCTATTTTTTGTTTGAAACAACTAGGTCAACCTAGTTGACCTAGTAGGTTTTTTAGACCCTGGTTTCAATAGTGCTAGCTTGACACTCTCAAACTAGTTTTATTTGTTATGCATATAGTGTATTCACTATACCTTATTTCAATGTTGGAATTCACCTTATATGCTAATCACATATTTCATTTTAATTGTTTGCATTCTTAGAATATGTCACATAGTCTAATTAAGAGGTTTTTAATTATCCTTTTAGTTGCACTATTTCTATTTTATGCACACATGACCAAATCACATAACATTAAAAAGCATTTTAACATTTGACTACCTAGGCCAACCTACATGGATTTCATCACCTAGGGGTAAGTTGACTTGATACTCTAATCAAGCATAAATCATGACTAATGGTATATTTTGGCTAAGAACCTGATAACCTTATCATTGTGGTGTGTGAAGTGAGGGGGTAGGCCCCAATACCAAGCTTGTATCATTACCACTAGGGTCTTTTTCATCCTAAACTCAATTAAAAATCTATAGATTGCTATTTAGTACCTTATTTATATACAAATTTCTATCATTTAAAATCATTCTTAATAATCTAACATTCTAGGTTGACCAATTATCTAGCTTTACTTTCAAAGTTATTTGTTTGCTCTTTGCTTAATTATGTTCACTAAAACTTGCACTAGATCATATTGGTACAAGATTTTTTATTTGGGTACATTAATTAGACTGACTAACATCAATTCAATTTATTTTTTTCTTAATTTCAACATTTACTTTCATAGATTAACTACAAATTATCTCACTTTATTTTCACAAATTGATTATCAGCTCTTTATTTTTCCTATTTATTGTGTTAGGTTGACTGGGTTGACCTAGCATATTTTTCAACCCCTACACACTACACTAGTTTGACCTGGTTGACCTAGTACTATTTTTAGACTTTTCCCCCTTTTTATACTAATCTTTGTTCTCTATATTGGGTCGATCTTATGGATCTAGTTCAGTTTCATAGACCTAGTTTTTACACTAAATTGACTAAGTCGACCTAGTTCAGTTACAATCACTTTTTGATTCCTTGTTTATCTCATCTTGCCTTTCTTGATTTCTTCATGGATTATCTATTTTATGATAACACTAAAAATTAGTCAACATATATGATGGAATTTACCAATCCTAATGGGGTATCCCATATTTAAAGTAGGGTTCCTTTTGAGAATGCTAGTAATGTCCATATTACAACCCGTATAATGAATTATTGGTATCCTCATAATACCTCTTTTTAGCATAACCCTCTCTTCTTAAAAGATCAATCTCAGGTAGAATACACTCTCAAAATTATTTTCTTTATCATGGAATTCCTTCAACATAGAGGGAAAGACCCTTTTACTATCTGCAACCTCATGATTATCCATCAAGTTAAAGAGTCTCATTCTTCTACTTCCACTTTCTCAACTAGATTTGGAGGCACTAATTTCTTTACTTCTCAACCTCTCCCTTCAATATTCATTCCTTATGTTATCACATCTTCTTCTTTAACTTCTTCTACCTCCATGCCTAATATCTCAACTGATATGTCTAGTTCTACATCTAGTGGGCCTCTCATAAGATACACTATCCTTAATCCATTCACTAGTTCAATGGTTACTACCCAAGGTAATCATTCTTCTAGTGCTTCTTCATTTTAACCATTTACTAGTCAATCTTTTACTTCACAAGTAAATTTTACCATAGTGCTTCAAATTCTCATAGCTCTTCTCAAATTCATGTTACCATTAATAGTGGCACCCAAGCTAATAATACTAACTCAAACACCAACACTAATTCTAATAACACTAACCAAACTCATAAACTATTATTACAAAATCTCAATCAAATGATGAGAATGTGAAACCACCTTCTTAATATTCAAACACAACATCAACCAATGGCTTGGGGCACACATAACCAAAGTTTTCCTCCTCCCCCTCTTTGAGATTCTCAAGGTAATCTCATTCCTCAATCTCCATTAGTCAATAAAGTTATCAAGCATTTACAAAATAAATGTCTTACTACTCAAATTTCTAACATTGATATCAAAGGTCTAACACCTACCAATCTTATAATGGATCAACTGATCCTACCCTTCATCTTAAAAAATTTAGAAATATTTATAAGGATTGGGTAAAATTAAACACTTTCTTGCTACTAAACTCCTTGCCAAAACCCTCATAGGTGATGCCTTCAATTTTTATAATCAACTTATATCTCATTCCATTACTAGTTTGGAGGATTTAGTGAATGCCTTAGTACAAGAATTCCAAACTAGTGATCTTCCATAAAACACTTTGGCCCATTCCATAAATTGTAAACAACATGAAAATTAAACCATTCAAGCCTTTATTAAATGATGGTAGACTTTTTCAAACATCTGTGAACATAAAATTGTATAGTACAATCTCTTTCATTTCTTTATAAATGCTTTATTTCCTAAATTACAATATTGAGTCCATACCCTTTCTCCACTTACCTTGAAAGATGCCACTGACCAAGCTAAATTATAAGATTTCCTTATGAAATAATTCAAGCCACCTCAACCTTTTATAGGTCCTGATCGTTTACTTAAAAAAAACTAAAATATTACCAATGATAGTGTTACTGATTCATATGATACCATTCATAATGTTCAAGTTATCATTCCTACCCATTCTTTAGAACCAACTCCTCAAAAATATAAGAATCCTCATTTCTCATCACAAAAATCATTAATGTCCACAAACCTCTTTCCTTAGCTGAATTTCTTAAGTGTCTACCTAGGCCTCTCCCTTAAGAAATTGACCCTCCTCATCCTATGAATACTTGGTATGTTCCTAGAAAGTTTTGTTGGTTTCATGATAGTTGGGGTCACTCTCATGAGACTTGTAGACAACTTTGTAATTTAGATATGTATTTTCTTCTTGAAACTAATTTTGATCATGATGTTATCACTCACAAGTGTCAAAAATTTTATGAATTTGATTTTAAGGACTACAAAACTCATGAAAAAACCCAAGCCTTAAATCAAGCAAATGCTCATTTACATATTTATAAAGATCATTTACCTAATCATTAACCAATTCAAGAAAACCAATACAAGTCCACCTCTTCCACCAATAATGTAGAAAGTCTTGTTGAACCCACTTCTAAAGAAAATGTGGTTAGCATGACTAATATATCAAGGGTGGTGGATTTTGTGGATTCACTACCTATCTACACCATGTCTCCTTCTAATACATTTTGTGTTATCCAAGATTATTCTCCAACTCATTTTAATGTTTTGGGGAAAAAATATTACAACCTTTGATGATGATACAATTTATGATTCTCCTTTGGATGACACATCTAATTCTATTTCTACTATTCTTCCATCATCTTCTAGTAACAATGATATTCAATCTTCTAATGATAATCAACCTTCTATTAAAACCTCTTCTACTTCTCAAGATCAATCTTAACCAGATAATTTTTCATCACTAAATGATTTACAACCTTCTTCTAAACCTTCTCATTCTTATCAACACAAATTTAAATGTTCTTCGGCTCCTCCTTCTAAAGACTTCTTTAGCCATTACACACTTATATCTAATAATCTTCTCATGGGTTGTGATGAGTAGGATCTAAATGTGGAACTCACTAATCTCCCATCTCAAATTCATTTTATAAAGATTATGAGGACATCTCCCAATCATTAAAACCATCTTATGTAACTATTATTTGAGATGAATATCCCTCATCTTCCATTATCATGATGGGAGGTAGCCTTATCTAGTTCTGAGGATAGTATCTAATAACAATGTGAAGAGATGTCCATCAATGTTGATGATACTATTGAAACTTCTCTTTATTTGAAATTTCCCATTGCATCTATGACTCTCAATGATATTTTAGTTCATGAAAATGATCCTCCCTTATTTATTAATATCCAAATAGGTGATATCCAAATCAAATGAACACTGATTGATGAGGGTTTTCACACTTTTGTTGCTTCTCTTGATTTCATTAAAACCCTTGGATATTCAGAATGCAATATTAATTCTACACAACACATACCAAGGATATGATAGAATTCAATTGCCTCATCTTAAGTGTGTGTGGCTTCCCATTACTATCCCACCTGTTACCATTCATGTAAATGTGATGATCTTTAATTTCCATCTTTCTTATAAAAACTTGCTTGGTAGGCTGTGGACTCATCACATGTGAGCTATCACTTCTTCCACCTGCCAATGTGTTAAATTACCTTATAATGGAGTCTTTTACAAGACTCAAGGAGATACTAACCATTGGAATTTTGACCAATTTCAAGATCATGGTGTTTGTAAGATTCCTAATCTTGAGTCTTACCTAGTATTCCATTCCATGAGTCATAGATTTTCAAATTTCCTATCAACTCAACTAGAGGTTAAAATGGGAATTTTGAGCTCATTGGTAACATTCCTCCTAACCTTTTAGACTTAGATAATGATGAGCCTAATGATATTAACTTAAATATCAAAACTTTTTATCTCATTCCTCATCTCATCTCGTAACTTCCAACCTAATTGAAACCTTATCCTTGCAACCACCTTGCAATGGCATTCTCATAGCCTTATCTAAGACTAGAAATTCTATTCAACATGCTTATTTAGATGAAAACATTATTCCAATTTATGTCATTGATCTTTATACACTATATTATGATGATTCATATTATTTAGATGATCCTTTATTAGGTGGCCTTGTCAAAGCTCATGATGCTAAGATTATGCATTATTGTTCTTATTTATTTGAGTCTTTTCATGCATCTTCTCATGTTACAAAATTTATAGTTCTTTATTCTTGAATTTTTCCTCTTTATCATAGAGTAAAGATGACACCAACACCTCTAGTTTATAAGGAGCCCTATAGGACTATAATCATAGATCATGCTATGAATGGACCTTACCATTTTTATAGGTTCCCTAACACCCATCATTAGTTCACTCCTAAGGTTAGTGTAACCCTCTTTAGACCTTCTATTGATCCTAATCCTCCCATAGTGGAATCTATATCAGAACCAATTATTATTTATTCTTCTACTATTGATGATCCTAATTTTACTTCTTCCATTAGTAATCCTATTTATCCTACTTCCATTCTTTCTCCCTCACTACCTTCTCTTAGTGATGGCTTACTTCCTTTTCCCAAGATGGATCCTTTTACCCAAAAATCAGATGATGATCCATCTGCTTCTTCACCCAAGCTTATTACACCTTCTCATATGAGTGTTTCTCTTAAAAATAATCACAAGTTTATCTATTGCTTCCATGGGATAGATAATCACTCTTCTACCTATTATCCTAAACTATGGTAATATATTGATATCTCATTTCCTTTTTCAATATCAATAGACACTACCATACCTCTTATAAATATTCTTCCTAAACATATACCTACGTATGGTGAGAGGTATTGTCTATGAAACCAATGCAACATACATCACATTGATCATTGTCATATCCTTTAATAGCATCTTAATGATAATCTTATAGCTATTATTAGATATTCTATAATCCCTCCCACAAGTCATTCTCACAAGAAGGCTCCTCTTCCTTCTCCCATAGGTATACCTCTTATGGTCCATTCACCACCTTCTATGCCTCCACTTGTGGTTCCTTCTCCACTTGTGGACCCTCCTTCACCCATAAATTCTTCTCAACCGGTGATTCCAACATTTCCAATAGATCCCATTCATACACATTCTCTTAACCATACTTCACCTAGTTCCCCTCCTTAGCATGATCCAATGAGTTTTCCTACTTTTTCAGTTGAGGAGATTAGAAAAGAAGTATTTGCCTAGTATTAAACAAAGATTGATGAGACATTAGTAGAAGTTCATATCTATAATCATAGAGATTTATCTGATGTCTTGAATAATGTGTGTGGATAGATTTATTAGTATTTATGAGCACATGAATGGTGTTTTCTCATTTACATTTCAATTGGACGTGTTCTTCAATCTTATTTTTATCTATTTTTTATTACATCATTTGACATTATGTCAAGTTATTTCTTATCTTATATCATGTTGTCCTTTATTTTTGTACTATAGTTATTTTTTATTATTTATGTTTTGCATATACTTATTTTTTCCTTATCATTGGTTTTTTCCCTTTATCATTTCTTTCTTTTCTTATAGAGTTTTTCTCAAAACTATTCCCTTGTATCTTCATGGTTGTTTTCTCTCTTATCTTTATTTTTCATAGATAGTTATCATGGTGAATTGGTGATATCGACCCTATACCTTTTTGGTTATTATCTCCTTTTAACATGTGATAAATTAACAAACAATATTTCTCATTACTATTTCCTTTCACTAGTCCTCCTTTGGATCTTCTTTTTCCTTCTTCCTTTTCCACAAACTAATCATATGGATGGTTGAGACTTGAGATCATGTACTTATTCATTGTTAAGCCTAAGTTTCATAGTTAGTCTTTTGTCTTAGGTTAATTATCTTCCTTTAGCCTTAACCTACAACTCATTCATGTGTATCACTATCTCTCTCATGTTTGGTTTTCAAAATCCATATGGAGGAGGAATCATAAAAAATGTTAAAAATAAAGTTAAAATCCAAATCATTTAAATGAAAGTCAATGATATCAAAAGGAAAAAATATTCTCAAAATTCAAATCACACTAAAATATGTGATTCAAAACACATCTCCTTCTTATAGTGAAAGCTCAAACTCCATAATTGGCCTCATGATAGAGCTGAGGTCCTTTGAGGTACATTAGGCTAGTAGATTAGAAGAAGAGAATAATAAAAAGAATCTCTTAGTGATACCTACTTTCTGACACCAGTACCCAATCTTCAAGTAGTCTGATGACTCTATAAGGGGTCCTAAGGAGCAAGGAACATGTCATGGGGAGGTAGGTCCATTTTACTTTTATTTGTGCCAATCTAGCTCCATGAGTTGATCTTAGTAGCACACTTATCTGTACACAAATATTTGTGTCTATAAGGGAATAGGTTTCTTTTGTACATAAATGACCACTAGTCACTTAGTGTCTTCTCATGTCCTTAGTATGCCTCTTATCTCCTAAGGTATTCTCATAAGATGCCTATGTCTTTTATTTTTAAATTACTCTTTTCATTCCCTTTCCTCACATTTCCTCTTGGGAAATATTGTGTAGCTTTCTAATCACTCCCCATGGGATTTCATTTGTGGTTTGCTTTATAAGACCATGGATAGGACCAGACATCCCTCACAAATTACCACTTTTTCCATCCTATTACCCACATCCTTTATTTATTAATCCTAATCCTTTTGCTTACCATTGCTATTTTGGTACCCCTTGGGTTTTATTTTGTGATTTGTCATGTAAGACCATGGATATGATCCAAACCTCCTCACAAAACAACAAATTTTTTTTTTTTTCCAATAAACAAATTACCATCCAAATTACACGTGTCAAATAAGAGATAATATTCAATTGATTATCAGTTTACATGCCATTTGACATACTTACCATCTTGATATTTAGGATGTTTTATGATTACTTCATTTTTATTTTGCCTTTTATTTTCTTATTTTCTAAGTGCATGTAAGATTACAACCATTTCTTGAATTTCCCATACTTCCCAGCTTGAATTAGTATGATAAATTTATGACCAAATTTTTGTGATTTTTTTTTGCTCTTTTGTACTTCACATCATGAAATAGTATAATTGATTGACATGCTTTTGGTTTTTCTTATTATAATTCATTCCCTTTTCATCCCTTCCATTTTATTACTTTGTTTTTCATACTTCCCAACATGATATTTAGTATGCTTTTACTTGTTTTAATTTGGTGCCAAAATCTTTCACATTGGTTTTTAAAAAAAACCCTTTTACCATCTTATTTCCCATTCTCTTGGTTCTTTATAGTTAGTAATTTTTCATGGTATTACACTTTTCCTAGGTTGAATTAGTGTGTAGTACATTTTTTATTGATTATATTTTTATAAGTATTTTTTAATATTTCTTTTTAAAACCATGGATGTGTTATCCATAATGCTAGAAAAGAAACCACATCACATATATTTCCTATAGCATATACAATAAATCTAGGTACATGTGCTAGAAAGAAATATATCCAAAACATACACAACCTTAACCATAATGAAAAAACACAACTATCATAAAGACAACATACACAATCAAATCAGTAAGCCAAAATGATACATCATGTATATATCTCAAGATTTTTTTACAACATATAAAACCATATACAAATCCTTAGCACTAGGGTTGAGCCCCATCATGCCTATCTCATGGCCTAGCCATGCTACTTGTTGAGGCCTCAATATGACTCCTTCAAATAGTATGTTTTAAAGAGTAAATATCAGATCTCAATCCCTTTACCTATCCCTATAAATGTGTTATCTACACCTATGCCTACACCAATTTGATTTGGGTCATTACATGTGCCCCCATTAGCTAGGTATACATCATCATATATTCTCATATCATTTATGTCACTATATCTAGATACATACCTCTCTCATTAGCTAGGGATTGTTAGGCCTACCTCTCCCCTATAGCCATTTATGTTGGTGGTTTTGCCCTTATATATATATATATATATATATATATATATATATATACATAGATATATATATATATACATATATATATACATATATATATATACATATACATATACATATATATATATACACATATATATACATATATATATATACACACACACACACATATATATATATATATATACATACACACACACACACACACACACACACACACACACACACACACACACACACACACACACACACACACACACACACACACACACACACACACACACACACACACATACCTCATGTTCTCTCCTACTAGTATGAACCAGCTTGCTTGATCTAGGGTAGATGGTACACTTAGATCCTCTAGTGTCATGGGGTCGTACAGACATAGAGTCTCATTTAGGACATCATTGAGTGATACCCTAACTAGGGACCCCCATTTATCCTCATCCATAGGTACTTCTAAAAAATCACACCATATGGATTTTCACCCTGATTCAACCTACTAGGTTGACTTGGTCGAACTAGTAAGTTTATTGTGCTGACTTAGTGTTTTTTTTTTTTTTTTTCTAAAATTTGTCATTTTATTGATTTCTCCTTATTTCCTTCCAAATAATTTATTGTCTTCCTATTTACTACCCTTAAAACCTAGTTTTTTCACTTTTTATATGTATAAATGATTAAAATCAATATTTACTCAAAATTCATTGAAATCAATGCAAATTTCAAAAATTGGTTTGAGATTTTTGGTTGCATTCATGTAGTGCACCTCTCTCGCTCTTGGGGTTCTCTCTTTCTGAGCATGCCATTCCCTCACCATATTATCTTGTTTTCTCTCTAGATCTCTTTTTCTCCTTTCTTACAAATCAAAATAACAAAATGATGTCTCTTTTTCCTATTTAAAACCACTTTTTCAAAATTCAAAATTCTCAATTAATTTTCTTTAGATCTCTTGTTTTGCTCATATCTTTGTTTTTCATCATACATTTTGCAAAAAATAAAATGCATTATATTTATGATGATGTAGTGATTCTTCTCTAATATCATATTCCTATCTTCTATTTTTTTTAATTTTTGGCTATTTTTTGCACTAACTTCTATAGTTTCATCTAGTGTGCTTTACATTGGATACCTTCACTTTCTTATAGTATTATTATTTATCTACAACACTAAGGTAAGTTAAAAGGTATGAATTTTTCAATTCAATCCTTTCAATTATCTTATTTTCTTCCTAATTCACTATACTTATCATCAACATTGTGTGTTATCTTGTTTTATCTCTAAAGCACCATCTCGTGTTGCACTTATGTGACACATGATGAGCTTCAGCTAGGGTATATGTATACACATAATATTATCAAAATTTTATTGATTACTAACACTTCATATCTTGTAGGAACCTATGAATTCTCAATCCCTCTGAGTGCATGCCTTAAAGGGTGCATCGAGAAAGGGGTGGATAGACCATTAGTGCTTTGTAAGATTATTGTTCCCTTTTCCACTTGATATCTACACACTAGCTCTCTAAAATCATGAAACTTAGGCTTGTTCTTCTCTTTCCTATCCATTCTAGTCATTATCATACTTTATTCCTTCATTTCTTGCCTTATTACACTTTTTACCTTTTTAGTACACTAGGTCAACCTAGTCAGCCTAGTGTATTGTAGGGACACTTTAGCTATTTTAACATTTTTGCATCCTAACTAACCTAACATAGACTTTAGGCATTAGCCCAAGAATGTACTTGGTCGAATTGGTTAACCTAGTATAGCTAACATGTTTGAATTGTTTTTAGTAAATATAATACTATATATAAGGTCATTTGTCACCATTTATAATAATAAAATAATCAAGTGAATAAGTATGAATGAACATTTGATTACTAACCATTCTACTTGAGGAATAAATATTAAGGGTTCAATAATTTCTTTGCAGCTCTAATCTTATCTTATGGAGAAGTCTTTTGGATGATTAGGTAGGTCATGCAGCTTAGAGTTGATTTATCTTAGTTATCCTTACAAGCCACAATGATCTCTTACGAATCACCTTGGCCAAGGGAGAGGTTAAGACTCGATAGGTTTGTCTTCAAAGGTAAGTATTCCTAACTTTATTTCTCCTTTGTAAGATTAGATAGATAATGTATTATTTATTCTTCTCTTTCATGTATTAGGATTCCATATGCATTGATGTGAACATATGTATCTTATGCATGTTTAGTTTATTTATTTTTGATTTTTTTTGTTCTAACCCCCACTTTGTGCCAAAAGCTTTGGTATGTACTAGATTATTTTACTTTTATTGTTATTAAAATAATTTACTTTATTTTTTATTAGCGCAAGTGAATATCAAATCATAGGCTTGTTTTAGGGTTGTTGTGTGATTCTGTTAGACTATAGGCTTTGGAACCCTTCCTATCATGATTTGATATGATAAATGATAAAATTAATCCCCTAATCATGACTAGAAAATCTCCATATTAGTCATGCTCTCATTTAACAAGTGTATACCCAATTGGAAGTGTAGGTGTGCTCTATCTTATCTGATCTAGGATTAATTCATTATGAATCATGCAATTTTAATTGCATACACCATCCATTCATGTTTGAATATCACTCATCAACCCAATAAATTTTCAAGTCTTCATGCTCTAACCACTCCTTTAATTCTACCAACTAAGTCTCCTCTATGTTTCTTTCCCTTAGAAATATAGAATAAATAATTCACACCTTCTATCCAAAAATATCATTGGAATATTTTTATAGGTTATTTATATCCATATTCATAAATGTAGAAAGAAAAACTATGAAATAAGGAATTCAACATTTCATTTAAATCAAACTATGTAGTCTTGGTTAGGGATTTCCATTAAGATATGCATTAAACCATGTGACCCTTAGAATATAAATCAAAATATGGAATAAAATGTATTGATTCAAGTTTTTAGGGATTATGGAATGTAAAATGCTAGGTTTTTAAAATGATGAAACAATAAATGAGGGAAGAAATATGTAATAGATATAGCCACTGATTTGGGTAATAATTGATCTATTTGATTATTTAAAAAATAAAAATGAAGTACACAAAGATGTAATTCACTATAATTTAATTAAGACAAATGAATTAAAGGTTGGATATTGGAATAAAAGATGCTCAGACTGTCATCAACTAGAATCAAGACATAAAACCTCTCTCATATAGAAGCACACCATGCTAGTGTCCTCAAAAGCATGATAGTGTCCTCTTATAAAAAAATATATGAACTTCTATATATACCTTCTGATGTAGAGTTCCCTCTTTGTTTCATATATAATGACTTAAAATATCACAAATAAATTACTTATTTGATCCTCCATCTTGTTATGCTTTAAAACTACTGGCTCTAATCTCTTTATCTCTCCTCACTTATCAATCTTAGTCCTTTGAGTTTTTTGATTCTAGAAACTTTCTTAGTCATAAAATCCTCTCTTTGTTCATCAAGATGTATACTTTTTGTGAATCTTTGCCCTCTCCTCTCTTTTACATTACCAATCTCCTTTATTCATATTTTGTCCTCCTATATTACATATGGAGTGCATCCATACATAAATACTTATATGACCCATTTTATACTCATTTACATCACCTATCATATTCCAAACCTTTCCACAAAACCTCTCATCAAAACTCCTTCAACATGTACCACTTCCTTCTTTAAGATTGTCTTTCTTGTAGCCCTTTTTCCTACCTTTTTCAATTATATGGACACATGCAGATAGAAACTAAAAATATAAGGAGATATTTAAATACTATCTATCTTATACCTTATATCCAATAAGTTTCTTTCTCTATATCCACTGAAAAGTCTCTTTTCTAGCCAATTTCTAGGCACTATCTAGGCCTAATTAGGTCTTTACTATCTTGTGACACACATAGTCATCTATATTTGTACTCAAAAATACCATGGCAACATATAAATCATAAAATATATTAGATAACTTAAAATCACTTACATCTTTCATCAACCTCAACTAGCACTCTAAAACACAATTACAAGTTCAAATCCCACTTTTGGTGAGAGAACATAATATGACTTCAAATTCAAATTTTAAGAACTTCTATGACTTATAACCACTGTAGACACTTCCAATAATACCTATATCACCTTAATAAATATAAAATTGAGATAAATAAAGATAATCCTACATCATACTACCAAAAACTATAAAAAAATTTCACTAATATTTAGAATGATCTCTTATGGATGATTGCTCTTGAAATCTTTCTCAACACCTCTCTTACTTACTTCTGCTCTTAAATTCATGACCTCCTAGATCCTAAGGCCTACTATATAAATATATATCTCCTTAAGACTTAAATAAATTATTATTTCCTCTTCCTCTGAGGTTATCTTTCTTGTTATTGATCTCCAAATTAAGTATTGTCAATTTCTGCTTGTTCTCCTTCCTCCAAAGACCTACACATGAAATAAACAAGTCAAATAAAAAAAATTCAATCTTATCCACTTGAATTTCATATGATTTCACTAAAAATTTGAATTTTATTTTACTACATCTACTTCCTCTTGTATTGATTTATATTGTTCCATATGGCTATGGATTGCCTCTTTCTTCATATTCACATCCTTCTCGATAATGTCATTTATTCCCATCCATTGCTTGTTGTCTTCAAAAAGCTTAGAATAAACTTGGAGATCTTATATTATATCAAATACTTCTTCTAATTCATTATTATATTCACTTATCACTTGACTGATCCCATTATTATTCCACTTGTCAATTTCTAGTCACTGAGTTCTTCAAAGTAAGTTTTCTCAACATACTAATTTTTTCAAAAAACTCTTCTAAATACTCCACACTACTTATCAATAACAACTGAATAGACAACTCTATGGATAAATTTTAAAAATTATATTTTGACAATTAATAAGTTTCACAAGATAAATTAGACCCCTATTTAGCTGTAACATCCATTTCTTGAGGTTCAACTAATGTATTATCGCCTCATCATGCTTGGCTGGATATAGTAGCTATGTAATTCCTACAATCAACACCTCAGTACCTTTTTCAACTATTTTATTCTCTAATCTCACTTATTTTTTAACTTGTACTTTATATTCTTCTTCTTAACACTTGTCTGTATCTTTTATTACATTACAACACTCATCTATGTTATTTTTTGTCAATTCCTTCACAATCTATTTATATATTTGATGTAGATCAAATTTAACTTAATTTTGATCTTCATGATCCATGAGCCTATGCATTATCCAAAATAATTTATATCCTTCATCAACTATTACACATGTATACACACATGATAAAACATCATTAGATTGAAAATCATGAGGCTTGCTTGCTGCTATATTTTTTCTCTTACGCTAATTTGTTAACATTCTCAACTATCTTCTCACTTTACAAACTTCTTGTATTTTCATATTTTCCACTATATTTTTGAGAAGCCATTTAACTATTTTATGAATTCTAATTACAAACCTTTGTATGAGCTCCTTTATGACATGATTTTACCCTAGTAAGATTATCTTCATCTCATAAATCTCTCTTTTCTTAACTTCATATTTCTCCATTTCCTTGTGGCAACCTTCATTATTCAAGACCTTCATCCTTATATTTCCCTCTTCAATCTTATTTGTCCTTCACTCTCTTTATGTCTCACTTGGACCTAACTCTTCTTGACAATATTAGCACCTTGCCTCCTTGACCTCACTTTGGTCTTCTAACTTTAATCTCACTTGGATTCTCTATCTCTTTCCTAGACCTCACTTGGGACTCCTCTTTTTATATTCAACTCTTCTTGAGTTTACTTATTTTATATTTCACTATAACTCTCTCTTTCTAATCCTCTTTGTATTAAGGGCTTCAACCACATAGTCTTCTTTCTCACAAATATTTCTTCCTCTCTATCATATTCCTATAACCTTATTATCAAGTCATAGTAACATTTGAAAGTAACCTTCAATACTTAGCATAATCTTCATGAAAACTAAATGAACACATTAAAAACACAAAAACATAACTTCTCCAAATAAATTAATTTCTTTGATAACAAAATGATGCATATCTTCCTATTACATTCATATATAATTAATTAAACTAGAAAAAACATATTTTTATTTGATCCTCCATCTTACTCTACTTTAAAACTATTGGATCTTAACTCTTGATCTCTTCTCACTTCCCAATCTTAGTAATTTTTTAATTTTATTGATTCTAAAAAACTTCTTAGTCATAATCTCCTCTCTTTGTTTATCAATATGCATCCTCTTTGTGAATCTTTGCCCTCTCATCTATTTTACGTTACCAATCTCCTTTGTTCATATTTTTTCCTCCTATATTCCATATATAATATATCCTTACATCATTTATTATATGACCCAATTTATACTCATTTACATCACCTATCATATGTCTAACCTTTTCACAAAACCTCTCATCACAATTCCTTCAACATCTATCACTTCCTTCTTTAGGACTATCTCCCTTATAGAATTTTTCTACCTTTTTCAATTGTATAGACACATACAGACTAAAAATAAGAATATAAGGATATATTTGAATACCCTATATCATATACCTTCTCTCCAAGAAGTTTCTTTGTCTATCTCCACTCAAAATTCTCTTTTCTAACCACTTTCTAAGTACTATCTAGGCCTAATTAGGTCTCTACTACCCTTTGACACACACAATCATCTATATCTATACTTAATAGTACCATACCAACATAAAAATTGATAAATATCTTAGATCACTTTAAAACCCAACTAATCGCTAAGTTTAATAAGTTTTTTATTGTGGAACCTCATACAAATCAAGTTTTTATTTAGAATCCCTAACATAGGGTATAGACTGATTGTACCTAAACAAAGAAGGAATAAATTTATGTTTAAAGATTAAAAATACATTTCACTATTATTTGATGATATTAAAATGTCTATACATAACCTTCACATGTTCTTGAGATTTTAAACACCTTTTAATGACATCTATTATCCTCTTATAGACTAATTTGAGTATGATTGTTTGTAGATCACACTGTCACCTAAAGGGTTTGTGTAAATTTATCACATATAAGCATATAAGTAACTAAATAAATCTAATAAGAAAATTTAAAACAATGAATAGATATATTACCAACTTATTTATGTAATAAAATCAACATTCACAAAATCTCTTCTTTCTCATGACATATACACAACCTATTTGAATTCAAAACACAGGAAACATAGGGTATGCCAGTGTCTGTACAATTTTACTTCAAACATTTAGGTGCTAATATTTATTTTTATTTCCATTATAATTAATACCTCCTTAAAATCCTCTCCTAAAAATTTATTCTTTCATCTACTCTTCTTATTTCACTAATATGCAAGATTAACTTCTTAAAAGAACATTGCCATGTATGAATGACAATTAAAGCTTCTATCATTCTTGGTTTACATTATCTTTTCATGAGATGAACATTGAAATACAAATAAAAATATATATAGGAATCATAAATTACCTTGTAAAAACATTTAATTTCATTTACATCTTTCATCAACCTCAACTAACACTCTAAAACATAACCATAAGTTGAAATCCCACTTTTGGTAGTAAAACACAATATGACTTCAAATTCAAATTCTAAGAACTTATATTACTTCTAACCACTTTATAAAATTATTATAATACCTATAACACCTTAATAATTATAAATTTATATAACTAAATATGATCTTACATCAGCTTTGTCTAAGTTTGATAAGCTTATGTATGTGTTGATAAACATAGATTCACTATATGTGACCTATTTCTGACTAAATTGGTAAGTGAAACCATAGACCTCTATTTTGTTAGTGTATTTAAGTAGAAAAAGTATAAAATGTGTCATGTTATCTAGATATGATATATGTGACCTCAATACCATACTTTGTTGAGAGTTGCTTACATATGAATACCTCAAGAGGGGATCAAGACTGATGTAATTCTCCCCATTTAAGTGTTAATGTAAGTGTAAGTAAATTCTAGTATGAGTGATAACTTGAGTTTTTGGAGTATGATTTGATTATAAAAATATGAGTAATGTTAAATTAGTATTTATATAGATGGTTGTATGTAAAATTAGGATAAAATAAGCATTAATGACCTTGATTTTCACAACATATTTTTGAGCTTATTTACATGTATTTACATATAATTTCCATCTAATGGGTAAAGGGATAAATGTGATATATATATATATATATATATATATATATATATATATATATATATATATATTATCTATGTGTGTGTGTGTATGTATATATATATGTATATATATATATATACATACATATATATATATACATATATATATATATATATATATATATATACATATATATATATACACATATATATATATATGTATATATATATATAGTATGTAGAATAACTTTAGGCTAACCCTAAGGTCTTTTTAGAAATGGAAATATATTCATTAGATGATAAAATAGGTAAGGGATAGTAGCGCAATCCCCAAGTCATTAGCATAATGCACTAGTATCCAAAGGATCATGTTATTATCTAAATGGTATAATAGAGTATATTAGGTTATTATATGCCTATAAGATGGTTTAGGACTAATTTTGGTATAATTGGGGATGGGTTAGACCCACAAGAAAACTAGATAAGGATCGAAAGAGGACCTAAGATAGGTTTAGGGCTAAGTTAAGGATATGGTGGTCTCAAGTGACACTTATTACACTCAATTGACATTTTATATCACTAAATTTACCCCCTTTATTATAAATATGTGTAAATGTGAAATGAATAAGATAAAAGAAAAATAAGTATACCTAGACTTACATATGAGGTGAATCCCATAAATTTGGGTCTAAGTTTCTGAAGTGTGTTCAGTTGTGTATCCTAAAATTAAAATATGGGAGAACAATTCCTTACATAATGAATATAAAAATCAAAGATAATACTAACTAGATAGATAACAAAGAGAATAAATTAACAAATACACTTCATTGGGTATGTGAACTAATGCAAAAACCTATTGAAATCTTGTGTGGGTAACTATTGATCATATCAGTGAATAGATTAAAATGAGATAAGGGATTTTTTAATCCCCATGTGTGGGTGGCTCAATAGATCAATCTAGTTTTGACTCCATTATTTCCCACCCCTATTTAATTGATCATAATATATTAATAACTTGGATTAGACTAATGACCTGTCTAACCTTCTTATGTAGGTGGCTCAAGAACTCAAGTAGACTATGGCTCCATCATTTCCTACCCATGTGTAGTAGGTGCATCCATGAATAAAATTTTATGATGTCATGAAAATTTATAAGATAGATCTAGGCCACTAAGTAACTCCTAAATATAAAATGGCTCAAGCACCACTTAGGCACTTGGGAATGTATCTCAGGGTCTACTCAGAAATGCCAACCACTACAAATAGATTAAGTAATCAATGTGGTTTAAAACTTGGTACAAATGTGTATAGATTATATAACATGGATAATGACATGGATATACCATTTATTTTGAGCAAACTAGTGAAAAAATAATCATGTGAAATTAATGTGTCGTGCACATGCCCCTAGTTTTGATATTTGTGTATAGGTATTATAGACTGAGTTATATCCATTTGTATCTAAGCATATGGGAAACTAAAATATGAGTGATCATGTAGCACATGATGCCCCCAATCTTATCAAATTGGTATGATTCCATGTAAAATTGAGAAAAACTAAGCATAATTAATAATATGTGATTGATACTATGCAAATCTAAACTATAACTACTATACCTTTCTAGTAATTCTAGAATTTCTTATTTTTAGGGATGTTATTATCATATAAATGTTGGATAGAGTAAAGTAATCCTTAATACATGATTTGTTTATCCTTTAGAATCACAAAAACATCAGATTTGACCATTAATATTAAAAACTATCATGATTCTAGAAATCCATTTGGGTTGAGCAACTGGTCAAATGAAATCAACATCGAGAAGATGTTGAATCTCATCTTTGACTAGAAGAGCCATCTTAGGATGCATTTTTCATTTTTTTTAAAACTAACTTTGCATAAGGATAGCGTGTAATTCTATGTACTATGATTGAAGGAGTGATGTTAGGTATATCATAATATGCCCAAGCTAAAATTATAGGGAAGTCTTTATATATATATATATATATATATATATATATATATATATATATATATATATATATATATATATAAAGACTTCCCTATAATTTTAGCTTGGGCATATTATGATATACCTGACATCACTCCTTCAATCATAGGAAGTCTTTATATATATATATATATACATATACATATATATATACACATACATACATACATACATATATATATACATACATACATACATATATATATATATATATATATATATATATATATATATATATATATATATATATATAGAGACAGACACATGTATGTATGTATATATATGTGTGTGTATATATATATGTACACACACACACACACACACACACACACACACACACACACACACACACACACACACACACACACACACATATATATATATTCTTCTTTATACAAGGTAAGAACAAATAATATTATGTGAGGATCAATTATATGTCTTATATAAATTCAAATGTCTCTTCATTAAGTAATGTATATGGATTAGTAGTGTAAAGTTTTGTAGGTATGGTGCTATCTATGTTAGGTGGGATATTATCTAAAATGTCTTAGCACTCACTAAATTATGATTAGGAATTTATGGAATGAGGAAACCTATTATTATGATATAAGGAAGTGAGATTATCATATGCCCTTAATATTTCTAAGAGATCTCCATTGTTATAAAATTTATCAAAACTAGGTAAAATTGGAGAAATGGTATCATAAATAGGATCAGGGTAAATAAATAAGAGAGCATACATGATTTAACATATTATATATCTATGGAATGGGTGAAAAAACACTATAAAATGATAAACATGGTGTGAAGAGTTAACACTAGATGTCTTATACCTATTGTTGACAAAATTTTACCCACAGGTAAATTTTTTTGGTCCCCTTCCTCCCTTGCTATTCATGCTAGTTATATTTAAGATTGTTCAGGTTCAACATTTTTTGGTTCAATGGTCTAGGTTCAATGTACTCGGATCAATAGCTTAGGTTCACATGTTCAGTTCAATGCATGAGTTCATCGGGCTTGGCCTTGGTTCATCGACACGCTCCTTTGAACCTTGAACCATTGAACCAAATTTTGGTTCAATGGGTTTGGTTCAAAGGACTGCCCTTGCCCGAAGAGTAGTCAAATGGTCAAAGTACCCTTTAGAGGGCAAACACTTCGGCATTTCAAAGATTCAGGTGGATAGTTCCAAAGAAACTCAAAGGAATGGTTAGACAAAATTTTTACGAACATTTTTTCTACGAGAATTGCCCGTAGACATTTTGTCTACAGAAATACATAGCAAAGCCACCTGGGGTTTTAACCTGGGGAAATTGTCTATGGACAATTTGCCTATGGGAGCCTAAGAGGGCAGTTCAAAAACAAGGGGACAAGTGCCAAAAAATTACTAGATATGGAAGTGTCTGAGAGGATGCCACATAGACTCAATTGATGTGGCAATGGACCTGATGGCATTTTAGCTGGACCTAACGACATCCCAGTGGATGTCAAATTTAACAGAGTAGTTTAGCCATTGTTTCTCAAGTAATGACGCTTGAGAGGCCATCAATTTCAAAAGGATGGAATGTCCATTGGTTTTCAAAGCTTGACGGCCACTTGAGCATCAAATTTAGCAGAATAAAATGGCCTTTGTTTCAAACTGAGAAGATATTGCAAAGGAACCTAGAATGCAACAACCTGCTAAAAGTTTGCCCCTGGGGGGCCGAACAAGCTAGATAGAGATAAAATTGATAAAAGATAAGAAGACATGCATGGATTGAGCAAGCAGTTAAGTCCAAGTGGCACCAATTTGAGAAGTGACTCTAGCAGGTGAAATAGTTCCTTCGAATTGATCATGAGAAGATGCAATAGCTAAGTAATGTAACCAGTTTTCTCCATTTTACATTTAGTGAGTGGACAAACCACGTTTTGACCTGGAAAATGTGGACTTTGAGTAGACAAAGCACACAACTCATTAATGTTTTGAGAAACTTGTTGAATGGATGTGACAACCACTTGTTGAAGGAATGTCACATACGTTTCTCTTTATTTTCTCATATATATTTGATACTTGTCATTTTTGTAAGGATCTTCCACAATTTTGTAAAGTGTAGATCTACTAAAATTTCCACCTGAATCAATAAAAATATAGTTTTGCCTCTATCTTCGATAGATATTTTGTGTATGTTCTAAGTGTTATTTGTGTTTAGTCATTATCTTTGATGCTCTCACAGGTTCAACACCAACAAACTAGTTATCTACAAGGTGCCAGTTTGTAGCTTACAAGAGAAGAGCTCTTTTTGGAAGTATAAAATAGGGAAAGTCACTTACAGTGTGTATTGTCCAACACCTTGGTGAGTCTCTATTTTTGTGTTTTCATGAGAACCTCCCTGTCTTTCTCTTATTGTCTGGTCCTTTTGCCAAGCCTGAAGTGTATGTCTTGTTGTTTTTGTCTGATTCTGAATGTGGATGTGTGAAGGTCAACCTATTTTTGGTGTATCACCTCCTTAGAGTAGTTTGTTTTCCTATATTTTCCTCCCTTTTCATCCTCGTAGTTTATGTATTTATATCTATCTATCTATACCTATATTTTTACATTTGCTTAAATAAACATGATACATCAAAGGGAGCTAGCCCTTATCTAGAGACTCTCTTCTCTAGCTTCGCTATCCCACATGTAAGAGAGGAGTTTCCATGTTGTGAGGAGAAGGCAAGAACTTGTTTTCCTGCCACTAGGTGTAATTTTCTATGTCGACAGTTTTGGCACACTCGATGGGACCCAATTTGACACTCAGTTTATTTCCAGCACCTGGCATCAGCAATTTTGGCACACCTGGTGGGACACACAATTTGATTACTTAGTGAAGTTCAGGATTGATGCTAGTCTTGATATAACCAATTAAAGTTTTCCAACATCTAGTGACTCTACTGGTAAGAGCTTTAGTTCTATATTTTCAAACCCAGTTTCTTAATCTTCTATGCCTAAAGTCACCACAAGGTCTGCTTCAAGAGGGGTCCCTTTTGATTTCATTGAGTTACCTTTAAACTCTGCTAAAAGACTACAATTTGAGAGGACCCATCCTTATCCAACAACCAATCCTCCTAAGCCTGATATAAGAGACACAATTGTAGTAGAACCCCAGTTACAGATGATCCTAGCCATGGCATTGCCTTTTGCGGCTTTTCATGGTGAGAGCCTGTTAAACCTCCCATGATACAATCCAATTCTAGGAACAACCTTAAAAAATGTGCCTTCTTTTGATGGCAAAGGGTCCATTACAGCCATTGAGCACATTAGGAATATTGCCAACCTTTGCAATATTCACAATGTAATAGAAGAAAATATTGCCATCAAATTGCTAGCATTGTCTTTAAAAGGCAAGGCTCTTGACTGGTATGGGATCTTGCCTGTGAATTCCTTACATTCTTGGAATGAATTGGGCACTCAGTTAATAGATTGTTTTGGGGAAAAGAGTGATGGCCTCTTGCTTGCTGAGCAGCTGACGACCATAAAGAGAGCTCCACACGAGTGTATGCAGGACTTCAACACGCAATTTCAAAAGACTTGGGATAAAATTCCCATCTTGGCAAGGCTGACTCCCAGCTACACTTTCTTGTATTATTTAAAAGCATTAAATAGTGACATTGTAGTGATGATACAATCTATGGGAGGGCATATACTACCTACTACTTATGACATTACCATAATAGCTGAGAATTGCTTGGTACAAGCTGGAAAGATCGCCCCTAGGCCTCACATGCCATTTTTCCTAGAATTGCTACCCCCAATTCAAATTGTTGCTCCCATAATTTCACCCTACCTACCATTGAGAAACTAGCTACTACTCCATCAAATGAGCTTCATGAGGTTAAGAGTCTATTGCAGAACATGTCAAACGAACTTGTTGCCATTAAAAGATAGAAAGCTCAAGGCAATAGAAGAAATCAGGGATACCAAAATTATGGTCAAGCCCCTAGACCCCCTTTTATAATTATAATCAAGGTCAGGGGTAGCTCACTACAACTAGACCATTTCAAAATTACAATACAGCCCCCCTCATCATCTAAAGTCATGATGCCTATCCAGAATAATCTAGTACAGGAGCAACCAAGCTATTTGACCATGGGATATGGTCAAAAATAGGATGTTCACATAAATTAGATGATGAATTATTTATAGAATATAGAAAATTAGGCTGTTGCTCATTCCCAATTTTTTGAGGCTCCAACTCAGCCTAGCACGAGTAACAATCAGGCCCAACTAGATTCTACTCTTATGAATCATGAAGAGGGTGAGTTTTGTGTAATCAATCATGGGGGAACTGTAGATAATCAAGTTGATTATCTTGTAGCCAACACAAGATTTAAGAGAAAAGACAACTTTAAAGCCATTAAGTAGGCTTTAACCCAGGCGCCCACTCTGATCAACCCCAACTTTAGTAAAGACTTCAACCTCTATACTTTTAGCAATGAAGAAGTGATATCTACCATGCTTACTCAAGCAAATGGTGATGACCTCGAGCAACCACTCACCTTATTCAACCAAGGGTTAGAGGACATTAAAGTCAGGTACATGTATGTATAAGAGCAAGTCTTTGCAGTAGTGCAGAGCTTGAAGAAATTTAGGTATATGTTGTCTAACAGTAGGATTCACCTTATGTTCCCACATCTTGGCATCAAGGATTTCTTGACCAATCAAGAAAAAAATGAGAAAAGGGTGGGGTGGATTAACAAAGTGATGGAGTATAACGTAGACATTAAAATCACCAAGCTAGTGAGGGGCAGAGGCCTATGCGAATATCTAGCTATAGATTTCAAACAAAAAAGGAAAGATAGCTTGCTAATCCATGATGTAGCCACTACAAAAGAACCAATTGTCATAAAGGATTAGATGCTGGACATGAGGTGTTTCCTTCTCACGGGTGAGTGTCCATAGGGTCTTGATAAGACTAGAAGAGGGTATTTTAAACTCCAGTCCCTCGCTTATGTTATAGTTGGTGAGGTATTATTTAGGAAGGATCTCTCTGGGGTTTTTCTAAGATGCATTGACCCAAATCAAGCTGATGAGGTATTGGTTGAGTTCCATGATGGGCCAGCAGGCGGTCATTTCGCTCGTAGAGCTACTGCAGTAAGGATAATGAGAGCTGGCTATTTTTGGCCTACTCTTTTTAAAGATACCCATTCCTAGGTAAGAAAGTGCAAAAAGTGTGCACTTTTTGATGGAAAATAATGACTGGCTACCATGCCTTTATAGCCTATTCAGGTGGAACAACCATTCATGCAGTGGGGCCTGGACTTCATAGGGATGATCAATCCTCCTTCCAGTGCTAGACACAAGTGGATTCTGACTACCATACACTATTTCACAAGGTGGTTGGAAGCTATTGTTCTAAAAGAGGTGAATGAAAGCACAGTCCTAGGATTCTATGAATACTTGGTAACACAATTTAGGGTCCTGGCCACCATAATCTCAGATAACACCTTGGCTTTCCTAGGGACCAGAACAAGTGAATGGGTGCTAAGGTATTGTATACATCTCAGCACTTCATCAAATTATTACCTGTAGGGAAATGGGTTGGTTGAGTCCACCAATAAAAATTTGATCAAGATTATAAAGAGGACCATGGAAGAAAATTAGAAGACTTGGCATGCCAAGTTGAAGATAGCTCTATGGGCCGATTGAATCACTCTAAAGAGAGCAATCAAAAATTCTCCATATATGCTCGTATATGGAAGGGAAGCTAGGCTTCCCATCTCACTCAAATTAGCAGCATTAGACCTCACTCATCAGCTAAAATTAGAAGAAGGAAGTAACATGGAGATTAGGTTTTGCAAGCTAATGGAGCTCCAAGAGGTAAGGAATCGGGCTATGGCTTCTACGACCAGTCACCAACAACAAGTAAAAAGACACTTCAACAAGAAATCTTTGCAAAAATATTTCACTGAAGGAGACATTGTCTTAAAGTGGGATGAAGATCAAGCCAAGCTTGGAAAACATACAAAATTTGATGCCTTATGGAGTGGTCCTTACATAAGTACTCAGTGCAAGTAACATAATGCTTTCTAACTCTCCAGGTTGGATGGTGAAAAATTGTGTATCCCAGTCAATGGGATACATCTAAAGCATTGCCACTAATTTTTTGGGTTTACTTGTACATATTTTCCCTTATTTTTTCTCTTTCCTATTTTTCCCTAAGTGTTTTTGCACAAGTAGTGGTTTTCTTAGTATTGTGTGTGTTTTCTTTTCCTTGGAGGTAGAACTGCATGACTAGTTCTATGTTATAACAGAGGTATTGCTAGTTCTCAAAGTTACTATCTGACTCCATGCCCAATGGATTGCAAGGAAACTAGTCTCTAAGCATAGCAGACATGCTTCCCTTGGGAGTTGCCAATTTGTTGACCAAATTTAACCCACATGTAAATTTTTTTGGTCCCCTTCCTCCGTTGCTTTTCATGCTAGTTATATTTCAGATTGTTCAAGTTCAGTATTTTTTGGTTCAACAGTCTAGGTTCAATGTACTTGGTTCAATGGCTTAGGTTCACATGTTTAGTTCAATGCATGAGTTCATCGAGCTTGGCCTTGGTTCATCAGTGCGCTCCTTTGAACCTTGAACTGTTGAACCAAATTTTGGTTCAATGGGTTTGGTTCAAAGGACTGCCCTTGGCTGAAGGGCAGTTAAATGGTCAAAGTAACCTTTGGAGGGCAGACACTTTGGCATTTCAAAGATTAAAGCGAATAATTCAAAAGAAACTCAAAGGAATGGTTAGACAAAAATTTTGCAGACATTTTATCTATGGGAATTTCCCATAGACATTTTGTCCATGGAAATACGTAGCAAAGCCACTCGGGGTTTAACCTGGGGAAATTGTTTGCAGACAATTTGCCTGTAGGAGCCTAAGAGAGCAGTTCAAAAACAAGGGGATAGGTGCCAGAAAATTACAAGACTTGGAAGTGTCTAAGAGGATGCCATGTGGACCTGATTGACGTGGCAATGGACCTGATGGCATTTTAGCTGGACCTAACGACGTCCTAGTGGATGTCAAATTTAGCAGAGTGGTTTAGCTATTGTTTCTCAAGCATTAATGCTTGAGAGGCCATCAATTTCAAAGGGATGGAATGTCTGTTAGTTTTTAAAGCTCGATGGCCAGTTGAGCATCAAATTTAGTAGAATAAAATGGCCTTTGTTTCAAACTAAGAAGATATTGCCAAGGAACCTAGAATGCAACAACCTGCTAAAAGTTCACCCCTGGGGGGCCAAATAAGCTAGATAGAGACAAAATTGATAAAAGACAAGAAGACATGCATGAAATGAGCAACCAATTAAGTCCAAGTGGTGCCAATTCGAGAAGTGACTCCAGCAGGTGAAATAGTTCCTTCGAATTGATCATGAGAAGATGCAACAGCTAAGTAATGTAACCAGTTTTCTCCATTTTACATTTAATGAGTGGACAAACCGTGTTTTGACCTAGAAAATGTAGACTTTGAGCAGACAAAGCACATGGCTCATTAATGTTTTGAGTAACTTGTTTTTGTTTTCTTATATTTATTTGATACTTGTCATTTTTGTAAGGATATTCCACAATTTTACAAAGCGTAACTCTACTAAAATTTCCCCCTGAATCAATAAAAATATAGTTTTGCCTCTATCTTGGATAGATATTCTGTGTATGTTTTGAGTGTTATTTGTGTTTAGTCATTATCTTTGATGCTCTCACATGTTCAACACCAACAGACTAATTATCTACAAGGCACCAGTTTGTATCTTACAGGAGAAGAGCTCTTTTTGGAAGTATAAAATAGGGGAAGTCACTTAGAGTGTGTATTGTACAACACCTTGGTAAGTCTCTATTTATGTGTTTTCATGAGAACCTCCCTATCTCTCTTGTAATTTGGTCCTTTTGCTAAGCCTAAAGTGTATGTCTTATTGTTTTTATCTGATTCTGAATGTGGATGTGTGAAGGTCAACCTATTTTTGGTGTATCACCTCCTTAGAGTAGTTTGTTTTACTGTATTTTCCTCCCTTTTCATCCCCCTAGTTTATATAGTTATATATATCTATCAATACCTGTATTTTTGCATTTGCTAAAACAAACATGATACATCAAAGGGAGCTAGCCCTTATCTAGAGACTCTCCTCTCTATCTTCGTTGTCCCACAGGCGAGAGAGGAGTTGCCATGTTGTGAGGAGAAGGCAGGAACTTGTTTTCCTACAATTGGGTGCAATTTCCTATGTCAACACCTATATCCAATTCCCTACTTACTTTTTCTATCATATGCCTCAATAGGATTAATAATTCCCTATTCATGTTTTTCATGGTCATGTCTTATGTAACCCATTTATTAAAAATATTTCAATGTAAATTGAGAAATAAATCTATTATCATGTACTCTTTAACCATTTGAGGGAATTATATGTGATCTTTGTGTAATAAACCATAGAGGTATCATATAAAAATGAATGTGAGGAATATAATTATATGAAGGATCTATGCATTGATAATATTTGAATGATTCTGATCCATAGGGCATGTTTATATATGGACTCTGTAACTAAAATTTAAACATGCATGTAATCATGACTAAAATGTCTCCCAATCCATATATTTTAATTAAGATAATTTGGCATAACTTCACATGTTAAATTTAGTGTTTTATGTCCCAATGTAAGGTTTTATGTGATTTAACTCAAAAGATTGCATGAAATATTATCAAATCCCCAAATGTTCATATTATAAGGATCCAAATCCTTATCATATATATTTATAATCAAGATAATATATATATTAAAAATGTTTAACCTTGATCCATTATAAACTAATACTTGTTTGACACCCACCTCATTAATTTGTAATGTGATGTAAATAGGTAGATGTTGCTCTATGATGTAATGAGGTGGGAGATATATATTTTTTGAATGAGATATACTCTTTAGTAAAATTCATATTATTTATTATAAATGAAAAATAATATAGCTTTGATGTGATAGGCACCTTAGTATCATGGAGAGATGCACATAAAATATTTATATATATATTGAAATGTCAAAAGTTCTTTAAAATATACACTATGGTTTAAGAAACTTTACTTTCATTAATAAAGTTTTAGCCATGGGTTTGGATAGACTACCATGCTTTGGGACTACTTTTGGGCATCATGGAATGGATCGTAGGGTCTACTATGAGCATAGAGCTGGTAATAGAAGCACGATAGTAGCTAGATGTATAGGGTCAAGATGTATGAGGGATAATCAAAACCACTGATGATCTCTTATGTCTAGAAACTATAAGTAAGGAATACACCTTAATCATAGAGAAAAAATCATCTAAAGGAGATTTTTCATTTTTTGGTAATGTGTTTGTTATCTTATATAATATATCGTCTATGTGTGTAAGGATTTATTTCTTAATTAATTTCCACATGAGATAAAAATAACATGCTATAAAAATAATGAAATATTGCATATATTTGAAATAATATAAAGAATCATGTGCATATGTGCTTATTTATTCTTTGAATTCAATCCAAATGAGAGGAAAAAAGCATGCAAAGGAAGATATAAAAATTTGCATTAAAAAGTGATAAACATCTTATGTCATTATTATCATGATTATATCAAATAAAAAAATATGGGTATATAAAATATAAGTATGAGTTCTAGAAGGATGGAAACATAAACCCTAAAGATATTGTATGGTTAGGGTTTTTTCACTATTCAAAGTAATTCAAATTCAACAAATGCTTTAACTTTATGGGGATGATGGAATGTAAAACCATAGGTTGTTAAAGGGATGGAATAATAAATCAAATAATAAGTATTAAATAAATACAACCACTAATTTATTAAATAATTGACCTAACTAATTATTATAAAAATATAAATTAACTACATAAATATATACTTCACTATAAATTGACTAAGACTGATGAATGAAAGGTTTTAAACTATACAAAATCTCCTTAGAGTGTTGTCAACTAGAGTTATGACTTAGAACCTCTCATAGATAGATGTGTAGTCCTTTGGATAGTAATGCAACACATTAATGACCTCATGGGTGAAATTTTTTTCTCTTGCATAAAATAGTATGAAATTATGGATGTCTTTATCGGAGTTTTATATGATTGTGCCTATGTGGACAAACATTGATTCACTATATGTGACCTTTTTTACTAATTTTTAAATGAAACCCTACATGTACATGTTGTTTGGGTATTTAATGAGCATATAAAAAATGTGATGTTAGTTGGATAAGATGGATGTGACCTAAACATTCTATTATTTTGATAACTTCCTACATACTATTACCTTAACAGGTGATCAAGACTGATGTAGTTATCCCAATCTTAGTGTTGGTGCTAATACAAGTGAACGCTTGTATGAGTGCCAACTTGAGTTCTTTGAGTATCAATTGAGACTATAAATATAATTAATTTGAGATTATTATTTATGTAGATGGTTTGTATGCATAAGCAGGGTAGGATATAGATTAATGACCTTGATTTTCACAACTTGGTTTTGAGCTTGTTTGTGTGTATGTGTATCTAATTTCCATTTAGTGGGTAACAAGATAAAAGTTTTAGATTAAGGTAAAAATAGGTTTTGAAGGGACCCCAAAACCTTGAAACAAAGATAGAAAGATGAAGCATTTACGACCACAGGCAAAACCTAAAACCTACTACAAAGAAGTAACATAAACAGGTTTTATATGGACCTGAAACCACTAAAAAGTTCACAAGTCATAACCCGGGTTTTACATAGACCTGGCTACACCATAGTCAAAAGATTACAAAAAACTAGGAAACATGACCAGATAACACAACTAACTAGAAGAACCAGGCTATTCTTCTAGTTCCAAAATCATTTTCACTACTTCCTTACCTTTCATAGTAGTATCCTAAATGGCAGTAGCCACCGACATGGCTCCCTCTTGCATAGCTTTCTTTCTTGAGCTCTGTCTCATCCTCTTGTTAGGCCCCTCCAAGGATTTGATCTCCTCATTAGCTCTTTTTCCAATATTAACAAGATAAAAGTTATGTATATATACTAATTTAGTTCTTGTCAATATGTGGAATAGGTCTTGGTATACCTTAAGGTGTATTGATAAATGTAAATATCTCTATTGGAGGAGAAAAGAGGCAATGGAAAATAACATGGTCCCTAGGGCACTAGCAGAATGTGCTAGTGTCCAAAGGGTCATGCTAGTGTCTAGGTGGTAGAATCCAATGAAATAAGAGACTAGATGCATAAGAGATGTTCTAGGACTAATTTTGGTATAATTGGGGATGGGTTAGACCATTAAAAAATATGGATAAGAATCAAAATAGGCCCTAATATAGGTTTAGGGATAAGTTATGGATAGGGTGGTCCCAAGTGATACTTATTGTAGTCAAGTGAAATTTTATATGACTACATGCATAAAAATAAATAAATTTTCTATTAAATTTCAAAAATAAGAATGAAATAAGTATAACATCCATAATTAAACAAGAATGTCATAAGGACATGCATTACAACACTGCATCTACATATATATACTTGTTAAATCATGGTCTTTGAAAGTATAACCCCTAATTTATAAATATCACTCAAACCTATTTTTAAGATTAAAAAATATATCCAACATACCTTGAACAAGTTTAAGGGAATTTAGGTACATGACCCACCTACTAGTATTATGTTCTTGGATACCCACTAATAATAGTTAGCACATCTTAGTACACAAGAAATATTAAATGTGAAAAGGGGAGAAAAAAGTTTTAGAGAAGCCTGGTGCATCCTAAAAAATAATGGTGATGATAGAGGTCACTACTTTGGGTAGTTCCTCTGGGACCCAAGAATCGGTGGGAGGGGATCCTTCTAAGGGATGGAAAGAGGTGTTAACTAGGAAGACGTCTCTTTCACCTAAAGGCACATCGGGGGTCCCAGTCCAAAAGGAATCAGTGGAAGGAATGGATTTGGATATTCCTTATGACTTAGTTGAGGAAATAGTGACAACCATGGATCTTGCTCTAGTTAGTAAGTTTTCTCCCTTCATCTTAATATTGAGATGGTGAGGAAATGGATGGTTAATTAGTGGAGGATTAAAGGTAGTCTATCGGTCATTATTATGGCAAGAGGATTATTTTTATTTAAGTTTATGAATAGAGAAGATATGTTAGCTATTCTAGTAGGAGGGCCATGGATTTATGGCACCCATTCATTGGCTTTATGCTCTTAGAAAAATAGTTTTGATCCTAGCATGGATCTGAACTAGACTACCCCCATTTGAGTGAGGATCCTAGGGCTGCCCTTGGAATTTTGGGATGAAAAGATATTTTTTGCTATTGGTAATACCTTTAGTCAATATGTGACTTTAGATAACACCACTCAGACTAAGTCCCATTGTGTGTATGATATATTTTATGTTAATGTGGAGATCCACCAATCCCTTCCCATGTCCATAGAATTAAACTACAAATATGGGATCTGGACCCAACTAATACTATATGAGAATGCTACTACTTTCTAGCAAATTTATAACTAGAAAGGCCATTTAATGACCCATTATAAGGTGAAGTAAAAGGGAGGCAATGCTAACCTTAACAATGAAGTTAAAGATAACTATTCCAAAGATGACACCCCTATTGATCAAGGAATGGGAAGCAATGGGGAAAATATTACCATAGAAGATTATTCTAAGAATGACATGGAGAAAGGTTATCTAAATCCTGATATAGATAATTACAAACACCTTGTTCAATAGCATACTCAGATGGAAGAGGGTGATATTCACTCCCAGTTAATAAAGGCTACTATTGAAGGCGATGAGGCCCCAACTTCTATTGGACAAAGGGACCAACTCCTAGATAAGAATAGTAGTCCTAGGGTTGTGACCTCCCAAACATCCCTTAAGCAAAATCCCTCTCCTATAAGCATTGTTGAATTCATGAAGGAGGTTCTTCTTGTTGAGAAAAAAGTTATTCCTTCATTGATAAATAAAATCAACTAGAATGCTGGTGGTGATGACCATGAGGATTAGATTACCCCTAAGAAAAAGAATCAAAGGGCTAAAAAGTCTATGGATGTTGGAACAAATCCTAAACAAGGAATACCAACTCTCAGAGAAATAAGACAAAGGGAGATCACCAGGGAGATTTTTAGTGGTAAGAAAAAAACACTAGAGATCCAATCTCATAAACCTTTCTAATGAGAATATTATCTTGGAACTTGAGGGGTTTCAATAGTCCCACTAAATAGTTTGAAGTGAAAAACTATATTCTAGATAATAAGTTAGATATTTTGTTACTTCAAGAAGTTAAGATGAATGAAGAAAGATTTAAGAGGATAGTGGATTATATATGGACCAAGGCTACTTTCTATATTATCCTAGCTATGGGAGCCTCTAGAGGGATTATCACTATGTGGAATGATGCTAAAATATAGGGCTCACTTGTTATCTATAGCAAACGCTTTTTGGTTGTTAACTTCTCTCTACCATCTCTAAATTGGTCCTTAATCAATATTTATGCTCCAAACACTAGAACCCTGAGAAATTCATTATGGGCAGACTTGTGTAATACTCTTTCCACCTCCCCTAATTCTCATTAGATATTGGTTGGGGATTTTAATATGCCCTTATATCCTTTTGATAAATATGGGGGTATTCTTGATTATTCTAATAACATGTTTGATTTTATGGATTTTATCAATTCCTTTCAGCTATTGGATATGGATCTATAGAATTAGAATTTCACTTGGTCTAACAGAAGTAAAGGAGATCAAATGATTCAAGTAAAATTTGATATAGTTCTCATTTCTAGTAATTGGGATAATCATCATAATATGAGTTTGTACGCTCTTTCTAGAACCATATCAGACCATAGTATTATTCTCTTTAGTTGGAAGGATCAGTGTAATGGTGGCCCTTTCCCTTTCATATTTGAAGCTATGTGGATTAAACGTAAATATTTTAGAAACCTTATGTCTCAATGGTGGAAAATTCCCATTCAGGGTACTCCAATGATTAGGTTAGTTAAAAATCTCCTTCACATTAAATAGGAGGTTCATGGGTGGAACAAATATAGCTTTGGTAATGTGTTTATCCAAAAAAAACTATGTCTAGAAGACTAGCTGATCTCTAGTAGCTTATGGCTCAAGGAGATGCAATGGATGATATTTTATAGGAGGAAGGTGATCTAATTTTTGAATGGAAGAATCTTATGAGTAAAAAAGAGATTTTATGGAAATAGAAATCTAGGGTTTAGTGGCTCAAATAAGGTGATATAAATACTACCTTTTTTCATCTTTTAGCCATGAAACATAGGTAGACTAATTTTATCTCTAAATTATGTCTGGAAAATGGCAATACTATCACTGAGGACAATGAGATTGGGGACCAAGCTATGTTCTTTTTTCATACTTTGCTATCAGAGCAAGCTAATAATGCTAAAAATTGAGGGATTATGGACCAATTTATTGATAATATCCCTTATTTGATTAATGATTAAGACAACTTGGAAATGCTAAAACCTATTTCTAAGGAGGAGGTTCATGTTGTCTTATTTTTGATGGGTCCCGTCAAAGCCCCTAGCCCAAATTTATTTCTTCCAGTCTTCTTTTAGGAATATTAGGATATTGTGTGGGTAGATGTCACTGCTACTATGAGGGATTTTTTTAGTACTGGTAAACTTCTAAAGTAGATTAACAATACTTTTATTGTTTTTGTTCCTAAAAATCCAAAACCTATGCATCTCTCTGATTTCAGACCCATTAGCTTGTGTAATATCATCTATAAGATATGCACTAAACTAATTGTCCTGAGGTTTCAGCCTTTTTTGGATAAAATTATTTCCCCTTCACAGAAAGGATTTATTCCTAGTTAAAAAATTCTTGATGCTATGATCTCCACTCATGAAACTATCCACTCTATGGATAAGAGTAGAATCCCTAGCATGGTCCTAAAGTTAGATATCTCTAAGGCCTATGATAAAGTTTAATGGAAATTCCAATTTGAAGTCATTAAATTTTTTGGCTTTAATGATAAAATATCCCTTCTTATCAGGGAGGCTATCTCCACTACTAAATTATTTGGTCTTTTTAATGGCATCCCTAGGGGGTTTTTCTCTTTCTTGAGGAATATTAAAAAGAGGGATCCTCTTTCACCATACTTGTTTATCATGATGGCTAAGGCCCTTGGGAGATATGTTCAATTTAAAATTACCTCTAAATAAATTGTTGGTATTAAACCTACTTCTTCCCTTCCCGTTATGTCTGTGTAATAATTTGTGGATGATACCATCCTCTTTGGTATCTTTTTTGTGGTTGAAGCTCATAGCTAGAAGAATATTTTAAATGACTATGCCAAAGCCTCTAGTCAAATCATAAACTTCCAAAAGAGTAATGTGTATTTTTTTAATACTCTAGCTGATCTTTGGCAAAAAAATCATTAATATTATTGGGTGCCCTAAAGCTAATCTCCCTATTGTTTACCTTGGCCTTCCTCTCATAATCAATGAGGTGTCTCAAGGATTTTAATATAGAATTATAGAAAGAACTCAAAAGAAGTTAGTTGGTTAGAAGGGGAAGCTACTCAGTAGTGCTGGAAAGCTTCAACTTTTATGTGATTTGTGTAAGGTATTCCTACTTACTTCCTATCTCTTTTTAAAATTCCTACGTTTATTTCTAAAAAATTGGAGTAGATTCAAATAAAATTCTTACGGACTGGGGTGGAAGACAAGCAGAGAATGTCTTTGGTTATTTTTGAGAAAGTTTGTCTTTCGAAATCCCATGGAGGTCTTAATACTAGATCTACCAAGAATATGATTAAAGCTCACCTATCCAAAATAAACTAGAATTTGATCAATAACCATAAAGAGTGGGTGGACATTATGCAAGTCAAGTATCTTCATGGAAATGACCACTTTAGTTTTCTCCATTAGGAAGGGCTTCCTAAGGGATCTATTATCTAGAATAAAATGCTGAAGTCTAGAAGTCTTCTTAAGCATGGTCTTAGATGGAAACTTGGGAATGGTAATTCTATTAACTTCTAGGAAGATAGTTGGTTTAATGATAAGGCCATATTTACTCAAGGTGATTATGGAGGCATTGCTGGCATTGCTACATAGTTTTTCAGGAATAAGTTTGTCATTATATTCACAATAACAATGGTATTAGAAGTTAGAAAAATATTTTGGAGTCTTGTACCCATCACCCTGATCTCTATCCTAAGATGTAATCTATCCAACATTTATTTTTGGGGGTTAGAATCCCTCTTTTTCCTAGGGAAGATGAGCTATATTTGTGACCAGATAAGAAAGGTAGTTTTTCTATTAAATATGCTTACTATCTACTGATCCTTGATATGCCTAAGAATGAGATTTGGGAGAAATTTTGGAATCATAAACTTATCCCTAAAATTAATATGTCTTGGTGGGATACTATTCATAACAAAATCCTAACTCAAGATAACTTACAGAGGAGGGGATTACCTTGGTCAATAGGAGCTTTCTGTGCTTTGAGAAGGAGGAAACTATCTCTCATTTGATTCTCCTCTATGATTTTGATAGGGAAATTTGGAGTACTATTTTAAGGAATTTTGGCATTCAATGGGTTTGTAATTTTTATGTTAGGGAAGTCATTGCTAACTTGTGTCCTTCCTTCTTTGATCAATGGCTGGTTGAGCTTTGGAACCAAACTCTACCCTGTCCTGCTTAGACTATTTGGAAAGAGCATAATAATAAGATTTTTAGGGATGATGTTAGTGATACTTCTCAGGTTATTCATTCCTTTTATAAGAGCCTCATGGAAAGTGTGACCAATTCTCACATCAAAAATTGTAGAAAAACCTCTCTCTCAAGAAGAAGAGTAAACTATGACTAATTGGAGAATTCTAAACCAAATCTTGGCTCATAATAATCTCAAACAGTTGCAAAGATTGAATACCAGATGGATCCACCTAAAGTCAAATTATCTCAAACTAAATTTTATGGAGCATATAAGGTAGATGGTAAGGCTAGTGGTGGTGGGATTATCAAGGATGATAAGGGGTGCATAAATTTTGGCTCATAATAATTTCAAATAGTTGTAGAAATTGAATACCAGATGGATCCCCCCAAAGTCTAATTATCTCAAACTAAATTTTGATGGAGAATCTAAAGTGGATGGTAATGCTAGTGGCGGTGGGATTATTAAGGATGACAAGGGGCACATGTTTGTTATCTACTCTGGTGGGATAGACCTTCAAAGAAATAACTATGTTGAAGCCCTTACTCTTCTATGGGGGGGTTAAATTGTCTATTTCACTTAATATTAGGCAATTACACATTTAGGGAGACTCCAAACTTATTATTGATGTTGTTAATAATGTATTGAATTGTGGATGGAAATTGAAGGACATTATAGTGGACATATATATCCTTCTATAGTGGATCCCCATAATTGATTTCTATTATATATAGAGAGAGGACAACGGGGTTACAGATGCTCTTTTAGACTTGGTCAATAATTTTCTAATTGGCATTGTTGGCACCAGGTTAATAACATACCTTTAAATATAAGGGACTTGATTTGAAAAGAGATGGCATGTCGATGATGACTAATCATCTTAGGAAATATAATTTATTTCATCGGTTTTGCTAAAAGGTGCTGATGTGTACCTTGAAGTACATGTTTTTTGTACTTCACTTGCTCAATGTCATCTTTGCTTTATTATTCCCTTATGTTAAGGCATGGTGCTTATCTTCAAATTATATACATCCCCTTGTAATCATTTTTGAGCATGAGAAGATTAGGATTCAATTTTTTGTTCAAAAGGTAGCTCTTATTAATGATATTACATGTAGATTTCTTATCATAATGGATAATCTATACTTTAACAATAACTTTTTTAATCTATAGTTTTGGGGATTTTTTGTCTTTGTTTGGAAGGCTATAATGGGTGTAGATAGGATTCAAATGGAGCCAATTTCTTGTTGTGAGTTTAAGGATAATGCTATGGTCTGGCATTACTATAAGGAAGGTGGCATTAGCCCTTTTTTGGAATGGCTTAATGGTTATAATGAAAATCTATATGAGCATTTTGATCGGACTTGGCATAACCAAAGAGTCACTATTGGGAGAATTGGGTTTGAATTTTATGACTGACCTATCGTCTAAGGGGACCAAGCTTATAGAGGAAAGCAAAAGTGGTGGACCATTCTAACTAGAAGTTATTCCTTAGGGAAGGTGAAGAACTGGTCCCTTACCAAGGAGGATTTGAATGGGCCAAGATTCCAAATCCATGGGATGATATGTGTTTCCTCCTTATGAAATACTTCACTCTAGACGAGAGGTTTACCAGGTTCTATAATTACCATCTTCCTTTACTGAATCATTTTAGATGCAATGCTCATATTAGCTTCCCATTTTATTTGCTTTCTTCCCTTGAGAATTCAATTTTTAGAGTTAAAGCTAAGTCAACTAAGAAATCCTATAAGAAACCCATTCCCTTGCACCAGGGTCTTATTCTCTACCTTTATAATTTCCACCTTGCTCTAGAGCCACCTAAGCCTATCCAGTCCCATAGTAGTGAAATTGCTACCAAACATGATGATACCATTGTATCTAAAGAACCTTGACCTTCCCCTACTTCTCATAACATGAAAGGGGGTTCTCTTTCTCTGTTTAATGAGGAGACTAACATGGTAAACACTACCCACATGTTGGTCCTTAAAAGTAGTGTGAAGAGTAGGAAAAGGAAACTTAGGGAGGGGGAAGAGGAAACTATGCGGGGTGATGTGGGGACCCCTAAAAATCTTAGCAGTACTCATGTGGGACCGAACAGTAAAACTAATCTGTCTACTAAGGATAAGGAGGGTTTATCCTCTAGTGTTAGGAGATCAAGGAGGATTGCCATAAAACCTACATCAAAAAACAAACTTATTGATTATTCAAAGAATTCTTCTAAAGAATCCACCTAGGGGGATGAGGCCAAGGTTATTTAAATGTAAGAAATATCTGAGGATGTAGAGTGTAAGAATGGGACCAAATAGATTGATGCATCTAGTGGTGTTGTGGGTGATTTTGAGGTTAATGCTAATGAAGGGAGAAGGATGTTTGTGGAGGAAGCTATGGATGAGACAGAGGAAGGATCTGATTATAGGAATGACATTACTACCTTGAGGGGTCATGTTAAGAAACTAGAACGCTAAGTTTCCACTATGCTCAGGTGTACTATGTTATTGAATCTTTCTATGTTGTAGGATCTTGAGTCTATAGCTATGGAGGATGGAGATGAGAATTTAAAAAATATGGATGAATTTATGGAGTCTTTGGCTGAAACATGAGAGAATCTTTCTCCTTAGATCTAGTTTCCTTTATGTTGTTCTTTCTATATTTCCTCATACATATTGTCTTTAGACTTGTTTTGCTATCTGTGTTGATTATGCTGGTGTTTCAGGTTTTGTTGTTTTTGTTTCTAGGCATTTTGGTGTTGTTTCCTCTAGTTTTTCTTTTTGTTGCTTTGTAAGGGTTCGGCCCCTGGTTTGCCACCTTATATTATCAAAAACAAATATTAAATATATCACACAATTATAAGGGACTAACACATTATAGATTAATGTGTTACATCTTAATAAATCCCAAAAAAATATAAAAAATCCATTTAAAATTCACATGAGTTTCAAAGTAAAATTTTAAACAATCAATAGTGTCTCCTTTCATAACACATCATAAGGATATATGCATCCAAACCAAGTGTATGAATAAATTTACATGATTTTTTAAGAAGTCAGAACCAAAATATGATTTATAAAAACCTTGTTCTTAATCATCATTTACACTTAAAAACCTTAATACATATTACTGTAGTCATATAAAATGTGAAATTTGGTTACTTGAGTATGGCTAATGACACCCAATCCATAAGTCCTCCTACTTGCTTACACAACCATTTTAGGCTCTTCTTTCACTAATCCCAAGTCATCCAAAACCTTCTATACTTAACCCTTGTAGACCTAGGTAGCTCTCTCTAGACCAGATCCATCCTTGTAAGTCTCATTCCCTCTAGACAATAATGCCCAAGTTGGATAGAAGTACTAAAATCTAGGGTGCCAAGTTTTCAATGATATTATCCAAGTGCAAAATAGGTTCTAACAGTCATTTTTTTGTGAATCCTTATCCTAATTCATGTCAGCATAACATGAATTCATTTAACCCATGATCATTAAATCCCCTATAAAAGGCCATTCAATGTTCATTTAGAAGGGTTGGCACTCATTTAAAAGAGAGAAGTAAGAATACTAGAAAGATCACTCAAGAACTTATCCCTCTTATCTACATATAGCCATCCAATAATATTTCAAGCCTATTCAAATGCTCGTACTAGTCCCTAGTCATTTCAAGTACACCCATTTTTTCATTTATTTGCATTCTCATCACACTATTACTCCAAGCACTCGAATGGGAGAAATACGTATAACTTGATACCCTTTTGTAGTATTGTTATGTAAGTAATGTGCCCACACATAGGGTGTGAAGTGCATCTAGCATATCATTTACACACTAACCCCTTTTCCCTATTTACCAAAGTTCCATTTAATTTCATAAAAGATAAAAATAGATGAAGAATCAACTCTATAAGGATTTATGTTAATAGTGATGATCTAAAATTTGTTACACTGGCTCACATAGATGTTATGAACAAAACCCAAAAAAACTATATCTTTATGAGTAGTTGGATAACATTGGCAAGACTAGGACTACAACACCAGACAATAGGGTATCTTGTTTTTCATAGTCCTATCCAACCAAGAAACAAAATCCAAATCTTATTTTGTGACTATGTCCCTATCTTATTCCTCCAATATTAGAATTTGTCTTAGCTGTAACAGCCCAGAATAAGCTAGGTTATATTTTCTCTCACTTATTACTATTTTTAGGAAAGGCAAAAATACTATTTTTTAATAGAAAATCAGTGAATTAATTATTACATATTATTTATTGATTTTATCTACTCAGACCCATTTATTATTTAGGAATTAAACATCTAATTTGAAAAAAATAATAAATCATTTTGGTGAACCCAACTTACTTCAAATTTTGCATAAAATGCCTAGAAACCCTAGGTGTAAATTCCTAACTGATTTTTCCCATTAATTTCTAAATTTTTTCTTAAATATTAAAATAAAAAATTCCTCTCAAATTTTAATTTTTTTTAGTGAATTTTAAAATAAATTTATTTCAAATCCTAGTTGTATCAACTAGCTCCTAGTAATTTTTTAGTAATTTTCTAATCATTTTATGAAATTTTAGTTGCATGCTAAAATTAAAAAATCATTTCAAATCTCAAAATTTCATTATAATTTTCAAAAAAAAAATCTCAAAACCCTAGTTGCATCTACCAGGTCCCATTAAATCAAGCATTTTCCCATAAAATTCTAAATTTTATCTTGGAAACTTAGCTCAAAAATTCAATTTCAATTAAAAAAATTCATAGTATATTGCAAACATATTTTTTGAAAATCCCTAGTTGCATGTATTAACATCCATTTTTATTCTTGAGATATTACCTTAAATTCATACTCAAATTTAAAAAATGTTGCTCATTTATTTACAAACTTTTCTTACATTTCTTATAAATAATAAGGAAACCATCATGGGCCCTATCATGTACATGAATGATGAAGTTTATCATATGTTAGTACAAAGTTTCATTTTCTGAATTTCATGTTTTTTTTTCATTATATGGGATGATGTTAAGCAAGTTGTTCTTACACATGTTAATATATATTTTGCTTCACCTCCCTTGGAACCTCTACCAAGTACTGAGTCATGTTGCATGATCTATTTTTCCCTTCCCTAGGTCACTACCCATCCCCAGACAACCCAACTGACACCTTCTATCCCACCATTTCCTCAACCCATTGATTATCTTCACTCTCTTCTTTTAGCTACTAATCCTATATAAATAGTAGATAATGTAGTTATAGCTATTACTCAACATACCTCTATGCCTCCAACTACCTAAGAGCCCCATCACCCTACTATCCCTACTCATCCCAGGCCCAACCTTCCTACACAAGTAGATCTACACAAGGCATATGACATTGTTGATCAATTGAAAAACACTCTAGCTAAGATTTCCATGTTAGAACTACTTTAGAAAGCTAATGTATTTAATGAAATTCTTTATGAAACAGTCACTTAGATTTTTATGCCTATTGATTTGAAACCTTCTTATTTTGCATCAAGGGTTAACATTTTAAAAACTATAGAGGACACAATTTATTTTGATAGTGAGGACATGACTTCTTAGATAGTAATTGATCAAAATTTACCATTATTCATATAAGCTCAAGTCAAAACCAATGCAGTCAAGAGAGTTCATGTTGATAGTGGTTTTGGAATGAATATATGTAATATCACATTATTATAGGCCATGTGCATATATTTGGAATCCATAAAAAAAGCATATAATAACATTTGAGGGTTTGATGATATACCCTGATAAACATTGGGCATTATTACTTTAGATATCATGGTGGGACCAAAAACCCTTTGTATATAGTTCTAAGTCATGACAAGTCCTCTTCACTATAACCTTTCATTCAAATGACTCTAGATAAATACTAAGGGGTAATTTACTTCTACTCTGTATCAATGTATTAAATTTCTTCATGAGGGATATCTATACATATATCTAGTAGACAACTAGCCATTTAGGTATTGTTGAACTATAGAGTCATCTTTGGCTATTTATCTTGATGGGACACCATATCTCACAATAGAACCACCACCTCATAGAATTTATCTTGATTAGATACATACATATGAGGTTGGAGAGACTGGAACTTCTTATACTCCTCCACTTATAGTCACACCTTCAGCTCCCAATATTTCTCCAGTCATAGCAGCTTCAACCATCTTATCTACTCCTTCAATCATATTTCTAACACATGTTACACATTCACCATAACTGATAATAGTATCAATAGTTCTAGTTAGTTCCATAATTACTCCACCAGTTTCAGACACCTTAGCAGTAGTACCATCTTTCACTACTACAAAAGATGAGACTCTTATATCAAAGTTACCCCTTATGGTGAATTTTGAGTTACCTTATGTACATGATGTTGATATATATTCACAAATTTCTTCAGATGATGATACGACACCCACACTCATAGACTCATATTTGTGTGGATTGAGATTTACACTAGTTAGCTTAGGAGAGTACTAAGATGACTCTAGAGCTCTCATACCACATCTTATAGAACTTTTAGCATCTCACACTATAATTGTAGGATATACCCCACAATAATAGTCATTAAAAATCATTTGGCACATATAGTTAGCATGGTTTTCTCTATAAATATAGATATGATTATTCATATTCACGTAGGTATCACATAACATCAGCGATAATTTATGTTATAGATATTATTTGATCATGGATTGATTACATTACCTATAGTACAACATAGATATATTAGTAGATTGTTACAATAGGATGGTTCACCATTTTTTACCTTCCATAATATTATAGGGCATGATATAAATTCATGTAAAATTTTACATCATAGATTAGATAAACTACAAGATCGAGGTATTATTTAGATTATAACACAACTAACAACACTAGCTCCACCACCTCCATTAAAGTCATCTATGAGTAGGGATAAATGTCCCATAGCACAGTCAACATCTCCACCACTAAAGCAACCTTTAATTCACCTTTGGCATAATAACACCATAAATTCACCATTTGTAGCATATGATGATACTTATGATGATGATCTCAATGCATTTGATGATGGTCATAATCTTTTCCTCCATTTCCATCCTTAGCATGATCCATCCTTAGTAGGATCCATCCTTGGATCCTTTCCCTCCTCTAGCCTAGTCTTTTTTATTATAATGTACATGCTACTTTATTTTCATGCTTGTACATAGTCTCTTTTTAGAATTTCTTATACATAATTTATCATACCTTATTGTACATTGTTCAAAATTTCAAAAATATTAAAACATTTTGATTATATGCATCATTCATGCTTTACATCACTACTACTATGTTAAGGATTATATTTGATATTTCATGATATTGTTTGTCAATTTATTTACATTACCATGGTTCACTTGATCTTCTTTGAGTGTGTGAAATGACATCCAAAACCTTGATTGCTTCACTCTATCCATCAAGGGAGCATACTACTTCTAGATTTGAGACACACAATGATATACATACCCACTGGGGGTATCTTCTACATGAATACACCATCCAAGTTATGTCATTCTTACACTAAACACTCCAAGTTATCATTTTTTTATACATTATTTACTAGATTACATAGATTACTATATCAATATTTCACTAGTATTTAGCAAGTGTATATCTCTTTAGCATAGACTTAGTCTTATACGAACATGTCTTGAATAATTTCACTCTTGATTTGATTAGTTAGATGTGATTCTATCTTTTCATTTATTACATGCTTATTTTTATTGCTTAAAATATCTTGTTGGATTTCATTTCCAATTCCTACTTGTCTCCTATGTGTGCCTTTAGACATTTTCTAATGTCCTTTGCTTCTATTCATGTGTGTGTACCTTTGGATATTTTCCAATATCCCTTACTTGTACTCTTCTATGTGCCTATGGCCATTAGGCCAATCTTGCTTGTTTCTATTATATGTGTATGTGGCATTTGAACATGCCTAGTATGCTTATTTTATAGTTTGAGTGACATGTGTACATGCCCCTTATTTTGTTTGCCCCTGGGCCACTCTTGTATACTTCTTGCTTTTTGCTCCATGTGCTTGTTTGTTTGATTAATTTTTATTATTATTACAATGCCATGATCCATATCATGCATTTTCCTTGCTTTTTTAGATGCCATGATGGACATCATGTTCTATCCCTCCTTGACAACTAAAAACTAACAAATAACATCTAACATTTCTAGTTTTTGTTAAATAAATTGTTCATGTTATTAAATTATTATATATATCTAGGTATACACCTTTTGATCTAACAATCTCTCAATAAAATATTATTATATCTCAAGATATCTTGTTGATTATCATTACTATATCATGTATATTTACATGAAAACAAACTTGTAGGGATTCTTATTTTGAGGGTAGTCATTTTAGGGTACTTATTCCTACCCTCAAAAGAGGGGGAAAAAAATAGGGGTTTTGTCATAGAGATCAGATCTACTAGTGGTTAAAATAATAGTTTTTAAAACACTCAAAACAAAAACTAGACATCAGACTAGGGAGAACAAACTAGGTAGATATTAGAGAATTTATAATAGTAATCAGATTTGGCCTTGGACAACAATGCCAAAGTTAGACTATAACACTAAATATAATTTAGTCTAATTTTTTGTGCTCCTATCTAGATAGAAAAAAATAGGTTTTATATAAATAGATAGAAAACTGAGTTTAGTCATAGGTTTATAAGTACAAAATAGTCTAGATTCAACATATTTTAGTATAGTTTTTGCTTAGAGAATCCATATATAGGGGGCATCATGTGTAGTATGATGGTTCTCACTTATAGTTTTAGATTAGGTAGTTGATATAACTTCTAGATCAAAATCCATGTTTCAGACACCATTTATTAGGGGTAATGTACATGACACATTGGTCCTCCCCTTTTTTTGAGTTTAATGTATCTTCCAAGAATTTTTGAGAAGTTTCTTTCCTTACTCCATCTATAGGTGGTTGGAATCCTTTTTCAATTTTGGATTTCATATGAGCTCAACTTCTCAAATACCCATGTTGGATTCCATATAAGCCTATTTCACCAATTTCGTAGTGTCTCTCATATAATCCTTGTCTCCTTTCAAAATGGCCAAGAGTAGTCTATTTTATAGCATATATTTGTCTATCTATTCCAAAATTATAAGATTAAATTACATTCATGGGATTTAAGAGATATTTCATATGAAATTTCTTCCATATTGGTATCACTTCATAGCTCCACTTTATGGGGCAACAATGGAGCCAAAGGTCTAGCTAGTATTTGTATTCTTGAGCCACCTATTTAGAGGGATTAGAGATAGTCCAAATGTTGATTGACACATGCATGATTTGTTAGCTTCACTTAGTAGGTGATGATGAAGCCAAAGGGCCTGCCTTTGCATTCTTGAACCACTTCTAGAGAATTTATCACTTAGCTCCATTCATTATATAAATTTTAGTACAACACACACCAAACACAATCCAACATCACAATAGGTCATGTACTCATTCACATACCTGATGAGGTGTATTCATTTCTTTCTCTTCATCTCTCTCTTACCCAGCTTTTATACATTCTTATTTTAGATATAGCATATCTAGTAAGAACTAATCTAATATATGTTTTTCATTTTAGATTCACACTTCACATTGTGCTCTCTCTATCCACATCCAACATCACATAACTTTATGAGCTTCACCTTCATAGGTAAGTTCATGTATGCTTTCTTTTTATTTTTTTCCCTTTATCCTAGTATTTCTCTTTATTACATCACTATAATAAAGGGGGGGGAATGTAGTCATATAAAATGCAAAATTTGGTTACTTGAGTATGGATAATGACACCCAATCCATAGGTCCTCCTACTTGATTGCATAACCCTTTTAGGCTCTTCTTTCACTAATCCCCAATCATCCACAACCTTCCAAATTTAACCCTTAAAGACCCAAGTAGCTCTCTCAAGCCCAGATCCATGCCCCCCAAGTTGCATTCCCTCTGGATAATAGTGCCCAAGTTGGATAGGATCACTAAAACCTAGGGTGTCTAATTTTAGTGTTATTGTCTAAGGAAAAAATAGGTTTTAATAGTCATATTTTCCTGAATCCTTATCCTAATTTATGTTAGCTTAATGTGAATTCATTTAACCCTTTATCATTAAATACTATATAAAATTCCATTCAAAGTCTATTTAAAAAGGTTAACACTCATTTACAAAACATAATCAAGAATACTAGTAAGATCACTCAAGCACTT
>JARHVA010003388.1:1782500-1945000 GCA_037957365.1 Torreya grandis
TCATCCAATTTACAAATGAAACATATATCGATGGCTATATTGAGCTATTTAATGTGAGATATTCTCCAAAGGGACACACACACACACACACACACACACACACACACACACACACACACACACACACGGACACACGCACGCACGCACACACACACACACACAAAAGATTAACTCTCATTCATTCCTCACATAACAAATTTTTACCTCCTATAAGTTAAGTAAAGAAAGGTATTCAATCAAGCACTCAATTGATAAAATCTTCCATAGTTTCTTTTATTCACATATTAGTCACATAGAGAACACATATATAGGTCTAAAGTACTGAAAGAGAATTCCATCATCCACATTTTCCAAGTTACAAGCTATGTAACTCTATGTACTTGTTTGTCATATATCAACTCATAGTGTATTACATAAGTCTGAGGCCCTATTAAGATAATTATCTATTTAGGATTCCCTCATTTATGAATGTTTTATTAGGTAATATCAAAACCATGTAGCCACTAACCCATTATTCCCATAGCCACTACAAAAATCATGAACTAGGGCTTTGATATTTGATAAGTAGAAATAATCCACAACCTAGATTTGAATTCCCTAGAGTGAATGTGACACAAAACCTATAATCATAAAATTATTTTCATCAAGTTTCATTAGGTATTCTATACTATACACTTATGTCCAAGTTAGATAGAAATGTTGATGCAACAGTTTCAAGTCAACGCAAGTGTTTAGATCTATAAAGGTACAATTTATAGAATCAGGTGACTAATTCAAAATTCACTTATAGTATTATTATTTCCTATTAGATATATATATATACATTATAATTATAAATATATTACTATATTTTTCATTATCACTATAATATATTGCACAGTTTTATTTCTTATTCTTAGCATATGTTAGCATAATAAATCTAGTATATGTTTATCTGAGCTTTGAAAGTTAATTGGCCTACTATAGAGATAGTTTATCACCCTTTCACCATAGGATATATCTAGCCTATTTAAACCTATATTCCTTAAAAAATATTTTAGGGTTAAACATTTGGTGAACCTAACATTTCATCAAAAATACCCTAGATATTGACCTAGAGTTTCTTGATTATATGTTTTGGATTTTGGATTTTGGATTTCTAATTTAATAAGATGTCACAAGTTAAAAATTATATTTTAATTTTTTAAAAGGCATGTTAAATATAGATATTTTTTTTGGACATGTCATTTATACCACTTTTTTTTCAAAATTATAGATCATAATGACTTCCTACAATAATGCACAAACTAAGCCAAATACCATTATAACACTCTAATTCATCTACACATGTCACATGTAATTTATGAAACATATTGGTGCATACCTGATTGGGATAATACACTATAATTAATTACTATCTTCATTTAAATTTAACATCATTCAATTTTTTGTTTTATAAACAACATTTTGGGGTAATTAACTGAGTTAAATATCTAAATTTTGATATTGTATAAAACACCTTGGAGCTAATTAGGATTAATTAGCCTAAAAAATAAATTCAAATGGATAAACAAAAAATCCATATAAATGAGATAATATATAATTATAAGATATTAAAATATTCAAAAAATATCTAAATCATGACACCATCTATGGAATCATCCAAAAATTTACAAAATCACTAGGCATTAAACACAAACAAATATCATGATTAAGGCAAACCATTCCTCATAAATGAAACCTCATCCTAAAAAATTTATGGCATTATGACTCCAAATTTTAAATGTATTTTGGCCACTCATATTGATCTTAATCTGATGTCCAAAATCAATTTATAAAATATATAAATAGAAGGGTCACCATAGATCTATCATCAATCTTTTTGTGCAAAGAAACTCTACAAAAAACCTTTGAAAGATTCATGGATTTTATCCTAATTGGTCAAAAAATAATTTATATATTTCATGGAGAAATTTTTATGTATTTATTACTACAAAATTTATGAATACTTTGATTTATATATCTGAACGTAATCATGCATGTGTGTTGGCTAGATAATGACATCCACGAGGAAGGTAATAACCTTTGACTAATTTATATTTGTTTGTCTTGGCTAGAACTTGACCAATATGAGGAATCATGTTTGATAATTTATTTTTCATATTACTTTGATTTTTAATACTAAAAAATAAATTAACCTCCATTGTAATCATGGTTACCATATCAAATTTCCAGTGGGACTTCGCACCCCATAAACACATTTAAGTCCTCCTAAATCATTCTAATGGTGAAATTAGATCAATATTTATCCTTGATTTCTTTAATTTTCCTATAATTTTTCATTTTTTAGATATCATAATAATAGATAAATTTTTTCCCATGTTTGACAAGATTGACTTGTGAATCAATAGTTTTGCATTCATTGTTCTCTATGTTTGAGTGTGTTTTCTAGAAATTTGTGAGAATGACCTACATAATGGTGAGAATGGAATAAATAATGGTGATATATACCTAATGAATGGTGATTTTGATTTTTTTTCTACTCTTTCCCATACTTTTAATGAAAATAGTGATATCTCTCTAAACAATGATGAGATCACTAGGCCATAAATTGCCCAATTTGCAAAGGCTCATTCAGGGTCATCTAGACTCTCTTTTTAATGATTTTTTTTTTAATACCACAATATTCTCATGAGTTTTTAGATTATACATTTATGTTGGATTCAAGTTGCATATATTTTTCATAAAATATAAAGTACAAGAGTTTTAATGTATTTTTAGGAACATGATGGTTTCATGTTCAGAAGAGTGGTTTAACTCTACAAACAATGGTTTTAATATGAAAATAGTAGTTTTGATCTAAAAACAATAGTTTCAATTATAGTCTACTAGGTTATGTGATTTTTATGAAAATGAAAAGATAACTATAAATTGTGAGATCACTATAAAAAGGGAAAATTTTCTTTATTGAATGGTGAGATCAATCTAAATATACTACAAAATGGAGAGATCACTAGACTATAAACTACCCATATTTTGGAGGCTTATTTTGGGTTATTTGGACTATATTTTTTATTTGTTTAAACCATGTTTTTTCTCAAGAATTTTTATATTACATAGTTAGTTTAGGTTTCTATTGTATAGGTTTATCATAAATTAGAATTTATGAGAGTGCTAATTTATTTTCTTATAGGCTGGCCATTTAAGAGAAAATATTGAAAATCTAACTTGCTTGTTGTAGATTTTGCTTGTCAAAAACCACCTTATAAAATCCTAACTTGTTTATCATGGTTATGCTAGCCAAAAAATTGTATTTATTTCCAAATAAACCAAGTTTTATTTCACATTTCATTTAGTGTTTTAACTTCCATTTTATTTTCTTAAATGTTTTACTTACTTTATTTTTTATCTAAAAGAACATTTGGTGTATGCTCTTCTCTTTCCCATTCATAGGGTCCTAAGAATTAAAAAAAACACTTCTTTCCATTTTCTATTTTTATTGTGAAGGGTGGATTGAATTTCCTTCTTACAAGTCCTTAGGGTGTGCTAACAACGGGTTGATATCCTAGAATTCATACCAACCTCATACATATAATGGGGGATATAAATTATTGGTAGGTATCATTAAAACCAAGAAGAATTCCCCATAAAGGGTTTCATGAAAGAAAAAATTTAGATATAAATGATAATCCAATAGATATAGCCATTAAATAATCTAAGGTCTCATTGATACGAGATGACCCTCCTATGAACAAATTGAATACCTCTAGGAATGTAACCATCTCCTCTATCCAAATGTTAGGATGGAGTATTACTTTTTATTAATGCTTATGCACTGTCATGACCTAGAATCACTCTTGCATCTAAAAAGTATCAAATTTTCATTACATTTATTGCTATCTATTTATAAAACTGATCTTAAACATAACATTATTATAGATTTTAGATTTGATAGTTCACTCTTCTAGCCTAATCAAACTCTTCTAATTACATTCATTTACCTTTGAACGATCTTTCCATTTTATAAGGCATTCCCATATTTCTAAAGGATGTTACCACCATTGTCTCTAGTATATTCTCACCATCACCTTTTTTAGGTTGAGTCTACTATTTAACAAGACATTTATAATAATTGATAGGATGATCCCACTATTTAGAATGGTCTTCTAGACTTTAACATAAGTTCATCATTTTGGGAAATTTCCACTCAAAAAGGAAAGACTATTATTCTATTGAAAACCTCACCATTTTCACATTCTAAAGTGAATCATCATCATTTTGTATATTTATAAATATTTTGTAAATATCACTCCATTATTCATGGCCTTGTGGTTTGACTAGTGATACTATTATTTTCATGAGTGACCCCACTATTTTCAATTTTTTTTGTGAGGAATGAGTTCACTAATCCATCCACTTCTAAGGTGCATTAAACTATATTATTGACATAATTGAAATATAAAGAAAGTAATTATGAATTCCCCATTCCCTTATACTTTCCAATACTCTTTCACTAGCTCTCCAGGGTGTATGTGGTGTAGAATCTATCATTTTATTCACTATTCTTGCATAAAAATCTATAACTCAAAGTTGCAATAGAGGAGGGTGAAAATGAATAGTTTTATCCCCCTAGGGGTCAATTTATAGCTATAATTTTGATGTTTTTACCCCCTTCCTCTAAAGTTCTTTATTTTTTTCATGGGAGGCCTTCTTGGCTATGTTTTCTATTTTTCATCTTATTTTCTTCTCATTACTATATTTTTAGCCTCTTCTACTAAGAAACATGACATTTTTTTATTTTTGAGGGCCCAACCATTAAAATTATTTATTGACTATACCCTTTAGAGGATATAATGGGATTAAAAATCACCCTTCAGGGCATCATCATGAGCTCATTTTTTTAACAAATTAGGCAAATTCAACAAAAGAATGAATACATCACTTACTCTAATTATGATAATTTAAAGAGGTTTATTTTTCATTAATTAAAAAAACCTGGCTTCATCTAAATGCATTCCCATGCCATTTTAAATATGGGAAAGTATAGACATCCCATTTTTACCACTTCTCTATTGAAATTATAGGTCAGAATGACTTCTTACAATAATGTATAAATTGGACTAAATACCATTTAAACACTTTATTTCATCCAAATAAAAAATGTGTAATCTATGAAACATATTGGTGCATCCTTGATTGGATAAATACACCATAACTAACTATAAACTTTATCTATATCAACATAAGTTAAATAATTATTTTGCAAGCAACATTTGGGGGTAATTAACTAGAATGAATATATTACATAAAACACCCAAAATATGATTATGATTAATTATCCTAATAAATATAATCAAATGTTTTAATCAAAAATCCATATAAATGAGCTAATATCTAATTGTGTAATATTCAAATATTCAACAAATATCTAAATCATGACATCATCTATGACATCATCTAGAAATATGGAAAGAACTAGGCATTAAACACAAATAAATATCATGATTAAGGCAATCGAAAAAAACCACCTAATAGAGGTGAAGACATATCTCTAGGGTTTATAGTTGTCATCAATAATCAGCCATAATAGGATAATTATAGAGGGCAAATCAGTGAATATTTTTAATGCCTTGGAGGGGAAAACAACCCCTCTCACACCATCAAAGACATCATTAATAATGCACTAAAGGGCATGTATCACTTCCAAATTATCCACACCTATAAGGAAGGAAATGGATGGTTGACTTCCTTTCTAGTATTAGAGCTGAAATCTACTCTTTAAATAACTACGAGAGTGAAATAAGTATCTCCATCAATGTTCTTAATGTTTTATGGGCTAAAGGTACCAATTTATGTAAACATAATCATGTCTCAACATGTGCATGATCTTAATTCAGAGGGGTGGATCTTAATTAGGTTGATCCACACTTATTTATATAAAAAATGGGCTTAATTTATATAATGAGTCTATAGTGGGCTTACCAAACTATTCTTGCTTCTTTCAAATTTACAACATCCAAAAACTTATTCCTTCTTGCTCTGATTCTACATACATTGATTTGATGGGTGTTGATAAGGATAAATTGTAACCCACCTCTTGTAAGGATGTTTTTGGACATAAAAAATTCTATAAAAAGCTAAAATATAGGGGTCTTATGTAGTTCATGGAATGTGTCACAAAGAACAATCCATAGGTTACCCATGACTATGCTACAACTTAGAATAAGCAAAAGGTGACCAATCATGGCATCAAAATTAATGTGATCAATGAATTCATAAATTAATTGATTATTATTTCATGTGAATGTACCAAGAAATTTAAGGACCAATAACAAATAATATCTACTTAAATGTTTATATAGGATAAATGATTTTGTGTACACAGAAAAAAAAGGCTTTCCACAGGCTGATTTCCCACCCTAATAGCTCGACATTTATATTTAAGTCATACGTTACATGATTCTTGAAGGTAAATAAACTCTTATATTATCCCATAATTTTTTAGTACTAAATCATTTCATTGGACATCAAATTAGGATACGCTACTTTCTTTTAAAGTCCCTCAAAAGCACTATCTTACTACATCAAGTGAATGGCTCTAATCCCATCCTCCACCAAGGTTTGATTATCCTAATTGTCAGTTATGTTTAAGCCCTCCACATTTAAAAGGTTTATAATATGGGATATTACTCTAGATAGGACTCCTAAGAGGAATCTCAGGTGGAGGATCCCACCATAGGATCTCACTAGACCCCTGCTCACTCCCCTCAGGATAACCTATCTAAGTCTCCTTCTAATGACCTACCACTTAAGTTGTTTATTCCCAAACCTAAGCCTATATCTCTCAATGTGGGTACCTTAGAGGAGACCACACAAAAAGGGATATCCATTTTTACTGATGAAATGGAAAGGAACTAATCGCATCTAGAGATCTTTAACTCCAAGGTTTAATAACAAGTGATGGCCTTTTCGAAACTCATTCAGGACTGGAACTCTTTGCAAATACAAGTTGAATCCTTGATTTAAACCTTTGTTTAATATATTCAATCCACCCCATCCCATGCCATTTAGTCACCTAAATCTTAATATCCCCCCTCTAGGTTCCCCCAAAATAGTATTCCCTATAGGTTAAAGGACAAATGTGTCCCCACATGCTCTTCCATAGTGAAGGTGTTGAAGGCCCTAGGAATCACATTTGGGAAAAGGTTTTCAAGGTAAAATAGACCATCTCAATGAATATTATTGAAGATGTTGAAGACCCACCAAAGGGGATTTATTCCTAAGTTTATTTTCAATTTCCTATTTTTCGGTTCTTGATTTAATTCTAGAGTTTTTGTTATTTTGGTTTCTCTACCTTGTTTTGGCTTGTTTAAACCTTTTTACTACACTTTAGTGGTTTCAAGATCCCTGTAAAACCTATTTTTTACCTTATCAAATAAAAAAGGCAAGACATGCCTCATAAATGAAAACTCATCCCAAAGTATTTATGGCATTAAGCCTCTAAAACTGAATTATATTGTGTCTGCTCATCTTGATCTTAATTTGATGTCCATAATCAATATAGAAAATATTTAAATAAAAAGATCACCATAGATCTATGATCAAGGTTTTTTATAAATAAACTCTAAAAAATACTTTGAAAGCTTCACCCATTTTCTTCTAAATGGTCTAAAAAAATTTAGAAAGTGCTTGGAGAAATGTTGATGGATTTATTATTGTGACATTGATGAAGAGTTTGAGTTCTACATCTAGGTGTAAATAAGTATGTGCTATAACTAGTTAATGATCTCCATGAGGAAGGAAATATATTTTGAATGATTTATATATTATTTTCTTGGATAGACCTTAAACACTCTAAGGAATCATGCTTGATAATTTATGCTTTTTAAATTTGTTTTATTTTGAATACTAACAAAGAAACTAACATCCCTTTTAATCATGGTTTACATATGTTAGTCACTTCATGTAGTATTAATTCATGGTGGTTATTTCTTATTAAGTTTCATTTATAAATAAATCCATCCAATATATAATGGGTTTCCAATTTGATTACTAAAAATAAAATGCATTCTTGCATGCCCACTCTTGCTATAGTGTTTACAATGAAGTGCTACATGTTACTACAAAGTGCCAAAGGGAGTGCATGGAATAGTCTTATTCTTCCCACCATGATGCAAACCATTCCAATGATGTTATTGATAAAAATTCACTATTGGAATGATACACCATTTGTCCCACTACAAGGATGTTATTTTGGTTATATTACACATGACCTTTTTAAAAAGTAACATGGAGCCTCCGTATGTGACTTCTATATTAAATTCCATCAAATAGACTAAACACAATATATATTTTGAAAAATAGGATCTACCGCCTCAATATCTTATAAATTTTTATCTACCATTATACATCTAGGTTTGTGTATGAAGAAAAATAATAAAAAGAGTCCTTGTGGATAATGGTTCTAGGATCAACATTAGAGACATATCCTTTCTTTCCTTAATTGGCATGAGGCCTAATGATTTGGAATCCTTCAATATGAACATCAAAGGATACAATAATATTTCAAGACAAATATTGGGGCAAATAACATTGAACATTATTATGGAACCCCATACATTACCTACTTTATGCCAAGTTATTCCAAATAATTTAAACTATAACATGCTTTTGGGATGTCCTTAGATAAATAAAATGTATGTGGTTTCATATAATTTACACACATTCTTAAAATTCACCCATCATGGATTTATTTACACATGTCTAATGGATACTAGTACCTTAAAACATTGTGCAATGGTCTAAAAAATAAAAAATACTACACCTCAATATTATAATCCTAATTTTGGTTCCTGATATATACTAAAATATGGATATAAATGATAAGGGTTGGGAAAAAATGAGAAAGCTATATCTCAACCTATCTCTCCCATCAATAACACAAATTGGTAAGGCTTAGGTTTTTTAGATAAATTTATAACTCATAAATGATCTACTCATACCAAGATTTATTTCTAAAAAACCAAATTTGAATGTATTCATATGTCTACAACTAATCTACCATTGGTCAACCTTCACATCATTGATGAGAATGATTCATTTGAAAATTTGGCATTAGATGAGTTCCCAAATGACAAGTCATTGTTATAATACTAGTGGGCATATGAGGATATCCCTTTCTTCTATCATAAGAGTGGGTTTCCTCATGCCACCTCTAATCATGTTTGCTTTATCAAGAGTGATGATACCAATGTACAACATGATTCATAATACTATTCTTTTTACACCATTTATCATAGAGTGATCTTCATTACTAAAAATGAAATAATATAATATAAATATGGAACAAATAAATATCATCTATCAGTATTTCTTGCCAAAATGATGTAGGATGATGAAGGCAAGGCTAATTAGTAGGTCCACCATGATTATATTTAAATATTTACATAGGATTCTTCAAATAACCTTGGATTACCCTATCCATAAAAATGCATAATATATTATTTTACTTGAATGCAAGACATGTTAAGTAAAATATTCATAAAATGTGACCTAAAGTGGATTTTCTAGTTAAAAAAGAGATTCAAAATATTTTAGATGTCAGATTTATAAGAGCCATAACATAATTATAATTAGGTATATAACATTGTACCTATTACTAATCTTAATGGTGTCATTCAATGTTACACCAATTATCATCATTTAATGAAATTAAAATTATCCCAATATATCAAAATAATGAGATTACAATTATCCCAATAAATCAAGATAAGAAAACATGTACTACTCCCTAGGGCACATTTTTTATAAAGTCATGCCTTTTAAAATAAGAAATGTTGGAGAAATATATCATAGGGCTATGACTCATATTTAATTATCTTATTCACAAAATTATTGAGGATTGTGTCGATGATTTACTTGAGAAATACAAGCATCAAAAATACCATGTTACCTATTTACTACAAATATTTAAACACTTGTGCATGTTCAATGTAGGATTAAATCCAAAAAAAAGTGTCTTCAGATTATCTTATGGAAAGATTCTTGGCTACATAATTTCTTAGTGAGGAATTGGGGTTGATCTAAAAAAGCTAAAATGTATTGTTTAAATACCACTGCCAATTAATTTAAAATATCTATACTATTTACAATGCATAATTTAGGATATTCGATGCTTTATAATTAGTTGGATGATAAAATAATTCCTTTCATGCATTTTATAAAAAAGGACACAAAATTTGTATGGGATGACATTTGTCAAAAAAGTCTTTAATAAAAAATTAGTTATCACACCCACTAGTACTCATGCCTCCTATTCCATATAGGCCATTACTTCTCTATGTCTCAGCCACTCATGAGACCCTTGGAGGCATATTATCACAATGCAATGATAATCATAGAGAGTGGGTGGTATATTACTTTAATCAACTATTGGTTAATTATGAAGGAAAACATACAATAATTGAAACAATATGTTTAGCCTTTATTTTTTCTACATAAAAACTATAACATTGATTACTCAACAATGAGGTCCTTGTTATAATTATATAAGATCCCTTAAAGTTATTTATGAAAAAAAAACATGCCTCACAATCCATAAGCAAAATGGGTGATGAAAATTAGAGATTTTGATCTCAAATTTGTGTCTTATAAAAAGATAAAAGGTCAAGTTGTAGGTAACTAGTTGGTTGTCATTCCATTATCTAATCCTTTTCCAATTATCAATGCTTTTCATGATGAGTTTGAGGCACACGATATATCTTCAAATCCATGGAAAATGTTTTTTAATGGATCCAGATGTAGAGTGAGATTAGGTGATGGTATTGTATTTTTCACCCCTAAATGTTAATACATGCATTTATCTTACAAATTAACCTTTTCTTGCACCAATAATATAACAAAATATGAAGCCACGATAATCAGGTTATCAATAGCACAACCTACTCATATCAAGGAAATTCAAGTTTTGGTGATTCCTAATTTCTTTTTAATTAAGTTACAAATCATTACCAAAACAAATAATAACATCTAATACCATATAAAGAAATGGTTGATAGACTCAAAGAAACATTTGATACATTTTATATTGACAATATTCCCTGTAAAGATAACTACCATGTAAATACAATGGCTATACGACACCTTTGATGCCTTTTTATATCAGATATGATCATATAAGCTTAATCATATTCATGTTAATATATCCTTATATTATTTTGTTAAAATGAATGAATTAACCATTCTTACTATTACTCACATTTATATGAACACAAAATGGTACAATGATATTAATAATTCCCTTTAATGAGATTATATATCAAAGTACTTTATACAAAATGATAAGTCTAAATTATAATGGGAAGCACTTCATTATGTTATTATTGTAAATGATTATTAAAATGGGGTTTTGATAGAAAAGTCCATTGATGTTTAAACAAAATAAGGTAAGCATAAAATTGTTGGACATGTATGATAGTGAGTGTGGTAAACATTTGAGTAGTAAGTCTATGTCCTAAAATATCTTACGCTAAGGCTATTATTTTCCTACCATGGAATACGAATGTTAACACACCAAATTATGTCTATAATTCTACAAATACAATAATTTTAACCATATTCCTTCTCATGAGATATATTTGATTGTCTCTCTATGTCTTTTCTCCTTATGGGAATTTAATTTGATTGGAAAGATAAATTGAATGTGATAATCACAACTACAAAATATTTTAAAAAATGGGTGGGGGAAGTTCTACTTTAGTTTACTATAGTGGATGATAATGATGGTTTTTTATGACGAATATTATTTTCCATTTTGGCATACATTTAACTATTTTAATGGACATGGACCATCATTATAAAACAAGAAAATGAAACATTTTTGTAGTAAATAGAAAATTAAAATTACCTTTTCTACACCTTATTACCCATAGGGTAATAGATAGGTAGAGACAAAAAATAAAACCATTGTAAAAATACTTGTCAAAATAGTTGAATGGTATGACACATATTGGCACCAACATAAGGTGTATGATTTATGGACATACAATATTAATGGTCACATACCTACCTAGACTAAACCTTATTCTTTGGTTTTTGATATAGAGGTACTGTTACTAATCAAGCTTGAGATACCTTCCTGTCATCTTTCTCTCAAAGACAATTTAAAAGATAATTAATATCATGAAAAGTTATTACATCAATTATAATAGTTATGTGAAAAATTTGCAAAGGCCACTGAGCATTTATAGGTTTATCAAGAGTGTTTTAATTGATCATATTAAAAAGGGTTCAACCATGCAAATTTATTATGGGTGACTTGGTACTAAAATGAAATCAAAACAACACTAATTTAGAAAAAGACAAAAAATGTAAAGTTCAAATAAAATTGGTTAAGACCATTTATAGTTATAGAAAAATTGGGAAAAGGTATGTAAAACCTAGCAACACTTAAAGTAAAACCTCTCAAAATTCCAATGAACATTATGCACTTGCATTAAAATATTACATGAGATATTTCACAAATTCCAAAAATACAAAAAAATATTTGTAGCATTTACATTTTATATTAGCTCCTGGACATAAATATTTTTGGTTCCATGTTGGTAGATGGCATGTTAATATTTTTCATATACACATGTTTTATAGACCATTTGAGTGTGATTGGGGCATACACAGATACATAATATTTACAACTATAGATGTTTGGACTTGCCTCTACTCATGTAATATGTAAATTGGTGGCATCTATTACTTTGATCATGATACATCTAGGTTATATCATTTTATGGTCACTTTGCGTTATCATGTTTGATATTATGTACTACTTATGCCTTTATCCATGCTTATATATTTCATCATGTACTTGATATACTATGTACTTAATGAGTTTAGTTAACACATAAATCCATGGACTAGTATGATATGTTTATGCTAGTTGCTTATATTTTTACTTTATACACTTCCTTGAGTGTCTTGTTTTGCTTACTTGATAATTTAAATATGATTTATTATTTGTGGCATTCGTGCATTTGTTTTCTTTTTTAAAATTTAAATATGCCATTAATTTTGGTATGTTGACATTTGAATATGTCATTATTGATTTTTTGGACATATAAATAATTCATGTTCCTTTGTTTATGCAACAGTTGGCCATGCCACTTGTTTTTTATCTCCTTGGTCCATTATTTTCTATCTTGAATTTAAGTGATCTTGTCCATTCAATTGGTTTATTATTGAGCTTTTACTTTACACACACACACACACACACACACACACACACACACACACACACACACACACACACACACACACACACACACATATACATATACATACATACATACATATATATATATATATATATATGTATGTATATATATATATATATATATATATATATATGTATATATGTATATATATATGTGTGTGTGTGTGTGTGTGTATACGTATATATATATATATATATATATATATATATATATATATACATGGTAATATATATATATATATATATAAATACATATATATATGTATATATATATATATGTATATACATATACATACATATATATATATATATATATACATATATATATATGTATTTATATATATATGTATTTATATATATATATATATATATATATATATATATATATATATATTACCATGATCTATATCATGCATATTAAGATTTGATGTGATTATATTATACATGCCTCAATGATATATCTACCTAAACATGTTCCTTCTATATCTTACATTATATATTCATAGCCTATACATTTATCTTATCCTTTAGAGGTAAATTAATTTCTATTTTATACATCCCCTCACCTAAAAATGTGGGATATTAGTAGAGAAATGTCATAGATAAATGGTTTATGAAAATTTCATAGATCATAGTTTCATATTGTAGTAGGAACATGCTTTAGAAACATTTTCTCCCCACTTACACTAGTTTTCAAAATTCAAATTATAATGGGGCCATGTTTTGGAAACATGTTATCCACACTTACACTAGTTTTAGTTTTAGATATATAGTGGAGGCATGTTGTCGACACTTACACATTTTTTAAATTTTCCAAATTGCATAGTTATATTGTTCATATACATAGTTGTCATATAATTTTATACATTGATACCATTTTTATACCTAGGTTTCAACATGAGACATACATAAACTTCATATGGTATCCAAAGCATACCTAAATTACAAAATAAAATTATCTTTTATATTTCAAACACTTCCATGGACTTTATCTCATCATGTTAGATTCTTAGAGACTATATTGAGCCAATAGACTACAACAATTAGTTCACTTTTTAGTATGATTTAGGTAATTAAATAACTCAATCTTGACAAGTTTATAGGTTGGACTTGATTAAACAATATAAACTCACCAAATTTATAGTGTGAGTTGACTTGGTTAACTTAAACTCATAAATTTATAAGTATGATTGGGTTGCACAGTTATGTTAATCTCAATTGCTAGGTGGAAACTCACCTTTTCTCTAATGTTTAGGGCATGCATCCTCCAATCTCTCTATATCTATAGATATATTCACTTTCTAGATTTCATATTTTTCCTAATAAAAAATCTAATGATTCATAATGATATGTATTTCCAAATTAAATTTGTAAAAGGTAATACAACTGCATCGATACATAGGTGTACTCCTAAACCTTACTCTCTTTCAATTTCAATCATTTCCAGTATTTAATTTTGAAATTATATATTGTAACATGATCTTGGTTTTAAGTTAGTCACCATAAAAATAGTCATTTTGGGATCAATCAAAGTCAAGATGTGTTATACACACCCAAGTACACATTTATTTTCCTTTAAACTAGAGATTTCATTAGTAGAGTAAGTGGAATAAACATAGACACTATTTCATAATTATATAGCACTTTGTTGAGGTCAACATACCCTCATTTTTGAAAATTGGAACCCTTGAAATATTTTAAAACTTAACACTAAAATCATGGCTTGATTTAAACAGTATTATAATTTGAAGATCATCCACTTTAATAAGGTTGACCTACTAGTTTGTGGTTTCACTTTAAGATTAACTAATGTTGCTAACAGTTTCCCTTAATGTGATAAGTCACAGGTTTCATGGATCCTTTATAAATGGATCATGTTTAGATCCTCACTGTTTATCTTCATCAAGGTTTTACTTGCCTTCGGTCTATGAAAATTTGGGCCAAGTTTTATGTTCTAAAGAATTGCTTTCAAAAAATCCTAGCTTAAGTTATTCATTCAAATATTAGAGGGAATGTTTTTGGTGGGAATATTTCAATTTCATTTTGGATTTAAGCCCCAATTTTAATGATAATCCTTGATCATGTTTCTTAAACATGACCACACCTTAGCCTAAAAATTATGCCTACTTCTCTTTACTTTCCCCCTTTTTGTTCCTTATATTTCTAACCAAATCTAACTTTTGTATTGGTAGGGTACTTTCAATATTTGTATCATGGTCCCCTTTATTACCTATATATCCTAAAGTCTTAATTATAGGGCCTCGTTCATGTTTGTCAACATGAATGAGATATTATCCTTAACACTTTAGATTAAGTTTTATTTATAATTGAGTCTTAACTTAAATACCTTACTTATTTATAGATCCAATGGCCCACATCTCATCATGAGGGGATAATCTGACAAAGCAAGGAAAACCTAATGAACCTAAGCATTTAGTCTTTTGAACCAATCATGTGCAAACATCAAGATCATGATTGATAGCTCTCACCTCATCGAGACACAGGATTCAATAGAGTGAATGCAATGATAAAAATTCAAAAATCCCAAGAAGCCCCATAGATCCACCACATGGTGCTCTCACATATGAAGCTTAATAGTAAAATAACCCCAAACCAATGGCATGTAACTACTCAGATCATGATTGATGGTTTGTGCTTCATCATGGAGCCCTTGATCAGATGAAGTGAATTGAATCTAAGATCTATGGAATATGATAATTTCATGAGCTTAAATTTGATGTTTTCATGAACATCATTTGATGTCCAAAAATATGTCATTAACGTCTTTGGGATCATCAAATTTAGGCTCATTTGACATTTTGTCTAGGTAAATAAACATTTTTCTATCATTCAAAGGGGTGACTTTGATATCATGTTTTAAAATTTAGCATAAAATACTTTAACCTAAATCTATTGCATGTTTTCTTAACATAAAATAAACTTAGATTAAAATATTTTATCCTAAGTTCCTTTCTATGACCATGCATTGAATAAATTTTGTGCATCTTATAGGAATAATGGGTCATGCTTCATCTAGCTTAGATGATCCAATGGCATGAAATCATCGATGACTATTCAATAGAGCTCAAGAGCCCATAGGCTCGACATGTGGCAAATACACATTCAATATGCACCTGACATAGAATATAGAGCTCAAAGATCTTGTGAGGGTGATAAGTGGTACAACTATGATAATTGATACAAAAATGGCCAATAATAGATGAGGTCCTAGATCATGATCAATGACCCATGTTGATCTAAGGGAAATGATTTAATCGTGCAAAATAAAATGACTAATTTTAAATAACAATGGCTAGTTCTTTGAAGGCATTTATGAAAAATGCCATGAAAGTGATAGATAGATTCCAAATAAGTACCATGCAAGCAAAGAGTGACAAAAATGAAAACATTTTGTGCTAAAAAATGTAAATGTATAGAGGCAATAGTCAAGGCTAGTATGGGGAAGGTAATAAATAAATCTTGGACATGATCATATATGCAAGAGAAAGGATAATTGAGGCCAAAGGCATTAAGTAAGCTATGGCTAGGAATTATAGGGAGTTGAATGATCTAGCTTATAAGGAAGAAGAGTGTCTCTTAATACCAAATGTGGATTTGGGACTCATTGATGAGGAAAATCAAAAGGCTATGAACATCCTTTAGTAGTAATAAGAAAGTTCCCAAGCACAGGGTCCACTAGCCAGTTAGTTAATATTCCATTTTTGTGAAGTATTGTAACATTTTGAAAGTGGAATATTATTATGTAAAGGAATATGCTAGTTTTTTAGCATATTTTCCTCTAGGTCAGTCTATTTTATTAAATCAAGTATATTCTATAAATTTTTCAAAAATATATAGTTGTTCTTACTTCTTATAAATTTGTTTCTTGTAACTAACCGGTATACTACCTTATCTTTCTATAAAATGTAGTAATAATTTTTTTTAAAGGGGGTGTTCTTAAATCAAAAATTACTTTATGAACCTGGAACAAGCAATACAAGGAATTATTTAAATATTGTCTAGTATTTGTCTATGTGTTTACTATCATGGCTTCTCTCTCATTTGCTTATTTTGATTTCCAAATTTGAATGGTTCTTATGGATTATTTTTGTGCACCTTTCATTTCCTTTACTCTTCTTGTATTTGGGCCAATATTACTTGTTTACAGGGGTAGAATCTTTAAAGTGAACCTAATTCTTATTTACATTATCTCAACATTCCTTAGTAGTTTTCCTAATGTTTGGTAAGATTTGGGCTCAAGTTGTTTCATATCATACATTGGTTTTAAGTGCCTACCTAGATGAGACTTGAACTTTGTCATGATACCTATAATGAAGATCAATAATGTTTCTTTTTTCCCTACCTTTCCTTTTGTTTCTTTTCTAACTTGATCACCTTAGTTTAGCTTATCATTATAGATATCCACCCTAAATTAATTTTTAATTTAGTTTTTTAATAATAATTCACTATTATTTGCATAATTATTGCATATTTTACATAGATCTATTGTTTGGCCATGGTGGCTCTTAACCACCAACTAATATAACTATTATGAAATAGTCACTTATTCTACCTCTAATCCACTAATAGGTAATAGGATTACCATAACATGTAACTCATACATTGGATTGTAAGGATTTTAAAAATTAGAAGTGTTTCCTAAACACTCTAGGCACTTGTGGTACACATTTAGGCATCAATAGGAGGAGATTCAGTAGTGCTAAAAGGAGGGTTCTCAATAAAATCTTTGTGAATTTATAGGATCTTTTCTAGTTTGGTGTAATTTGATCAAAGATCACTCTAATATTTACACATTTGTGTTTCTTTTAGCATAATTATGTAAAGGTTCATGATCTTCATGATTTTAGACTAGTCTATGGGCGTATTTAGACAAATATTGACATTCTTGTAATATATATGCTTAATTATGGTGAAGATATCTTTAGACCTATGAATCCAACCATTTTGAGGTTAGTAATAGCTATTTTAATCAAAGATACATAAATACTTTACAAATTTGAATTTATTTAGACTTAAACATGTAAATATCAATCATATTAGAGTATTTAGACACTTCTTTGAGTTAACTTAGTTGAAGAGTGTTGTACTTTATTGTTCTTTCTATGAATCTTTGCAAAATTTGCTTAACGTACAAATATAATCATTATTATTTGTAAAGATTGATTTAACACGTACTTCAAATAGGTTTCAAAGTCACAATATGGAATTATCCAAGGCAAGGCTTAGGTGAGAAAAATTCCCAAAGTCTCAAACACTTCACCAGTTCAGTGTACTCATGTGTTCAAGGTATGGCTTGACTAGGTGGTTCTTCAATCAACATGCCAGGTATAATAAATTATCATCTTCAAAATATTGAAATATATTTGCCTTCGTATAGTCCTAATAATGTTATCAAAGATGAATAACATGTTATAAGTTTCAAAGCTTCTCTAAGATTGCTAAATGTGATTCATAAAGACATATCCTGTAGGTTATTTCCATTTACTTTTAAAGATATCACCTATGAATAGTTTCTTAACCTTCTAGAGGATTGCATTACTAGTAGGAATGACTTTAACAATATCTTCACTAATTAATTTGGAAAACTTATTAGTCCTTATGTCTTATATTATAAGTTTACCATATTTAAAGGGGATGTTAATGAATCCATTAGAGCCTTTAACACTCAGTTTTAAAAAAATATATAGTAAAACTACAACCCCTTATAGACCCAATGAGGATTTAGCCTTAGAGATTTATAAGGATGCTATAGATCCCTTGACATTTATGTTCCTAAAAACATCTCTTCAAGTCATAAACACATTGACCTAGGCCTATTTTGAAGTTGTAGTCATTAATGACCAAATGCAAACCCAAGGTCAGATGGTGTATTCCATGCCTAATGCCAATTCAAATTGGCCCATCTAGAATGTCATTCCTATTATGCCTACTTTAACACTAGTTCACAACCATTTTACCTTAAGTGATACATACCCTGACCAACACCTAAAATTATTGAATAACACTACAAGTGGATTTCATCCAAAAAATCATAAAAATCTAGGTCCCACAACCAATAATAATTCTCCAATTTATGAGATTGAGACACCAAAAAGTTCAAACAACTTAATATTAGAAATGATCCAAAAATTGAGTACTAAATTTCATCAATTTAAAAAATGAGTAGGAAATACAAGTGAAGTCTATGAAAGAAACTATGCTTATGAAAGGTCTGATAGGCCTCCAAATGAGTTTTATGATAACATCAATAAGGTATCATTTAAGGACATACACATGATTTTCCATTATATTATTATGGCTGATTATTGTAATATTTTTATATCCTCTAAAATTATGCCTAATTAGGACTTTGCTATAGGGACATCTGGGTTTATAAGAGCATCTAAAGGTTTTATGAAGGCATTTGAGTTTTTAATTGAAGATGAAGATGAACCAATTTAAGAAATTTCATCTGAGGGAACTTATATTCTTGAAGATGTAAAATAGATTTCAATTAAAGATCAACAAAACTTCATTAATTATATAGCTATAGATGGAGAGGAAGAGTTGATAAAATTAGATACAGATCAAGTACAGTATGGTATTTATTTATAAGGAAGCCAAAAATATATCCCATGCACATTTATTTATGAAATAAAGAATACCCCTAAAGAATATGATCATTGGTAGTAGTCATACAATGATTTCTTGAATAAAATCAAGGAGCTTGAGATGGTGGATGAAGGGATAAAACAAAACATGGATGCTTTATTTGAGGATTTCACCAATGATATAGAGTTCCTAGAAGGTGGTATTATTTTGGAAGAACCAAACCAATATAAGATGAAGCCTTATTAGATGGAAGAGATACCCCTCCTCACCAAAGATGAGTATGAAGCATGTGAATCAGATCAAGAATTATCATGTGACTTCATCAAGAGGTCAATATTATGGGACCATCATGCTTCTCATGATGAGATTACACATAGACATTATTTAATTGATCAGGATGAACAAACCTTTTGGGATGAATTGGAATATTTTTATGCAAAGATTGGTTGTCCACTTCTACCTCAAAAAAAACCTAATGAAGACATTAGTCATAGAATGCAAGATGAGATACCATTATTGGGTGAAGATGATATAAGACAATACATATCTAGGGATGAAGTAAAATTGACACTTCTACTATAAGTTATAAACATGTGGGAGGAAGATTGCTGGATTTCAGACTCATATCTTTGATCCATGTACTTAAGAATGAATATGGCAACCCAAGTCACACCATCCAAAGGACCTAGACATCCAAACTCCCATATCTATAGGAAGATACCATCAAAAAACACTCAAAATTAAAGGTTATATAGTAGACTAAATAATATTACATTTAATCCTAAAGGTAATTATTTTATGAAGTTAGTATAGGACTTATATTAGTTTCTTTCCTATTCTTTTTTTTTATTTGTTTCCTTCCTATCCCTTGTTTATATATAATGCATGTACATATTTATTTGCCTTTTGTGCTTTGTTATTTTCTTCTAAATAATTCATTTTGGATAGACCTCAACTCAAGTTTCATCTAGGCTGCTCAAGAGCTTCATAGTTCAAAAATGTAGGTATGACTTCTCAACATTAGTTAATCATGGCTTGTTGAAATGTGAGCTTTATGTTGTAGTTTAGAAAAACTAGTAAATATTGGTGGATAATTTAATTATTTGTTGAGATTTTAAATATTGTTCTTATCCAAGCTTGGTTTTAAGATGTATTACACATGTAGGATGAAATATTAAACTACTAAACCACATTCCTTCTTGCACTTAAAAAACATTAATTTCCTAGGACAATGTTTACATCCAAGGATGATTGTTTAAAAATCAAACACTTGACCAAATCCTAAAACCTATCTAACTTGGATCCCAACCTTTACTAGAAGGCCCAAAAAAATGATCTAAAAAATATGAAAAATAAGAGCTTTTTATAAAATCAAAAGATTTCCATGCAAAGGTGATTCTGTTAATCTCCACTAGGGTTATGCATGCTTGGTTGGTAGTGGAACAAGGCCTTGAGTGGAGCCAAAGGGATATATATATATATATATATATATATATATATATATATATATATATATATATATATATATATATATATATATATATATATAAAGGATATGTATGCTTAACTAGTAGCAATGCAATGCCCAAGCCTTCCATGACCTAAGGCATGGTTCTTAATGAATATTCAAACTTGGTAAAAGTTAGTTTTAATGATTACAACCATGAACCTAGAAATTGTTCTATAAATCCTTTGGTAATTAGTAAGTGGAATAAAAGCACACACATAGCATGATTGAGTTTTAATGTTTGATCCTAATTTTACATATGTACTATATTTTCTAAACATGAACTGATCTTAATGATGGTGCTTGATCAAAAGGAATAAGTAGATTAATTATTAGTCAAAAATAGAGTCTCTAAATTCTAACATATTGCTATGTTTCCCCCAAAAATCACCATTTATTGAGGTCAACATACACCTATTAATGAAAATTTGGACCCTTGATATTTTTTAAACTTAACACTGAAAGCATGGTTTGTTTTGAACATTACTAAAATTTGAAGATCATCCACTTTGATAAGGTTGGGTTACTGGTTATAGAATTTGATTTAAGGTTAGCTAATGTTGTTAATAGTTTCCCTTCTAGTGATAAGTTGTAGGTTTCATGGAGTCTTTATAAATGGATCATGCTTATATCCTCATTGTTTATCTTCATTTAATATTTTACTTGGCTTGGGTCTATGAAAATTTGGGCTAGGATTCATGTTCTAAAGACTCACTTTTAGAAAACCCTAGCTTAAGTCCTTGATTCAAATATTGGTGAGAACACTTTTAGTAGGAATATTTCAAATTTATTTTGGATTTAAGCCCCAATTTTCATGATAAGGCCTACTCATGTTTCTTAAACATGACCAAACCTTATCCTAAAAATTATCCTTAGTCCCCTTTATTTTCCCCACATTTTGTTCTTTATATTTCTAACCAAGTCTAGCTTTTGTATTGGTAGGGTCCTTTTATTTTTTCTATCATGGTACCCTTTGTTGCCTATTTGGCTTAAAGTCTCAATTCTAAGGCCCCATTCATGTTTTTCAAGACAAATAAGACATTATCCTTAATTCTTTAGCTTATGTTTTATTTCTAACTAAGTCCTAACTTAAATACCTCACTTCTTTGTAGATATAATGGCCCGTGATTCATCACAAAAGGATAATCTAATGTAGCAAGGAAAAGCTAATGAACCTATGAATTAGATCCTTAAAACTAATCATGTGCAAGAATCTAGATCATGATCAATGAATCTCACCTAATTGCGATCAAGGATCTAGTAGAGTGAATGTAATGATAAAAAGTCAAAAGGCCCAAGAAGCCTTATAGAGCCACTACATGACACTCATGCATACAAAGATTAGCGTTAACAAAACCCCCAACTAATATCATTTAATTTATCAAAGAGTGATCGATTATCCATGCTTCATCATAGAGCCATTGATCAAATGGATCTAATTGAATTTGAGATCTATGGAATACATAAATTTCATGAGCTTAAATTTGACATTCTCATGAATGTCATTTGATGTCCACAAGGATGTTATTAACATTTTTGAGACCATAAAATTAAGGCTCATCTAACATTTTATCTATGAAAATATATTTGTTTCAATCATTTGAAGGGGACACATTTATATCATGTTTTAAAACTTGGCATAAAATACTTTAACCTAAGTCTACTGCATGTTTTCTTAACTTGAAATAAACTTAGCTTAAAATATTTTAGCCTATGTTCCTTTCTAAAACCATACATTGATTAAAGTTCATGCATCTTGTATTATCAATGGATCATGATTTTTTAGGCCTAAATGATCCAATGACATGAAATCACCAATGACTATTCAATAGATCTCCAAGATCCCATAGGCTTGACATATGGAAAATGCATGTTTAATATGTGATTGACATAGAATATAGAGCTTAGAAATCCTATGAGGGTGATAAGTGGCACAACCATGGGGCTTGATAGAAATATGACCAATAATAAGCAATGTCCTAGATTGTGATCAATGGCCCACATTGATCCATGTGTAATGATCTAATAGTGTGAAATAAAGGGACTAATTTTAAATAACAACAGCTAGTGCTTTGAAGGAAATTATGAAAAATGCTATGAAAGTGCTAGATAGATGTAAAATAAGCACCATGAAAGCATAGAGTGACAAATTTGAATATCTTTTGTGATTTAAAATGCAAACATATAGAGGCAAGAGTCAAGGGTAGTCTGGGGCAGATAATAGTAAGATCTTAGACATGATCCTCATTGCAGGAAAAATGATAACTGAGGCCAAAAAATAAAAGAAGCTATAGATAAGAATGATAGGGAGTTGAATGATCTATATGAAAAGGAATAAGAGTGTCTCTTAAGTCCATATTTGGATTTTGGACTCATTAATTAGGACTATCAAAAGGCTATGAACATCCTTCAATAGCAACAAGCAAGTTCCCAAATGTAGGGTGCACCAATGAATTAGTTAATATTCCACAATTTTTAAGCATTGTAACATTATAAAAGTGGAATATTATTTTGTAAAGTCATATGATGTTTTGTTAACATATTTTCCTCTCAGTTAGTCTATTTTATAAAAGCAAGTGCATTCTAGAACTTTGTAGAAAAAAGATAACTATCCTTACTTCTTATACATTTGTATCTTGTAACTGTCCAGCATAATGCCTTGTCCTTTTATAAAAAAAAAATACTACCATTTTTTAAGTGGTGAGTTTGTAGATCTAAAATTATTTTGTAAACTTGGAGTAAGAATTACAAGCAAAGAATTTTTCAAAGATTGTCTACTATTTATCTATATGTTTGTTATCATGGCTTCTCTCTCATTTGCTTGTTTGGATTTATAGATTTCAATGGTTATTATGGATCATTGGTGTGCACCTTTAATTATAGAGTTGTTAACTTGTGCCAATGCTAGGTTGATTTAAATTCTTTAGTTTCAATTTGTTGCCTTTACACTTGTTTTATTTGGGTAAATGTTATTTGCTTGCAGGGGTAGAATCTTTAAAGTGAACCTGATTCTTATTTTCATTATTTCCACCTTCCTTAGGACTTTTCCTAATGTATGTTAAAGTTTTGGATCTAGTTATTTCATATCATACATGGGTTTTAATTTCCTTCCTGGATGAGTCTTGAACTTTATCATGATATATGGAATGAATATCAACAACATTTCTTTTTGTCCTACCTTTCTTTTTGCTTCTTTTTTAACTTGATCACCTTAGTTTAGCTTGTCATTGTAATGTCCATCCTAAATTAATTATTAATTTATTTCTTGATCATAATTCACTATTATTTTCATAGTTACTACATATTCTACATATATCTATTATTTAGCTATGGTGGTTCCCAACCACCAACTAATATAGATATTGTGAAACAATCACTTGTTCTACTTCTATTTCACCAATAAGTAGCATGATTACTGTAACCTAAAACTAATGAATTAGATTATTAGGAATTTAGAAATGATAAGTGTTCACTACACACTCTGGGCACCTATGGTACACATTTAGGCATCAACACACCTCAATATTATATACTTGTTAAATACATATCATGGATGTACCTGTAACTTGTAAACCCTTATCAATATTAAAAGCCTTGTGTATACTATCTCTCTTTCAAAATTTACTTATGTCTTAGTATGAATAATATTATTATGATGATGTAGACATTCTATCATATTCAAAATGATATAAACATATTTATCATCTATCTCTACAAGTTATTTAATTGTGTTGATTTTCTATATACCTAGACACTTGCATCCCAGTCAGATACCTATGTAGAAAGAAGTATCATGTCTCAACGTAAGTGTATAGTGATCTAAATTCATCTAATTTACAAATTAAACATATAAATATATTTATCTTAACTAATTTAATGATAAATATTCTCCAAAGGGATTGATACATGTATGTATGTATGTATGTATACACACACATATAATACATACAAACATGTTTACAATATCAAAGCTCATTCATTTCTCACCTAACAACTTCTTACCTCTCACATGTCAACTTACAAAAGGAATTTAATAAAGCACTCAAGTGATCAAATAATCCCTATTTTATCATATTTCCATATCATTCATAGGTGCAACACATTTATAGGTCTAGAGTACCATAAAAGAGAATTTCATGAGCTATATTTGCCATGTTTATCATATACATCACTCTATGTAATTTATTATCACATATTGTATACTTATACACACACAAGACAACATTTATGGGATAAATACATAAGTCTAAGGCCTTATTCATAGTATTGGCTATGTAGGTAGTGCTTATTGATAGAGGGGTCTTTGTGGTAGCTCGACACTATGTGTCCACTAAACTAGTTTCCCACAACCATGATGAATATGAAGAACTATGGTTTTTCAAAGAAGTGAAAATCCATTTTTCAAATATGAATGCACTAGATTGAAGGAGCCACATAAAAAATAAGCATCTATGTGGTCACATCTAATTTGAGTAGGTATTATATATTAGACACCTACATTAAAGCATTATTGCAACCATCCCACATTGACATAAGTGTCCACATCTACAAAGATACAATTTTTATAATCAGGGAACTAATCTAGAATCCACTTCAAATTTTATTCCTTCATGTTCCATATTTATATTTGTATTAACATCAAAACAAAGTATCTTATTTTCATTATCATTACATTATATAACATAGTTATACTTTTTATTCTTAGCATAATAAATTCTATACCTATCTATGTTTTGATAATTAATTGGATTTTTATAGAGATATTTTATCACCCTTTTGCCCTAGCTATTTGTAACTCCTTTAACCATAGATTCCCCAATCTATATTTTATGGTTATATAATAACTAAGGGGGAAAATGTTAGAAACATATCAAAATGGGTAAGAAGTTATTGTAGGAAAATGGGGACCTAGAATACCTATGGTGAATAAATGGAATGTTCAAGAAATATAAATCTAAACTAAGTATATGTGTATATAAATCTCAAAAAATGTTACACACATTAATCTACCAAGCAATAAACTTATCACTACTAAATGAAAGAGCTAGGGTTAAAATTTACTCACCTTGATGAAGACCCCATCAAACCTCAATCTCAACCTTAGAAAATGGTGCACTAAAAGATATTATTGTGGTTATTAATATTCAACATGATGTAAAATAATATCTAATCTAAAAAAATACCTCGTAGAAAATATTTAAGAATTACACAAGACAACCTTCCTTGAAGACAAGACTCTAAGAAACAATGCATCTAAATGGACCAAAATATTAAGTATTTTTAAACCTTTACATAAATGAGTGAAATTAGATAAAAATGATATGTGATATCTATATTTAAGTTTTTGTGCACAAACTTGACCTTCGAGGATGTGTGAAAGACTTTTAAATAGATTTTAAAAGGTTAAAAATCTTAGTCAGAATTTGTAATGATTGATGACCTAAAAATAGAAAAAGGTGGAATGTAACTAGGATGACATGACTCAAATCACCCCCTTTATGACTAATCATTTCCTATATTTATAATAATATGAATAAGTAATTTAGGTCCACATAATTCTCCCACCTAGACTATTTTATGAAATTTTTATCGTTGGATTATGTGTATGCATAAAGAAATGGATCAAATAATTGACCATAATTTACTTTGAGATGATTAAAATAGTTTCGTGACTTGGTTTAGGAATTATTATATTTTTATAATTATAATAATAAATAATAGGGATCCTTTTCTAAATGTGTAGTAGTTTAATTATGCCTCTATATTAAAATTTACAAGAGGAATATTGAGGGACTTGAGTGATATTTTATATCAATCCAAAATTGGAAACCAAACTATTTGAATCCTAAAAACATGTAATATGATATAATTAAGGGTTAAATATTAAAATATGATTATCAAATGGAAAAAATTATAAATATCATGTTGGTGTTAGAACTATTTGCCACTCCTAACCTAAAATGGATGGTTTTGGCCCTTAAGGAAACCTATTAAGTTTTGGGTATGGGTCTATACAAATATTTTATTAGGGTTATTTTAAATCTATATAATATTATTTTAGATGATATATTACATAATATAATATAAAATATCTTTATAAGTGCTTAGAATAGGCCAAGGTGTCAAAATAGGTCCAAATTTAGGGCATAAGTTAACTAAAGTGAAAAAGAGATAAAGTTAACATAATCAAGTATTTGTGACCAAATTTAGGTTTCTATAATTTCCACCAATTTAAATAAAAACATTTTTTAAATATTAAAGTGTAAGTTTACCTTAGTGTGTAATAGACACTTTGTCTTTGAACAAGTTATCCAATCGTGCAAGGCACATGATGTTTCTAAAGCCTTGAAAAACACATGAAGTAGTTAGTTTTTTTCTTTTGAAAATTGAAATTTAAAAAATATTTTAATTTGAAATTTACTTGAACTTGAAGTTTGAATTTTTTTGTATTTTAATATTAATTGAACTTAGAAAGAGAGAAAGGGAAGAATGTACCATGTATGTGTGAAACCATAATTAATTTTCTAAATTTTCATGGAGATGATGCTTACTTGAAGCATTAGAGAATTAATTATTCCCATGAAACACTTGGATAATAATTTTTCCTTATTTAAACCAATGAATAATTTGAGGGTGCTCAAACCCAAAATTAAATTTGTACTTGTATGAAAAATATAACCTATTGTAAAATGAAAAAAAACTCAATTTAACTCAAGTAGTCTTTGTAATGCTAAGACATGAAACAATTTAAAATAAAATATTTATTTTGGACATAATTATAAGAGAAATGAACAACTATGTTAGGTATTAAACACTTAAATTGAATCAACCATTTTAGATGGCTTGTAAACTCAATTGCAAATTTATTTCACAAATACACAATCAAAAGAGAATCGAGTAAATCTTATACAAAATGGGTTAGGATAAACTTAAAATTATCATATATATTATGATCCTTATAGAGATAAGGTTAAGAAAAAGAAACCAATGATAATTAATGATTCAGGAAGTGACCAAATGGATCCACAAACCTAGCAAGAGGAGCACCTATAATACAATGTCAGAGGAAAAGGTTACAAAGCCTTTAGTCAAATAACATAATGGAATACATCTAACTAGATGTATATTTTGTATGCAATGTAATATTTCAAGAAAGAAATGTAATCAAGGTGAAATTGTTATAAATATCTCAAAATGGTTGAGTAATTGTAATCAAGTGGGGCCCTAGGCCACCTATTATGAATAAATGGAAAGTCTAGGAAATACTACAGAAACACTAAGTATAAGTGTAGATAAATATCAAGAAATGTTACACACACATTCATGTACTAGGAAATAAATAACTTCTATCTACTAAATGAAATAACTAGGGTTACAATATACTCACATTGATGAAGAACCCATTGAGTCTCAATCTCCCTATTGGCCAATGTTAATTTGAAAGAGATTTTTTTGGTTGTAAAAATGATAATATATGGAAAATAGGATCTTATAAAACTAAGGACCATGTAAAAACTGTCTAAGACTTCGACAAGACAAGCTTATTTTAAGACAATAGTCTAAGTAGTAACTCATCCAAATGTATATTAGGGAAGAAGTGTGAGTGAAATAAGAGAAAATTGAGGGTATATATTCTATTTGAATTAAATGGTGACTTATATTTATAATGTTAAATATGCCTAACCTATCCCAAATGTTAATTTGATGCCATCATCTAGCTTGATCTATCTTGAAAGGAGTCAACTGAGACAAAATATTATTGATCTAGCCGATACTATAAGAATATATTGGCTATGGAATTTTTATTATAATTTATGGTATCATCTATAATGATACCATATGATAAGATGGAAAATGGTATTATCTTGGTTGATGCCATAGGATAATAAATTGGATGTCCATAACTAAATGTTTATATATATATATATATATATATAATAGTATGTTTGAGAGTGGTTTTATACCTCTATAAGTTATAACGAAAATATTAGGTTTTGGAAGGTCCTACTAAATTTTAGACATAGCCATATTTAAGGGTTTTATGATTTGAGGGAGACATCATATGAGGTAAATTGATAGAAAATATTATGAAAATTGACTTATAATAGGAATTATATGATCATGAAATGGAAAACAACATATTTTTAAAATCACCAAAGGCACGCCCACTCATTTCCTACTGCACCCTTTAAGGTGTGCACTAGGGAGATTGAAACTTGACAAGTTGCTACAAGATGAAGTGTTATTAAATAACAAAAATTAAAAATATTACATGTATACATATGCCCCACAAAAATACCCTCATGTGTTATAATACTATAACATGGGATGGTACTTCTGGAATGAACATAACAAAAAAATTGAAGTAAATGAGATTAAATTAAAGTACCATATACATATCTTAACTTACCTTTTGTCAAAATTAATGCATGCAAATATCATAGTTTTGATTATGGAGGGTGTATTACCTACATTTGGGAAACCCTATGGATATAAGGCTAAAAATAAAATCATTATTTGTGTACTTAGGATGGTCAAAGCATAAATGGAAAATTCTCAAAATTGATAAAATCACTCAGAAAATCAGCAAGCCAAGATCATAAAGGCTAGGATAGAACCAATAATTGAAAAATTTAATGAAAAATGATAAAAATTAAATGTGAAACATACTATATTATGTGTAAAAACATGTAAAACATTATAAGTAATAACATATCAATGTAAGAAAAATAAACCAAAGATATGGACGTAAATGAAAGTAAGCTCATTTAATATAAGAATGTCAAATTAAATACAAATAAAACATAAATGATTAAAAATGAAAAATTAAATCAAAATGTAAGATAAACATATCAAGCAAAACATAAGGAGAAACATGCAAGGATGTAAAATTTCCTATGTATGATAAGTGAATTCAAAAAAAATAAAACAAGAACATGATGGATAAATTAAAAAATATCTAAAGGATGAGTATTAAAACTTAGTGCTTTCTCTAGAACATGATGTAATAAAACACAACCACCTAATGACATGACTCATATGGTAATGAGATGTTTATAAGGAAACCCTGGTCCTATCTAAGGTATTACAATGAAAATAAAAAACTAGAAGATAAGAGGATAAGGAAATTTTGATCAAATATGTGATCACCTAAAAAAAATCCAATAAGGGGATGCCAGGAATAATATGATATAGATAAGGAATGTGAAGCACCACATGGGTGATGTGAACATAATATCATGAATGAGACATACAAAACAAGTGGGTAAGTTTTACCAATCTATTTGTCATAAAGTACCTAGGACACTTCAACTAGTGAAGTACATAGATCATTCCATGAAGGCTAATGTATGAAAATGTAAATGGGTTCTAAATTCACACAATATGTTTCCAATTCCTTAGAATGCCTTATAGATCCATACATATACTATAAAGATTGATTAATTGTGTAGTAAATTAGGTGGCACTATAATTATATGATATAATGAGACCTCCTACCCAATTCTACTAAAAAAACACACCCAAATTGACCTCATATATAACATGAAGGTAATTGTGGAGTTTGATCTTCAATTAGGATAGGAGATGTACCAAATAAATATCATGTATTTTAGTATGATTTTAATTTTAATATTATATTTGTCTTCTTATCATTTCCCTTTTCTTGTATGATATAACTCTTTATGATTTTTCTATTCCTCATCCATATAGATTCATAGATCAAAACATGAATGATATAGATAACTAAAATGAGAGCTTATAATTGGTGACTAGAGAGAAGGATATAAATACCATGGTTTCTAAATACTCTTAGAATTTTCCAAAATTAAGTTTGTAATCTCAAAACAAACATATATATGCCTCAAATGAAATGAAATAAGGGAAATATGGAGATAATTAAATATCCATTTACGAAATAAGTGATATAATTATGAATATGATCATAGCTATTCATAAGGTGGTAAAATAGTGTTATGAAAGGGACATGATATATACTTTGATATCCATGTCAATGAGAATTCATAGTAACATAAAATAGATCTAACACACACACACACACACACACACACTAATGAAAGTAGTAGTCATCCAAAAATATGGGGAATATAAATTAGGCCCTAAGAATCACAAAGAGATGAAGGAAAAAATATAAAATATTTAATAATATTAAAATCAATGAAAAAACTAAAGATGATATGATGACAACCCAATGTTTAATCACTAACTCTATGGTCAAATTGATATAAATAGGGTCTCACAAGACCTTAAACTTTTCATAGGATTGTATCTTTTCATTTAATTTTATAAAGAAATAACAATTAATATATATTCAAAATATTAATTATATATTTAATATTCTCTTATTATTTCTATTAAATTTAATGAAACTGATTTTTACCTCTAAATAATTTGATTTATATAAGACAACATAATTATATCTTAATATGCCTCATTATTTAGGCATATTCCTCACTCTTTGTTAGGTTTGTTCAAGACTTGGGTATAATTTTATTTAACAATCTTATTATACTATTATAAATGTTATATTCCTAAACCAATATATCCTTACCCTTATTTATAGTTGAAATTTGTAACAAGACCATGTTCAAAATTTTACCATGTATGTAGACCTAAAGACTATGTTTCTATTGAAACTTTATCTCAAGGTGGAACAAAAAATTAAAACCACTTATAAAACATCAAAATAATAATTTTACATGTTTATACAAATTTTCATAAGTTTTTTATTATCATTTTAAAATTTGTACTCATTTTAGCAATGCTTAAATAAGTTTTATTTAAACTTGATACACATAGGTGTGTAGTTTGAGTTTTATTAATATATATCATCAAAAGAGTAAAAAATTAATGAAATAAGATTTAAAACTTAAAAAAATTCCCTTTTATATATATTAAAATTTTTAAGTCATTTGGATTCATCATTTTAAATATATTTCAAGTTTTAGCACTATTACAAGAGGGTATTAGCCTTATTTAAATGACTACAAGTCTAAGTTTTGCCTAAATATTACACTAAAGGAATATTTTTACTATTAAACCACCATAAACATATCAATTTTTTTTAAAATAATAATCTACTAAGTTTCCTATTTTTTCCATTATTATTTTTCAAGATATATAACTTTCAATGGATGAAAACCCTAGTTTAGGGTCAAACTACATAATACATGCCGAGAGTAAGAAGTTAAATAAAAATATAACTTTAAAAATGTATTTAGATATATTTGGATTTTGTTGGACTACTAAAATAAACCTTAACTTTTCATAATAAATTTGAAGATATTAATTGTAGACACTCCTTTTTGGCCACTTTCATGTCTAAACGGACACTAGGACGACTTTTTGTAAACAATGCAAATTAAGCCTAGAAATCATTGGAATGATTTGATTCATTCGTACACATCATATGAATCTTCCAAAAGATATTAGTGTATCACTAATAATGGAAATTAACTATACACAATCATCATCTTAATTTATTCATCTCTAATCAGGTTGTGACCTAACAAATTGACCTTTTTGACCATGTGTAAGGGATAACTTGTCAAAATTTAGAAATGGAAATTAACTTGATTAGGATTGATTAATTTTTTAAACTTAACTAAATTAATAGGTAAAAATCCCATGGATAATTAATTGTTGAATTTTTATGTTTATAAATTCATAAATTTATATTGATGACATCATCATGACATCACATAAATATCTAAATTGATGTAACCATCATGACATAATATTATATGAGTTATCAAACACTCATAAAATATCAAAATATATATATGAATTTATGAGCCATGCCTATTAATTAAAAATGTTAATGGCTTATCCCCTCCTAGACATAACCATAATTAAATCTAGCCTAACTACACTTGGGTTATAGTTAGTTTGGAAGGTTATAAATACAATTCCTCACCCATTGTTTAATAAGCTCTTCTAGTGTAACATTATCATGTAAAATAACTTTAATGAGCCTATTGGTATAGTTTTATCATGCCTATTTGATAATCCAAGCTAAGCCAAAGCCAAATCCATTCCTAATAATACCAAGGTGACAAGGAGAGGTGGTGTAATGAGCTTCATTACCAAATAATTATTGATCACACAACTAAGAACATCAGTTCATTGCCAACATAAATCTCTTTCTCTCATGGGAGGTAAAATTGTTTGTTTTGTCTTCATTTGGTAGTTATTTATATTTTTCACTTACTCTTTGGGTGTCTAGTCTAGAGGTGTAAGTTTCATTAGTGTATTTTTAATTGATTTTGATCATATTAACATGATACTAATGGCACACCTAATGGGACATGATTCCTAGTGATCACATAATGGCACACCTAGTAGGATATGCATCCCACAAATCTCTTCATATGTCCTTGTATAAACTTTTTGATAATACTTTTCATGACAAATTTTTTATTTCATGGCCAAAAAGGTGAAGAAATTAAGCCCTTGACCATTGTACAGAGAAATACATTATTGCACTATGACATGCATTATTGCACTATGGTATGCATTATTACATTATGATATGCATTATTATATTGTGACGTGTTATTTCACTGTGACATGTATTATTATATTATGACATGAATTTTGACACTAGTAAATTTAGATTTACATTAAGATAAAGTTTTTACAATTGGTAAATGTGGTTTTACACTGGTAAAATGTGGTAGCACACTAGTAAATGTGGTTTTACATTAACAAAGTTGGTTTTGTAGGGTAGAGTTGGTATTTCACCTATAAGAGTTAGCTTTTCACCCTCAAAAGTTAGTTTTGCATGTCGTAGTTGATTTTGTAACTAGTAAAGTCATTATTGCATTAATAGAGTTAATTTTGTAGGTTTGAATTGGTATTTCACCTATGAGAATTAGTATTTCACTAGTAAGATTTAGTTGTATAATATTTTGATACTAATTTTCATGCCAAATTTTTGCTTTCATTGCCAAAAAAGTGAATAAATTAAGCTCTCATCCATTACATAGAGAGATGCTTTATTGCACTGTGACATGCATTATTACACTATGACATGCATTATTACATAGTGACATGTATTATTACATTTTGACATGAATTATTTCACTATGGAATGTGTTATTTCACTATGACATGCATTATTACATTTTGACATGCATTTTTGCATTGGTAAATGTAGTTTCACATCAAGATTATGTTTTTTGAAACTAGTAAATGTGGTTTTAAACTAGTAAAGTGTGGTTTTGCATTAGTAAATGTGGTTTTGAATTAACAAAGTTGGGTTTTTAGGGTAGATTTGGTATTTCACCTAAAAGAGTCATTTTTACACCTTTAAAATTCAATTTGGCATGTCATAGTTGGTTTTTCACCTAGTATAGTTGGTGTTACATTAATAGATCTAGAGTTTTAGGTTAGAGTCAGTATTGTACCTATGAGAGTTAGTATTACATGGGTAAGAGTCATTTTTACACTTGCTAAGGTAGTTTCATAAAGAGGTAGTTTTTCATTGTAAAAGGTAGCTTTGCACTTTGTAAAAAACAATTCAAGAGTTCAAAATGGAAGCTTATTTGCTAATTATCTCTTTGGCCTAGAAAAATAAAACCCCTAACATTTGTTTCAGAATCCAAGGTGAAGAAAGAGAGTTTCAGGAACTTCAAAATTTCATTCACACTTATATTTTATGGATGAAAATCATCTAGAAAATTTTCTTTTATCTTTCAAAGTTTTCAAATACTAACAACAAATCCAAGGGGTCAAATTTCACTTCACATCTTGCTTAGTACATTAAAATGAACACAAATTTTAAACTACATGATTAAAATATCTTTTATTTTTGTTTATTATTTTTTGTTTATATTATCTTATTTATTCTTACAAACTAAACTTTGCACGTATGCTCTCCCCACATCCCATTTAGGTAACTTGGGTGACCAAAAATGATTTGTTAATTACCTTATTGCTTAGTCCAAGAATAGAAGGAACATCATCTATAATCTCTATAAGTTTGTGTAACTTGGGTGATTCAATAAATCACCTTTAAAGTCCTAGTTTCATTTATTTATTTCATTGCAGTTGGCTTGTGGGCAAAGATTTCAGCACCTCTCCATAAGTTCATTAGGGAAGCAATGACCTAGGATTTCATTTCCCAACATCATTTTAACCCCACTCAATGACAAGTAATATAAATAAATGCATGTGATATTATGATTGCCAAGGGGTTGAGTAGATAACCACTCTAATCATAACAAAAACCTGAGTCAAGTCTAGATAAACATCACAATCCACTAATAAATACAGTGATGGAGTTGTTATATAAATAGACCTTTATGTAGTAAGTTATCTGATATAAACTCAATTGACATGATTACATTTCTAGTGATAACCACACCATGGACCATCTATAATGCATGAAATGTATAGTTTTTAGATAAACCCCACTTGCCTCAAAAATATTATCATGCAAGGTAAATAGCTTGAAGTTTTATGTCACCATAATAATTTTTGAGAGAAGTAGGGGCCTAAAAAATCCTAATTTTCATGTGCATCTAAATTTAATAGATTAATAAATTATTTCCTCTCAATAAGGAGTATATTGATAGTATCTGACAATATGAAGCAACCTTGTCATTTTTTATGGATAGGATAATACACATGAATTTTTATGTCTATTCTTTTTACTTACATTACTTTGAGTCTAAAAAATATTTTTGTTTGTCAAAAACATTCCAAAACAAATCATGAACCAATCACATGTTTTTACACCACTTTTAGCCTAAAGAGGTGTTATTTCATCTATTTGATACCACACCTTTGCCTTAGACATTTTATAAAACATTTGTGTGTGTGTCACTTGTTTGAAAGGGGCATAGTGATGATACCAATTTCATCCCATGTTTTAGCCTTGAAGTTTTGGAAAAAATTCCATTGTCATACCTTTGAATGAGATAGTGTTGTTATGATGCTTATATTATTTCAAAACTTTGTGCTATGTAAAATCAAGTTCAAAACCATGTATGTATTTGGTTTACAATTAGTTTCATTATGCCATCCATTTGGGTTTAGAATGTTGTCTATTTCAGATCCCAAGTCTTCTAAACCAAGTTTTAAATTTTTATTATGATGTTTGGATTCAAACATTAGGTGGTTTATACCTATGCCTCACTTAATTATGGCTTAGGTGTTTACCTCATAATTTTGAATTATGTAGCTTGGACTAATTCTTTACTTGATTTGAAGATATTTTTGTCTAGATTTAGGAAGTGGTCTCTTTTTTGTGTGCCCTGAATATGTTTTGTTGCTTAGAACTAAGGTTAAAAATCTCTTTTAAAGTACAACATTAAGCACATCTAGTTTACATTTAAGTCTTGATTATCACTTGGTATTGAATGCTTTACTTATTGTGCTTATTTTAACTTAATTGGGATTGAATTTTCTAATTAGTTTTAAGCATAAACCTAAGGTCTAATATATTTTACCAATCATCAAGTTTGTGTTTGAATCCATGTGCCTATTTTTATTCCAAGTTTTTCAAATTGTTATATTAATTGCCTTGCCATTCTAACCTCGACCAAGTTTGTCTTATGTTTAGATTTGTGCCTTATTTACAAAGACCTAATATTTACCTTAGTTTTTAGATTGTGTTTGTGCCTTGTTTCCAAAGACCTAGAATCTGCCTTAGTTTTTAGATTTCATTCATAACTTTTGAACCCAACATTGTGCCTTATTCCCAAATATCTAATAACATTTTAATTTTTAGACATAGATTAGAGTTGTTTGAAACACTTTGCTAAAAATTAGTATTCAACCTACCTTTCCCTTGACCATTTGTATATAAGACATTAGAAATTAGACCTTGAGGACATTTTAGACCAATTTTATCATTGATGATTTTGGAGAACAGCTCCATTATATGACAAGTTGAAACCATTTAAAATAATAGACTAAGTACCTTCCTAGACTAATGTCACTTTTATACCTTGACTTAGACCCAGACCATTTCCATAAACGAATACAACCCTCTTTGTTCTAATTGACCAATATAGATATGATAATTATCATATGCCAAGATTTTCCTTCTTTTGGATAATTAAAATTACAAATTTCTCCCTTTCAATGATAAGTGTACTTGATCCACTACCTATGTCACTAAACCTTCTTTAGCCTATGTTAGCGACCAATCTCTATAATACCTAAAGATTATAATTTTAGGCCCTCTTATTTTAGCCTAAGATAGAAAAAAAGCTTTGAAACACCCTTTCATTACCATTATAGGCCCTCTTCCTTTGGTCTACACTATCAACCAAGCTCAACAACACCCAGGGATTACCATTCTAATCCCTCTTCCTTTGGTCTGCTCTAACAACCAAGATGCTTTCATTACCATTCCAGGACCTATTATTTTGGAATACATTAGCAACTAATATTTGTAGTTCCATTTGTTACTATTCTATTCCTCTTTTAGCTTATGATAGAAACCAATCTTTGCATCTCCCATTCATTACCATTCCCAACCCTCATCCTTCAGCTTACATTAGAAAACAAGCTCCACAATGCCCATTCATTACCATTCTTGGCCCTCCTAATTTAGCCTAAATTAGAAACCAAGCTTCACATTGGCCACTCATTATAATTTAGGCCCTTCCAAATATGGTAGCTCATTATCCCAATAAGGTTACACAAGTGTGACTAGATAGTTACCATTCTAAAATTGCATCTGGCCTTTATTGATCCCATCGTAGATGATCTTATTTATAAATAGCTCATTATTGAACCATAGGTCATTATTCATACATTACCAACCTTACCCCACTTAAAAAATCTAAGCTAGTCTTTAAGCCACAATAGAGCCAATCCTTACCTCCCCAAGAGCCATTTTTTAAGGACCAACATGTGTTCAAAACTTATATTTTTCAACTAATTGTAATTCAAGGCCAAGGGTACTAACCAATCAATGATGTTCTTTCTGAAACTAGGCTTTACTTTATGTAAATTTCTTGACTCTTTTCCCCCAACTAGTTTTAGGTTTTATAAATAAAGGTCCAAACTATGAAATATGAGTAACTAGCCTCATAAAAACTAATAGAGGTCTAGTCTAAATAGAGGCACCCCATAGCCTTAGACCATTCCTGTGTTAGTCTAGGTATGGGTTATACTTGAACAAATCTATCCTCTATTGGGTAGTATCTAAATATGTAATAATTTTTCCACACCCAATGGGACCACCTATTTGCATAATTTTTTGAATTTGAGTATAATAGCAAATTATAAAATTTCATTTCTATATCTACATATTTTTCATGCACCCAAGAATTGTCATAAAATCCTCTGTAAAAGATAAAAGGACATATTTATTTGAGGTATCTTTCTAATAAACAAAGAATAAAAAAGCCTCTTACTTAAATCCTACACATAAAAATCTTGTTCCTCCTATTCAAGCAAATATTATTAAACCAAACATTATTATAAATCCCATACCTTAGATGGCCTTTCCTAGGAGATAAGCCTTTGTGTCATTCAATGGTGGTATCACTCTAAACCTTACCTAATGGGATGATATTCCAATCTCATCTTTGAAGGCTCTTCATTATTTTAAATTAGAAAATATAGTTTACTCCTATAAAACATATTGCATATATTCCTAACCTATGTTCAGTGTATCATGTCATTCAGGAAAAGGTAGAAATGAGGTTTTTAGCATATTCTTTCAAAGGGAAAGCACTTCAATGGTACAAAGGATTGATTCTTACATCAATCAATAATTGGGATGCATTTGGAGGGGTTTTATGCAAGCACTTTGAGGACAAGAGTGATCATATTTCACTATTGGGACAACTTATAATAATCAAGGGATTCAATTATGAATTCATGGTGGATTTCAACTACAGATTCTAGATGACCTAGGATAGAATTCCTACAGTGAACAAGCCTAAACCCAACTATGCCTTTATGCTTTATCTGAAGGTTCTCAATTTAGATGTGGATGTGATTATTTAATCCATGGGAGGGGATAATATACCTAAAGATTTTGAAATAGCAATTAAGGCTAAAAATTACCTTATACAAGTAGGCAAGCTATCTCTAAGGCCATCGATGCCTCTCTTTCTAGAGAAACATCCTCCTACTCCAACTATTGCTCCAATTATAGATTTAATAATTTTTTACAAAATATAAGGTGATCAAATTGATACATTAGTGAAGATAGAGAGTCTTCTCAAAGATAAAAACAATAAGTTGGTTGTAATGGAGAGGCAACAAGTTCCACCATAAAGTCCATATCAAAATGCTAATCAAAATTATTAGTACAATATGCCACCCTATATATCCAATAAACAAGGACAAGTGTAGAAGCCTCAGTTAAGGAAATATAATCCTAATACTCTAATTAATTCTAGAGCTATTGTGCCAACTTAGAATAACTATGCTCAATAAGGTCAATGGAATTTAGGGGGAAAATCCAATGAGATGGTGATTGTCACTACTAGAGACATGTATCAAAACCCTGCTTCATAGTATGCCCCTTCATTCCAAGTTCATGATATGATGCCTCCTCCACCATAATCTCCCCAAATGATTCAAGACAGTATGCCAACCATGTCATTATCAGAATCTCAAAGCCAATAATAAGGGACCATGGGTAAAACACTCTATGATGCCACATGCATGAATTTTTAAGAAGGGGAACATGCGTTTGAGCATGTAGTAGCTAATATGGGAAAAGATTCACAAATGATAAATAAACCAATTACATCTTAAAAAAGGGCTAAAAATAGGATGTTGGATGACAACTTGGGGAAATCTAACACTTCTTCATCATCTTCATAGACTAGTAAACAACCTACTTCTTCAAATATAGTTGTTAAATCTCTTATAGATCAACAAGTGTCCCAACCTCATGGAAAATAGAAAAAGTCCCCCTTTGCTCCTCAAGTTACTCAAATACCAAGTGATGATCCTACTTGTAAGGTGAATTCCAAAGGTACTAATCATCCCTTTAATATTGTGGATCATTTGAAGAAGGATAATGTAACTATGTCTAGGTATGATTCTCTATCTATCTCAAGGCAAAAGGAGATAAACATGATAAAGTGAACACTATTTTCATCAATAAAAGTCAGCCTAACTAAGCCCCTAGCCATGTTCCCAATAAAATTTCAATCAGAAGTCAATCTTAAAATTTTGTTCATCCTTTTAAGGTTGTTAAGCCACCTATTTTATCTATCAGTCATCATAGGGGATTGTTTAGTACATAATATCATGATAGATCTAGGTGATTTAACCTCAATGATGCCTAAAGCCATAATAGATAAGCTTAGGATATAATATGTGCCTAATGAAAAATGTGTTCTAAAATTAGATGGCTCCCCCACTAAGATAGTAGGAATATTGAAAGATATATAGATCACATTATTAGCCTATCTAAATTGTGTCAGTAATCAAGATGTAATGGTGGTAGACCTACCTCCATGTTTTGCCCTATGCTTGTCTAGGGAATTTAGTGATAAGATTATGGGATTATTTTCATTTGACTGGTCATACAAGGTTTTTAGAACTAGATATGGAACCAAAGTCACTACAAGATTGAACCTATCTACAAGTTCCAACTAGAACCCTATATTCTTAATCTTACAAATACCAACTATATCATATTTTAAGAGGTTGAAGAGGATATTGAGCAAGAGCCCCATAATTATATTAAAGGGAATATTAGATATATAATTGGATGAGTAAGTAGCTAATAACCATGGATCTGATCCATATATCAACATTAAAGACATAGACTTAGGAGTGTATTGTATGCATGAATAAGGTGCTATTATACCTTGCTTATCTAACACTACTAAAGAAGAGGATGGTTTGTGGAATTTTTTCTTTGATGTCACAAGGTCAAAGAATAGAAGTAGAGTGGGATCCATGTTAATTTCACCCTCTGGTGAAAATTAACATACTACTACAAGACTCTAATTTAGTTACACCTCAAATATAATTGAATATGAAACTTTTTTCCATGGTTTACAAGAAGAAAGAAAGAGAGGTGTCAAGCTCCTTCAAGCTAAGTGTGATAGTGAGATTGTAAAGAAATAAGTGAGAGGAATAATTATAGTTAAGAATCACCATTTTAAATCTAATAAGAACTAAGTATGGGACCCCATAGAGGATTTATTATCATTTAATATCTAGTACATATCAAGAGATGTAAACTAGTATGCAAATAGGCTTGATGTCATTGGTGCCCAATATGAGATAACATAAGGAGTCAAAGGAAACCAAAGCCAAGAGCAAGTCAATGTTATATGTAGTCTAGATTTACATGAAAATAACGTGATTTTCCAAGTCTTTGACAATGATGATCAAATCATATGTTTTCTAATGCAAGAGGTAGAATTCTACCATAAGAATCAAGATAAGTTCCAAAATCAATATGATGATCAAATAGTAAAAATTAGGCCTAATAAGCTTCATAAATGGATTATGACATTAGAAAGTAGATTAAATGAATATTAACAAATAATATAAGGTAAATCATACATCTCAGCTTAAAAATAACACTATGAAAAGATAGATATCTTTAAGGACAAATTGTTAAAGCTAAGAAAGGTCAATACAAAAAAGGAAAGAGTTACATTTGTTTCTTTGTTCTAATAATTTTTTGATATATTTTATAAGGATTAAAAATAATTTAAAGGGTTTGACCCCAATCTTACACAACACACCATTGAATTATAAAGCACTGCCAAACTAGTCAAGCAAAAATAGAGGCCTACCAACCCAAGAGTTACAGACCTCATCAAAAGAGAATTCTATAAATTGATTGAATCAAGGATAATATTTCCATTTAATAATTATTATTGGGTGGAAAACCTTATTCTAGTGAGGAAAATAATGGAGAGATTTGTTTATGTGTTGACTTCAAGGACCTCAATAAGGTGTCCCTAAAGGATCATTACCCACTACCATTCATGGATCAAATTTTGAAAAAGGTGGCAGGTTCTCAAAGGTTTTCATTGCTTCATGGATATTTTGGCTATAATTAGATCATGGTAAAAGATGAAGATAGGCATAAGATTACCTTCACTACAAAATTAGGCACTTATGCATATTGTAAAATTCCCTTTAAACTCTTGAATTCTAGATCCACCTTCCAAAGAGAAATGGATGTTTATTTTCATGATCTTTTGTATGATATATTTTTGGTATATATTGATGATATATCATTATTTTCAAATAATACTAATGATCATCTACCACACTTGAGAGATATTTTTGATAGATGCAAACAATTTGGAGTTTCTTTGAATCCAAAAAATGCATTTTTTCAATGCATGAAGGAAGTCTTCTTGGGCATATCTTATCCAAAGCTAGTCTTTCCATTGATCTAGAGAGGATAGAATAAATAATTTCTCTATCATTAGAAAAATATAAGAAATAATTATAGATCTTATTGGTCAAGATTAACTTCATCAGGAGGTTCATTTTAGGATTTGTAGAGATGGTCAAGCCTCTCACTCATATGTTGTGAAAAGGCAAAGAGTTTACATGGAGAAGAGAAGGTAAGATAAGATTTGAGGCCATAAAGGATACCATATCTCATTCCCCCCACTTTTTAATCTATATTTCAATAAGGAATTCTATTTGTATGCCTTCACTACATTAGATGTAATTTCAACCATGCTTATACAATAAAATGATGAAGGTATGTAACAGCCTATTACTTTCTTTAGTCAAGCATTGGAAGTTTATGAGGAAAAATATAGATTTTCTAAAAAACATGTACTTATTATTGTAGTAGGTTTGAATAAATTTATACAACTAGTTTCAAACAATAAGATTATACTGATGTTAGCTCATCCAAGTATGATAGATTTTATCCTCAATAGAGACTTAAAACAAAAACAGAGCTAGATGGATCACTAAGTGTATAGACTGTGACATTGAATTCAAGGTCACAAATATATTATGAGGTTAATTATTGTGGGAAGATATTATACAATATGTGAGAGAAGAAAAGGAGACAATCTTGGTATATCAAGACACACAACATGAACCTAAAAATACTCCTCCTAAAGATGGACATAGGATATTACTAGATTTCTTCAAATAAGAGAGTGTCTAATGGGTTTGAATGCATCACAAAAAACACACTTTAGGTTGTAATCAGTTACATACATTCTAATTGATGGAGTGTTTTTCAAAAAAGACATTAGATGTATGCTCTTAAGATGTATTAAAACTAACCAATTTGATAAGATTCTCAATAATTTTCAAGATAGTCCTCAAGGAGGCCATTTTTTATCTATGACCATAGAAAAAAATCATTATATCTAGTTACTTTTGACCTAATTTATTTAGAGATGCACATGCATGGGTTAGGATGTGTACAAAATGTGCAATGTTTATAGACAAACGAAAACTAGCTATTATGCCACTAAAGCATATTCAAGATGAACATCCTTTCATGTAATGGGGTTTAGAATTTATGGGCATGATTTATCCTCCATCCAGAGCTAGTCATAAGTCTTTATTGATAGATATAGACTATTTCACCAGGTGGTTGGAAGTAGTTCCCATGAAGTAAATAAATTAGAACTATATGCTTGAGTTTTATGAGAGTCTAGTCACCCATTTTAGAGCACCTTCCACAATATTATCAAACAATACTTTGGCAATTAGTAGTTAAAAACTATGTAAATGTGATCTTGGGAAAGGTATCTATCTAACATGTTCATCAAATTACTATCCACATGGTAATAGACTAGCTGAGTCCACTGATAAAAACTTAATTCGGATTGTCAAGAGAATAATAGAAGATAATTAGAGATCTTGGCATTAAAATTTGAAGACTACCTTATGGGTTGATAGGATCAGCCCCAATAAATCCATTGGTCATTCACATGATCTCTTAGTCTATGGAAGAGAAGCAAGGCTACCAATTTCATTAGAGCTTCTAGATTTGGAGCTTGCACACCAACAAGAGCTTCTAGAAAGTGATGTAATGGAGGTCAAGATGAATGAAATGAGAGAGTTAGAGTAAATAAGGGATGATGCCATATATATTATGTGGGCCATATAACACCAATTTAAGAGGTATTTTTAAAAAAGGTCTTCATTAAAGACATTTCGACAAGTTGACATAGTCCTCAAATGAGATGAGGACTGTGCAAAACTAGGAAAACATTTCAAATTTGATAGCTTTTAGAATGGACCCTATGTCATCATAAGTTGAAAAGAGAGAAATGGATTTGATCTTTCCAAATTGAATGGATATAGCCTCCCTACCACTATCAATGGGAGGTATCTCAAGTCCTACTACTATTTTCATATCTTTCCCTTTGTACATAAGTAGATATATCTTTTTTTCCTTCAAGTGATTTTACACATTACTACATTTTCTTAGTTATTTTATTTGTTGTGTAGGTTGTTACTTTGTATTTTGTTTATTTTTTGTTTTTTTGCCCCCATTACTCCAAAAAGTGTTTCCATAATTCAAGCAGAGTCTCTTTTTAAGTAGCTTTTCATTTGATTTGTCATCATAATCAAACTTGATCAATGTTTGGGTTTCATGACCAGTAGGTTGGTCAAGCCAATAGAGTTACCAAAAATGTTGGCCATTTTAGCCAAAATATTGAGCTTCTACCTATATGCAGTGTAGTGTCATGAATAAAAGAATGAAACAAGGGATAAGCAAGTTTTGGATGGAATGAGAGGACCTCAGGGATCATGCAGCTTATAAAACTTTTGAAACACTTTAAGTCCACTTAAAGTCTAATTTATCAAATTTTAAAGATAGGAATAGAGTTATATAGGCCCCATGGGATGTAAATAGTTATTATAATGACTTATAAATCTCCCATCATTCATTTGGATCTTCATTTTGTTCATCTTGACATTTTGGGTCAAGTGGTAAGAGTTTTGAGTAGGCAATTTGATGATGCTATATCTCACATGTGTGGATGAGTCAAGAAGAATTGGTCATATGGGTCCATTAAAATTAGTCCTAAGAACATATGTGCCAAGGTTTAGGTCATATAATAAGATGCATCAGAATATATGAAGGCTCAAAGTGAGCCTCTCAAGCAATTTTGCTAAGATTCCATACTTAGCTGATTTGCAAAGAAGCTCAACTAGAGCCAAGTGGGTAGTTTGATGATGTTATATCTCACACTTATGGTATTATAAAGAGAAAATTATCACATGGATTTGTTCATATTAGTCCTTAGCTACAATGTACTATGTTTTAGGCCATGCATCTAAGTGTAGTAGGAGTTATGTATGCTCAAAGTTGGATCCTTAGACACAATTTAATAAGTTTTCATACTTAGCCATTTTTGACTAGACCATCACCAAGATGTCAAATAGAGGCAAATGGACCAATAAAATTTTGAATTTGATATATTTAATCAAAAACCTCACATAACCAATGGATTATGTATAGTTATAGATCTACATGCCAAGAACATGCTCTGAAAGTTTCAAGTTCACAAGAGCTTTCTAACTCAAGTTATAAATTTTCAATGTTGGTCAAATAATGGGATACATTGGTATAGATGTCAAATTTAAATCACTAAAAAAATCCATTAGATTCTAAATTTAATATTTTTTAGGACCTAAAATATGTCCTTGGGGATGTCAAATGATGTTTGCTCTAATGTCAAGTATAATCTCGAGCAAAATAAATCATTTTGAGATTAAATTTGATGGTCACATGAACATCAATGATGAGCATGTGAATGTAATTTGACATGAGGGAGGGTGTTAATTTTAAGTTTATAAACTAGCCATTAGCTTTAAAGTGGGTCTCAATTGATCTAATGGTTTAAGTAAAGGTCAAATGTTTAGAGAGCTCAAGAGATTAGCATGTGGCATAAGCATGTGAGGTTGGAAGACTAACAACGGATCCTAAAATTAAATGTAAGGATTCCACATGGATTAATTTGGGAAAAATATAAAAATCCAAGGGAAATATCAATGGCTATCAATTGATCATACAAATCAAGATCAATGGAGTGGGCAAAGGTTAAAATGTCAACGATCCAAGTCATGATCAACAACCAATTAGAGAGGAGTGCCCAAGAATTTTGATTGAAGTTGGAAATCCATTTTTGATATAAGAAAACATAGGTATTTTAGGTTCAACATACCACCATTGAATCTTGATCAAACACCATTGAAGGGCCATAAGCTATGTAGTAAAATATGAAAAACATAAAGGGACCACCTATGGGGCTAAATATGGACCTCTGGCTCATAAGTTTTCATCATAGAGGGATCTTTTTGTGATTATATTTACCATTACTAGAATAAATATATAACATTTCAAAAGGTACCATGAAATCATATAGCTAGACTTTATCAATTCATCTCTAGGACCAACTACATGAAAGGGAACCTTCTCTCCATTATGCACACCATGACAAACTAGTTAGGAGTAACTAACAACAAGACAAGATTCTAACAGACTAGCATGGTTGTTTAAACTACATGAATAGTATAAAAAAATTAGAAAAAAATTAATTCACCATTATAACAAGAAGGAGCATCGATTTAACTATGCAACTAATTAAAGGAACTTGATTCAATTAAAAGGGTTTGAATGAGATTAATTTGTGGAGGTAGTTGTAATACCATTTCAAATGGATTTGATCTCATTTTATTCCATTTTGATCACTAAAAATCCCTCTCTCTTAGTTACTTTATTCTATAGAAGTATCTTTTGAGTTATTAATGATCATCCCTTAGGCTGGTATGATTACACTCTACCAAAATTATATTCAACACCTTTTAGATTAGTGAATAGAGATTTTTTGTAGCCATTTGCTAATCTATATTTAGTGTTTTGTGTTTGTTTAGTATGAAAATGTTATTTTCATCTTCCTCTTACATGTCCAAGCTTAACCTAAGTGATTAAAACTTTCTTTACATGTCATATAATGTGTCTTAGGATTGATCTCTCAAGGATATAGTGGATAGCTAAATTTAAGTGTCTTTAACCAGACCTTATTTTCATTGCTTCCTAATCTGAGTACATCAAACTAACCTCTATATTAAATACTATTGCATATAAACTATAGTAAGAATTGCATTAGCTTATTTCATATTCCATTAGTATGATAAAGAATCTGAGTTTAAGAGTGGATCTGACAAATTAATGGTGTATCGACACATGTTAGAATATGTTTTACTTTATTCAAATTTATTGACTCTTCCCCACCCTCAACCATTTTTAGGTTTTATAAATAAAGTTCCAAACTATGAAATATGAGGATCTAGCCTCATAAAAAATCTGAGGGATCTTGTCTAAATATAGGCATCCCATAATCTTAGACCATTCCTATGTTAGTCTAGGTATGGGTCAAACTTGAAAAAATCTGACCTCTATTGAGTACTATATAGATAGCTAATAACACCTATTTATGGTGAATTAACCTATGTTTAACCACCCTTTGACCATTTCCCTATGTTCAAGGAGAATCACTTTGATGATTAAGTCTTTGTGGAGTTTCCTATTGACCCATTTCCTTTGGTTAAGGAGTCTCACTTTGAAAATAAAACCTTTATTGAGTCACCCCCTAATAATTATAACCACCTTTGGGCAAATAAATATTTTCACCATTGCCCTATTTTGAATGAACCTCATTTTGATGATCCAAACTCTATGGAGTTGCATATGGACCTTTTTCATTTTTTTGATAAGCCTCACTTAGATGAGCTATTATTTATGTAGTCCTTCTTAGTTGAGCATATTCCTAAAGATCACATTATTAAATTCCATGCCATTACTCATAAAATACCAGGAATTAAACATTACATATTTATCACAACACTAAAGGAAGAATCATAATTGAATTTAAGTTGTGTTTTTGAATTGATATTAGATTTAGCATTAGAAGTAGAATCAGAATCAATTTCAACATCAAATTTATATTCCCTTGAGTCAAGATCAGATTTAGAATCAATATAGATTTTTGGTTGTTATAACATGGGTTATACATGCCTTACAGATCAATTTCAATACATTTGTGATCCTTTCACATTTTTTTAGGATGATTACTTCAGCATTAACATAAGTTATCCTATTATCTTCTATGAGGATTGTGATACCTCTTACCATTCCATTACCATACCACACACCGTTAACACCAACCAAGCAAGCAATTATATTGACATTCTACCTCCCACAAGTGTCAATTAGGATTGATATAATCACACCTTGTTGAACTACATCCATGGAGATATATCAATTGAAGAATATTAGGACACGAAGATCATAGTCATGCATAATAAGAATAATCTCCTAGTGAAAACTTTTTGTAGGTGATAGGGGGAAATCAAAGTCCAAACTCAACATCTTCTAGTGAAACCTTATTTGAGGTGATAGAAGACAATCAAATCCAAAAGTCAACATTACTTAGTGCAACCTTGTCAGAGGTGCTATGGTACAATCAAGACAATTTTTTTGGTTGAAACCCTCTTTGAGACATCAATAGATGAGAATATAAATTATTCACTACTTTATGAAGACATTATTAAAGATAAAATCAATATAACTTCCATTGTACAACATAATCAGATGGAAGCTACTCTTAGGCCTAAAATAAATCTAGTGGTTATATCGATAGCATATTAATAAGTATTGAGACCTAACACAACCAAAATTATGTAAAATTTAGAATCGATAACATTGCATATTCTTTAAAATATTTATATTAATTTATTTTTTAACCATTATACATTCCATTATGATCCACCTCTTTGTTGCCAAATCAAACTTTTTATCCATTATTTATCCTTATTTACCATCCCTTGTCGTAATTAACTTTATAATTTCTAGAAATACATATTTATTAAAAGTATAGATACTAAGTGGGGTAAATTATTGGCCTAAAAACATTCATTTAATTTCACTTATCATCCATGAGGCATTCATTTACATACATGCATTAACCAATGCATAAGCAAGAAAATACAAAAGAATTCAAGATAATAACACGAAAGATATGTGGGAAAACCTTAAGGGGAATAAAATGCACTAAAACAAAACTTATAATATAGTCATATAATCAATTAATAAAGGTTTAGAGAGGTAACAACCCCATAAGGATCACTAACCCCTCACTAGTCAAGCACCAACTCAACTAGTCCTTTAGCAAGTACTAACTTGCAAGGAGGCACCAAACCTATAGGTAAATCAGTACCAAATAAATAACCTATCACCTCTAATCAAATATGGACACATATTTCTTACTGAAAAAAATATTACCACCTTCTTTTTCTCTTCTCACTCTTCTATCTCTCTTAAAGAACCTATTATGCCTTCTTGCTCAACTAGCCCTTTCCTTGGTAGAATTAGGTCATTTGACCTTGCTCATCACCTATAAAAACATAGTTATTTATTCATGAGATATTAATAATACCTATATAATGGTATTAAATCCCTCTACTTGTTTTTAAAAACTCAATATCATTTGCTCATATCCTCAATATTCTAACTAGTCAAATTAGGCTTATTAAACCTTATCTTTATACTTAACTCTTGATCTCACCCATATTAATGATCCTAAAAAATAAACATACTTTTATAAACCTTTGATATATCAAAAAAAAAAATTCATGAGTGAAACACCAAACCATAGGTCGGTCATCACCCATATGGATGAAAACTACCATTAGGCTTGATACAAAATTAATGTAATTATGCCTTCTCAAGGCATATGTTTCACTTTGACCATATTAAGACATATTTATACTTTGAAATAAATTAAAACATTAATAAAAACATAAATTATACCCATTAAAATATTACCTTATGTCCCCAACACCATTTAGATCAGTTCACTCCTTGAAGAACACAATTAGGTCTATTTGCAATTAGGCCATCTCACTGCCACAAAGTTTGTCTTCTAAATCTAAAGCATACACTCAAATTTTCCGTATAACACAATAAAAAAATATTATTAATAAAACTAAAATTACCTAATTTTAATTTATAACTCTATTATATCTCATAATATAGGTAAAAAGACCTCAAACTGATCATCTTCATATGCTCACTTAGAACTCTCAACAGTCTTCAAAAACCCAGTCAAGAGCCTTTGACTTTTCACACATTCATAGAAGTTTATGATACATAAAAATACATTAATAAGACATTATTATACATATATAACAACTTAATTTTCATTTAATTATTAAATTATATGTAAAAATAATTAGGAACACCATTCTCACTCATACACAAAAAAATTGCCTGTAGTTCCAAAAACATAGTCATGAAAACCAAGACTTAGAACACATGTGTGAATAATTTTATTAACTTAAAATGAGTTTATATGATATTTAAACACAAACACACACACACACACACACACACACACACACACACACACACACACACACACACACACACACACACACATGCACACACACACATGCACGCGCACACACACACACACACACACACACACACACACACACACACACACACACACACACACACACACACACACACACACACACACACACACACACACTCACACACACACATATTACAAGTTTCAATATCAATATTGGTTTTATAGACCAATCTCATGTCTTCACCCTACACAGACCTCATTATGTTAAAGAGGTCACTTTGAGAACAAATTTTTACTTGTATTGTAGAATAAAAAAAAATTATATTAAATTATAAAAGGTGATATATGTCTTTAAAAATTAACCCATGAATTTTTATCCATCCCTAATCCAATATAACCCATCACTAATCTCATTCTCACTTTTGCCAGGTTTTTACACTACCTTACTCATTAGGCCTTTTAAATAATATGACAAATTTCATAATTGTATTAGCATATTTTAGGTCTTAAAACTAATAATAAAACACCATGGTCATAATATATATGTATCAAGTTTCAATATACAATAACTTTCATGCTTTGACCTAGTCAACCCTACCTACTACATCAAAAATTTGAGAAATAAGGAGTTTCCTATATTTTACACTCACACTTATGATAGACTAATGCCACTTGGAGAAAAATAAGAGATTATTATACATGATATGATAATAAAAATGGATCATATAATACGTTTTTATCCCTCTACATTAATACCCTTCATATCAGGTCATTATGAGGGTTTTTGGAGGGTTTAAACTACCTTTCATTCTTAGCATTCATTCATAAAGGATTTACCATCAACTCCAAAACCAATGCTAGTAAATTTGAGACATGAAAATTCAAAAACTACCATGAGATTATCTTATCCTCATAAAAACTTATCACATGCCAATGAGTATAAGAAATGTCTTCTCGAGTATGATATATCTCATTATATTCACACATAAGACCTCAAAACCAAATTTCATACTTTCTCCTTAAGTTTATGACCTTATACTTGGTAAAAATACTTTAAAAATCCTATCACACCTATGAAAATTATTTCATGACCTATAAATCCTTTCAAAATGATCTTGACCCCTCATTAGGCCACACTAAGTCTATTTGCATACTAGACCTAAACTGGTAAGCCATACATAGACCTTGAACACACCTTTAAACCTATTGTAATGATATTAAACCCTCATTATAATGTCATATGACCTCATAAAATTATTACACATTTTCAATATTCTTTTCATAATCCTTAGAATTCTCACCTCAACATGCTACTAGACCTATGCCTTCTCACTAGGTCTGTTCATGCAGGGACTAAGCCTCAAAACTATCCTTAGAACTATATTAAAACCTAATTTTCCTCTTTATAATGAGTACATAACTTTATACACTATCTCATTCTTGTACTATCATAATTCATCAAGATTTACTATTATTTATGCATACACCTTCTCACAAGGCTAGACTAGGCTTCTCAATAAACCTACTACTCAATAGTATGTTTTACTTGTATCTTAATTTTGAAACATGTCATAAACCTCAAAAAAGTTACTATTTTTCCTTAAAATTCTCTCTCAACATAGATATAACATGTTTCCTTCAAATTCTCTCTTGTCATAAGACTCCTTATCACATACCACTTCACCATGCATGACATCAACATTGACTTTGACTTTAATGAACTCCATCTTGACTTTGACATCAATGATAAAATCAATTAAATAATAATAATAATAGGAACATACCTAAAAAATCTCCCCATTTTGAATTGATGGTAAACACTTAAACAATGTTGATCATTCATATCTCCCCAAGTTGGATCTTCTTCAAACTAACCTTTCTCCCAAATTAGAACTTTATCCCCCTTTGACATTAATGACAAAGGGTCATCTCTTGATAGCTACCATCTGATCCTTGGACCTAAAACACCATTTCTTCCCTAAATTATATCAATCTTCCTCTAATCAATCAAACTAAAAATAAACTCACAGAAGTACCCAACCTATCTCTCCTTATATCTATGAGCTATTTAGGAACTATCATGAATGTGACTTGGTTTGATCAAGTCATCATATAAGTTATTTTTAAACCATATCTTGTAATCACAAATTAAAATAAACTATTAATTAAACTTGGATCTGAACATCAACAAAGAACACAAAGCTCCCATTAAGACCAATCATCCTTCATGCTTCTACTCACTAGATAAGTGCTTCTATGAAGCTTAATGGAGTCACTTCTATCTAGGGTATTAAAACAACATAAATTAGGAGATCCCCAAATCTCCATGTCCTTATTAGACTAAACATTATTCATGATCCTCTTAGTTTTGAATAGCCCTTTTGGCTTGGCCTCTTCAATCTCTATTCGAACAACATTCTAACTTGGTCTATTTGTCTTGACTCCTTCATCCAAAATCTTATCTTAGAAAGAAAATTTTTGACACTCATGTGAATTTGAACTATGCTCTACCATGAAAACTAGCCCACTTGGATTTTCAAACTAGTCATCAATCATCTGAGCTACTTCATGTTTCCACTCACCATCTTGTCTTCTTTTTTTCATTATAGGGTTCTCAACTTTCTTAATTTTACTTTAGAATCCATGCTCATATAAATTTTCAATATGACAAACCTTTTTAAAATTAAAACACACTATTCCTCTTGATGCAAACACACTATGACCCATACCTCTAGACTAATGACTCTCCTTATAGTTCCATGCATATTCATTCTTGGAGAGCCTTCTATAATGTCTTTCTCTCTGACCAAATTAGTTACATGAATAATAATAACTATTGAAAGGATTATCATACCTTATAATATTAGGATAACTAATAGGATTAATCTTTATTCTAAAAGAACCATCATTCCTTTATTATCCATTGACCTTATTGATCACATTAGTGTTCTTTTGGTTTCCATTGAAACTAAGACTTGTTTTGTCATTAGTAGTCTTTTGACTACTCAAGATGTTGTCTAGATCATTGGTACTATTTTAAATCTTCACAAAGGACTTAACATTGATTCCTAAGCTAGCTCATCACTCAATGAATCCACTTCAATTATGTACCTTGTACATTCTTCTTCTTTAGCCTTTAGGCTTGCAGTCAAAATCTCAATTTGAGTCTCTACCTGTTTGATTATTTCCTCTTTTTCCTTGGAATTTTTGCTTAGTCTAACTTCAAAAAAGTTAATTTTATCCTCATAGTCTTAGAAAAAGACCTCATCTTCCTATTCTTCTTCTTCACCATCTTTAGTTATTCTAGAGTATTAATTAACTCAACCTCAAATTCCACCTCATCTTCTTCTTAATTTGAATCACTAACAACACCTCCATTCCATATGGAGTCTAATTTATTTGAACAACTTTATTACTTAACCATGAAGAGTAATTTATTGACATAAGGACCATCACCTTAATGGTCACTCTTAGAATAAATTATACCACTTTCATCTGATGATCTACAATCATCCTTGGTGATAAAACTTCTTTTTTTCTTGAAATATTTCTTCTTGTCATCATACTTTGTATAGATTTTTTTTCTCTTATCAAACCTATAGGAATTATTGTCATCATCATGACCTTTATCATTATCTTCATCATATTTTTCCTTATGATTATGAGGTAAATTGTTGGCAAAGTGTCCAATATCTCCATAATTAAATAACTTGAAGGGAATCTTACCCTTGTATTTACCTGAACCTATTTTCAATTTTATTGCAAACATAGCTATCAAATCATTATCATCAATATAAAAATCATCATTATATTTTAATTTATTACCTTTTGTATTCTTATATTTTTACTTCTTTTCTATCTTGAATTCAACTTCCTTCTTTTCAGGTCTTCCTTCACTTATCCTCATTTCATAGGCTGTTAGGATGCCATGAAGTCCATCCATCTATAGCTTTTTTATATATTGAATATCTTTAAAAATAGAAACTTTAGAATTAAAATTGGGATTTAGATATATAAAAACCTTTTGAACAACATTAGACTCTTTTAAATCTTCACCTAGGCCTCTTATTATGTTGACCACTTCTTCAACCCTCAACAGTAGGTTGTAATAGTCTCATATTCATTCATCCTTAAGCTTTGAAACTATATTATTTGGGTTTAAAACTTATCCAAATTGACCTTGGAGTATCCCTCATGGGTATTATTAAAAGTTACCCAAATTTCTTTATTATACATAGAGTCCATCACCTTCATAAGTTCTAACTCTGATAGGCCACATATAATACCATTCATTGCTTTTGAATTGGGGGTGCATTATATCCATCCAAGATTTATTTCCAAATATCATGAATTTTATACATAAAATATTTTCTCATCTTATCACTCTAAAAAAAATAATTAGATCCATTAAATAATGGATAATTGCTTGTAGATAAACCACCTTATGCTTGGCTAGACATCTTTACTTGCTCAGGATCTAGTTTAGACTATTATGCCTCCTTCAAAGTATTTGTTATAATATAAAATGTTTGAAGTATATATATTTATATGATTTGAATCAGTGGCCTTAAAAAATTAATTTAATTTAACTTATCATTCATGTGGCATTCATTAACATACATGTATTAACCAATGCATAAGCAAGAAACTATAAAAGCATTCAACATAAGAACACAAGATATATGTGGGAAACCCTCAAGGGTAATAAAACCCAATAATTTTTTTTAATACATTAATATAATTAATTAATTAATGTTTAGTGAGGAATCAACCCCATAAGAATCACCAATTGCTCATTAGTCAAGCACCAACTTAACTAGTCCTTCAACAAGAACCAACTTGCAAGGAGGCACCAACCCCCTAGGTAAATCAGCATAAAATCAATCACATGGAACCTATAATCACCTTTTTAAAACATTTTATCACTCAAATTAATATTACCACTTTTTATTCTTTTCTCATTATTTTATCTCTCTGAAATAGCCTATTACGCCTTCTTTCTTAACTAGCCCTTTCTTTGGTAGAATTATGTCAAATGACCTTTCTCATCACATATTAAAACATAGTTATATCTTCATGACATATTAAACACATATAAATGATGGTATCAAACCCCTATACCTAGTTACCAAAACTCTATATCATTCTCTCATATCCTCAATATTTTAACTAGTCAAATTAGGCCTATTAGTCCTTCTCTTTATACTTGACTCTTGATCTCACCGATATTGGTTGGAAAAAAATATCTCCATACATTAATCTCCATTTTAATAGATAAATAACACATTTAATAATTTAAAAACCCACTCCATAGGTTGTCATATGGACCAAAACCACCATTAGGCTGAATAGAGACCTAATGCAATTAGGCCTTCTCAAGGCATACATTTTGCTTTGACCATATTGGAACATATTGATCCTTATAAAATAAATTAAAAAAATTAAAATTTAAAATTATACCCATTTTAATCTTAATTTAGTTAAAAAAGACCATTTATCTCATTTCGCTCCTTGAACCACATAATTAGGTCCACTCATAATTAGGCCTTCTCACTACCAAAAAGTATGTCATGCAAATCTGAAGCATACACTCAACCTAGACACATTAATTAAACATAAAATGTTATGGATATAACATAAATTAACTTATTTTAATCAAAAAATTTATTATATTTTACAATATAAGTTAAAATACCTTAAACTAATCATCTTCATATGCTCACTCAGACTTGTACATAGTCTTCAAAAACCCCGTCAAGAGCCTTTAAATTTTTAGACCTTCATAGGAGTTTATCATGAATAAAAATACATTAAAAAATATCTATGAGACCTATATAGAAAATTAATGTGCATTTTATTTTTCAACTCTATGTAAAAAGACTCAGAAATACCATTCTCTCTCACACACAGAAAACTTGTCTATATCTCCAAAAACATAGTTATGAAAACCAAGTATTAGACCATATATGTGAACAATTTAATGAAATAAAAAATGGGTTTATATGATCATTAAAAATAATTATAACACACACACACACACACACACATATTACAAGGTCAAATATCAATATTGGTCTTACATACCAATCTCTTGTCTTCACCCTACACAAACCTCACTATGTTAGATAGGTCGCTTTGAGAAAAAAAAATTTCTTGTATATGAGCATCACAAAATCTTTTATTAGAGGGAGAAATGTGGTATAGGTATTTAAAAATTATTGTATGCATTTTTATCCATCCCTAATTCAATTTAACCCATTCCTAATTTCATTCTCACTTCTACCTAGTTTAACATATTTTAGGTTTTAAACCTACTAAAAAACCACCATGATCATAATATATTGGTGTCAATATTCAATCTCCAATAACTTTGTTGATTTGACATGATCAAATCTACCTACTACATCAAAAATTTGAGAAATAAGGAGTTTATTGTAGCTTCCACTTACTCTTCTAATAGACCAATGTCACATAGATAAACTTGTGAGAGTAATATAAATGATCCAAACATAAAAGTAGCTTATTTAGTCCATTTTGATCTATTTACAACAAGATATTTCATAATAGGTCATTATGAGGGGTTTAAGAGGTTTAGACTGCGTTCCATTCTTTGAAATCATTGATAAAGGATTCCCCCTCAACTCCAAAACCAATATGAAAAGGTTTCACATGACAATGATCATAATTAAAATCTTCTTGGGTCTATTATACCTTATTTTATACACACAAAAGACCTCAAAACCAAATTGCATGTTTTATCCTTCAGTAAATGACCTTATAATTGGTGAACATACTTGAAACAACCTATCACACCTTGGACAATTCTCTTATGATCTCTAATATATTATAAAATGATTTGACCCCTCATTAGGCCACACTAGGTCTCTTTACACACTAGACCTAAACCTATAAGCCATACTTAGATCTTAAACACACCTTGAAACCTATTATACTAATCTCAACACCTCATTATCATATCATATGACATCATACCATGCTTACACACTATTGATATTTTTATCGTAAGCCTTAGACTAATAACCTCAACATGCTACTAGATCTATGTCTTCTTGTTAGGTCTCTTCATGCATGCTACCAGATCTATACCAAATTTTGCATGAGAGACCTGGGGTATTGTCTATGAGGATCATTTACATTCATACCATAATATCACCTTCCTTGTACCATATTGTATACCATATATAATACCTTTCCTTTTTACAAATTTGTTTTACCCTCCCTTCCCACCATTTTTCACCTTGGTTCCAATCCATTAGTTCTTCATACACATTTAATGAGGGGATTTAGATGAAATATTAAAAGTTGATTCAGTATTTCAAAATGAGACAATATCTTGGTCCAGTATGATAGTGGTTTGGAAATTTAATTCTCTATTGTTTTCACATTCTATTTTGTTTCTAGTGCTTCTAATTATAACCACCTTTGGTAAAATTAATGTCATTGATCTATGCTATTATTTCATAATTATAACCACTTTTGGGTAAATCAGGAGAAACATATTACCATGTATTGTTACTTAATCTTGCCACATCACTATTATATATTGTTACATTTGTCTAATTCATGAACTTGATACTACCTAGTCACATTCCTCAGTTATAAGGTGAAACTATAGTGACTTGAGGTCTATCCAAACTATGTAGGTAGCATTAAATTTATTTATAGGTTATCTCATTCACCATTTTATCATACTCTAACCAATTTTTGATCACTTTAAGTTTGAATTATCTTTTTATGTTGTGATAAACTTATGCCACACTCTCATTATTTTCTAAGTGATTTCAGTAAATGCTCTTACCATTTTATGAGAAAACTAAGCCACACTATCACAATTTTATGAGTTAGACCATATGATGTATTATAAGTATCCATTGAGTTGAGATGCTTAGAACTTTCAAAAAACATTAAAAACATTTCATAATCCTAAAAATTATAAAAATATCTTATAATATCCTAGGGAGATATAAAGCCCCAAATAATCCAAAAAAACATTGGCCCTATCTTGAATCTGGTCACCAATCCATGATCTTCCCTATTGGGGATAAATACATTATTGGTTCTAATACATTCCATAGTCATTTGGGGTGTCATCTTTCCTTTGCATGTATCCTTTCTTAGGGACACCATCCAAATTGCACGTTTAGTCCAATCTCATGGCTTTCACCTTGTTGGGGCCAAACCAAAACATGTATCTTATACCAATATATACATTGACCATTATATGTATGTGTGTGTGTGTATATATATGTATGTGTGTGTGTGTGTGTATATATATATATATATACATATACATACATACATATATATATATGTATGTATGTATATGTATATGTATACACACACACACACACACACACACACACACACACACACACACACACACACACATTGACCATTATACCTTCCTTGATTAAATCAACCCATTGACCATTATGGTTGTATCAATGCTAATAAGTATGAGCAAATATATATATATACATATACATATATATACATATACTTATACATACATATACATATATATATATATATATATATATATTTATTTATATATATATGTATATATATATATGTATATATATATATATATGTATGTGTATGTATATGTATATGTATACACACACACACACACACACACACACACACACACACACACATTGACCATTATACCTTCCTTGATTAAATCAACCCATTGACCATTATGGTTGTATCAATGCTAATAAGTATGAGCAAATCTGCATTGGTATGTACAATTAAATTATTCACATCGATCAATTCTTATTATTCTTTTCTATTCCTCATTACATTTTCTCCCAATTGTGGGTGAACTACATTTGGTCTAAAGTTTATTTGGACTAAATAGGCATCATTTAGATACATGATGTATCTTGAGTCAACTCGACCAGCTTTTTATTCCAATCATTTATTTCATAAATTTACACATTCTTATGTGCTTGATTATTTTTGGATTCTTAAGTCATTAGATCATCGCATCTATATTTGTGCCCAATCATCTTTAATCTATGTGATATGTTACATCCATAAGTTATAATTACCAATCCACCCTATTGGGGCATAATCAATTTATCATGATCTAATCTATTTTACTAGGGAAAAATCATTATTCAATCTAGGTCATCAAAATGATTGCAACCACCTTTAGGAAAATCATTACTTTGACCCATCTACCCTACTAGGGAACATACCTATACCATTGATTATAAATGTCTTTGGTCAAAGTAGTGTCTCAATCTTCATTAATGATTATAATTGCCTCTGATTAAATCATTACTTTTAATCAATGCATGCAATAATTATCTCAATTATATTAATTTCACTTGTGGGTTAATTTAATTCTTCTTATTTCTTACTTTCAATGGACCATCCATCAATCATATGTGTTAGCCACTCCCTCGAGGGGGTATTATAGGATTCCTAAACTATGTATGGAGCATCCTTATTTAATCATTATCTTCTTTTTCTTATTAATGGATTTTAATTCTTTAAAACAACATTACTGTGATTGTGTCTCATAATGCCTTCTCAAATAGGGGAAAATTGTAGAAACTCCTTTTTGGCCAGTTCTATGTCTAAATATAAACTAGAGTGATTCCTTGAAAATAATTAAATTTAACACTATAAATCATTGGAATTATTTGATTCATTATCACACATCATGTGCATCTTCCAAACTAAATTAATGTATCCATAACTAGGGCAATGCACCATGCATAATCATCATCTTCCTCTAATTCATATCTAGTCAAGATGTGACTTAGTAATCTTTTTGAAAATGTGTGATGGTCAAAATTTAGAAATGATAATTAACTTGATCATGATTTCATAATTTCTTAAACCCAATTAAATTCATAGGTGAAAATCCCATGGATAGTTAGTTGTTGAATTTATATTTTTATAAATTCATAAATCTAGATTGATGACATCATAATGACATCACATAATTATCCGAAATGATGTCACCATCATGACATAATCTTTTGTGAGTTTTCAAGAACTCACAAAATATCAAACAAATATATGGATTTGTGAGCCATACCTATTAATTAAAAATATTAATGGCTTGTCCTCTCTCAAACCTAACCATAGTTAACTCTAACCTAACTACACTTGGGTTAGAATTAGTTTGGAATGGTATAAATACAATGCCTCATATTTTTCAATAATATCTTTTGGTGTAAATTTATCATGCAAATATACCTTCATGGATCTCATTGGTATAGCATTATCATTCCCATTTTCTAAGCTAAACCAAAGCTAAATCCAACCCCAACATTACCATGGTTACAAGGAGAGTTGGTAAAAGGAGATCGATTTACAAAAAATTATTTTTCAGACAACCAATAAAATCAATTCATTTCCAACATACAACTCTTGCTCTCATGGAAGGTAAAATTGTTTGTTTTTTCCTCATTTATTAAATACTTGTATTGTTCTCTTGCTCTTTGAGTGTCTAGGTTAGAGGTGTAAGTTTTATTATTGTGTTTTTCAAAGATTTTGATCCTAATAACATGATACTAATATTCCCTTTGGTTTTTTATTTATAAAATTAATATGTTTAAAGTCTACAAAATCAACAAGTTTTCTTTGTGACTATTAAGAACCTATATTGTGCATTAGCACCTATTTCAAGTTTGCCACTTGAATAAAGATAAAAAATTAGATATATGATTCAAATAATATAAATCATGTATAATTAAAATTACATTAAATTTATCATAAATCCATAATAATTATTTAAACATCTTTTTCCTTCATTTATAATACAAAAACCTTATTACATAGTTTTCTAGACCTTTGTAGACCTACAAATTTTAATTTTTCTTCAACTCCCTTCTTCGTTCACCCCCTTTGTTCAATAAAATTATTAAGGTCTTATTAAACTTTTTAAACTTATTTATCTTCCTCTTGTCCTTATCTCCAAGTATTAATCTTCTCTTATTAGTTGTTTTGGTCTATTTCTTGCTCCAAGATTCTCTCCAAGCATGGTTATCTTCATGAGGACTTGACTTTAATTAATTGTAACATGACCATGGTAAGTAAAGGGTTGAGGAACCATAAAAAATTTGTATGGACCCTTGGTTACAATTAAAAATTAGTATCATACCTTTAAATCTTGCCAAAATACTATAAAACCATTTAAAATTTTGAATTTCTAAATTTGGTGTGAAAACTATTTCCAAGCTCTATAGACTAATTCTTGAAAATCTAATTATTATAACACCTCCTAAAGGACCTAAAAGGACATTGAATAATTAATCATGACCATTAAAAGATAAAATAATGCTTGTACAAGATTTTTATTGACCATATATGACTCATTAGACTTATTTTAAGACCTTCTAAGACTACTTAAGACAAATATGTAAACAAATTGATTTATGATCATTCATGTACATCATACTCCCATAATTTAATTTTTTTAATGAGATCTTACTCATGAGTCTTGTATTTTATTATAGGTTATGCAAATGAACTTTGTTTGCATATCTCTTTCAACTATTTTTCATAGACGTGGACATGTTCAACTCATCCACACTTAGTTATATGATTTTCTACCTTCTCCAATGCTACAATTGAACATGAAGCAAATACATTGAATAAATCAACTCTTTATTTATTAATTTGAGTCATATTTAATACTTCTTTTATAATATGTTTTTCATGATTTAAATTCACTTGATAGACCCTATAATGTTCATTATCAACATCCTTCATGTTGGTCTTTTTATGTTCTTCTAATTTCATAAATGGATGATGTACAACCATATTCCCCTCCTCATGTGCATGAAATTTCTCTCAAACCATGTTCTTGATATTATTCATGGAAACATGTGTATATATTATATTATATAACTAAAGATGATTTTTCTTCTTTCAAATCTTTATGCCTACTCCTTTTCTTTAGCTTTTCTCTCATCCAAGTCAACATGTCCTCATACCAGACATCTATTTATTCTTTCATGGACTATTTATAACTATTTTCTACCTTTTTATTATAAAAATTTATTTTTGGATCTTCACATGAGAACATTGATATCTTGTTGTCCTTGAAGATACCTCCATATTCTTTGTCTCGTTTCTTGTTCTTTTCAAACTTTATGGCCTCGAATTAGGTCTCTTATTCATCTTCCTACACACTTTTAATCACACACTTAAATAAAATATTAGAATAAAACCATTGAGGACTAATTTAATCTTCAATTCCATTTTTGAATTGCTTTTTGATCCCCTTTCTAAGCTATAGAGACTAATACTTACAAATCTAATTATTTTCACACCTCTTAAAGGACCTTATAAGACATTGAATACTTAATTATGACCATTACAATATAAAATGATGCTTGTAAAAGCATATTATTGACCATATATGACTCATTATAATTATTTTAAAACATTTTAAAATGAGTTGCCTTATGATCATTCACCTACATCATACTCCCGTAATTTAAATTTTTTATGAGCTCTTGCTCATTAGTCTTTTACGTTATTCTGGATGATGCAAATGAAATTTTTTTGCATGTCTGCTTTAGCTATTTATTCATAGATGTGGACATGTTCAACTAGTCCACACTTAGTTGTCTTTTTTTCTACCTTCTCTAATTCTACAACTGAATATGCAATAAAAATTTGAATAAATCAACTCTTTATTTATGCCTATGAGGCATATATAATCCTTCTTCTTTTCTAACATGTTGGTAATGATTGATATTCACTTAACAGACTCTAGAATGTTCATTATCAACTTCCTTCATGCCTTCTTATGTTCTTCTAATTTCATAAATAGATGACGTACAACCATATTCCCCTCTTCATGTACATGAACTTGGTATCTAAATATGTTCTTGATATTATTCATGGAAATATGTGTATACATATTCTATTATATATCTAAATATGATTCTACTTCTTTCAAATCTTTTAGGCTACTCTTTTTCTTTAGCTTTTCTCTCATGCAAGTCATCATGTCCTCATACCAAACATCTATTTCTTCTTTCATGGAATGTTTATAACTATTTTATACCTTTTTATTGTAATAATTTGTTTTTGTCTCTTCACATGAGAACCTTAATATCTTGTTATCTTTCAAGACAACTCCCTATTCTTTGTTATGTTTCTTGTTCCTTTCAAACTTTATGGCCTCAAATTAGGTCTCTTCTTCATCTTCCTACACACTTTTAATCACACACTTAAATAAACTATTAAAATAAAAACTTCGAGGCTTAATTTATTCATCAAGTCCCTTTTTTTGTTGCTTTGGTATCCCCTTTATCATCTTTTTCCACTTTTTTATTTCTATTTGCCTCTTTTTTATTTTTACTATCTTCTTAATTTGCCACTTGACCACCTTATTACATATTAATCCCTATCTTTATTTATCTTGAACTAATTCTTTCAACCATTTTACTAAAACTACAAAGTTTAATTTCATCTCAGCTATCTCCTTTTCCATATCCTCTTTTTTCATCTCACCTCATTCTTTATCTTTATCTGGTTTTAATCTTGCTTATTTAGTCCTTCCATTATTTTTACTCCTTGTGTCTCACCCAAATTATGTATTTGGTATTTTTAAACCTCATACAAGCCTATTTCACCTTGTATCTCACCTCTAATTCTATTTTACCTTGTATTATTTTCTCTCTTTGAGTTTCACTATGCTTTTTTCTCACTTTCTCAAGTCTTAATGGGCTTTAGGACTGTTAAACCTTATTCAAATTTATTGGTTTTCTCAATCACCTTTAAAATTATTTTTGATACAAGTTGTAATTATGAAAAATAATACCTTTCTGAAGACATTATGCCAATCTCTTATACCAAAAATGATGATAACCCAAATTTACTTCACTAACTTATTGCCAAACTGATATAAATAGGGTTTCACAAGACCTCAAACTCTATATAGGACAATAGTCATTTATTTAATTTTACAACACAATAAGAATTATTATATCCTAAAAATATTTATGAGATAATTTATTTGGTTCTAATAGTGTTATTCAATTTAATGAAATTGACTTTTACCTCTGAATAATTTGATTGATGTAAGACACCATAATTATATCTTACTAGGCCTCATTCTTTATGCCTATTAATTATACTTTGTTATGTTTATTCAAGACATAGTCTCTTTATGTATTTCATAAGGTTATTAATATTATCAATCTTAGTTATTAAGAATATATATATTTACCCTTCTTTATACTTGAAATTGGTAAAATAACCACATTCAGATTTTTACCTTGTATGGGAACCTACAGACTGCATTTTGATTGTACCTTTATCTCCAAGTGGACATAACATTTTATAATAATTTTAAAACCTCATAAAAATAATTTTAATTTAAAAAAAAATTAATATGGTTTTAATCATTATTTTAAAAGTTATACTCCTTTTAGGACTGCTAAAATAAGCTTTCTTTGAGCCTAATACACATAGACCTACAATCTAAGTTTTGTTAATATATTTCACCATAATATTAAAAAATTAATTAAATTAGTGTTAAAAATTAGAAAAAATCCCCTTATACTTTTCCTTAAATATTTAAGTCATTTGGATTTATTGTTTCAAATATATTCAAGTTTTAGCATTGTTAAAAGAGGGTTTTAGCTTTATTTGTAGGCTTGTAGGTATATGTTTTACCTATATCTTCCACTAAAACAATACTTTTAATATAAAAAAAACCGTTAAAATATAATATAAATCCTTTTATGATAATATTATGAGTTTAATTTTTTTTTCACAATTACTTTTCAATATATATAGCTTTTAGTGAAGTAAAAACCTAGTTTAGGGTTTAACTACAAAATACAGGATGAGAGCAAGAAGTTAAATAAAAATTAAATTTTAACACTTTTTTTAATCTATATGTATTTTTTTTGAATATAAAACTCACCATTAACATTTTTAAATATATTTTAAGATATAATTTTTTTTTAAATTCTACAAAATCAACAAGTTTTCTCCATGACTATCAAGAACCTATATTGTGCATTAGCACCTACATCAAGTCTACCACATGAAAAAATATAAAAATAGAATAAAATTTATTAAAATAATATAAAATACATCCACTTATAGTCATCTTGAATTTATATTTAACCATAATCATCATTCAAACATCTTTTCCTTTATTTATAATAAAAAAATCCTATTATATAGTTTTCTAAACCTCTGTAGACCTACAAGTTTTGTCTTCCTTAAGCACCCTTTTTATTTGAATAAAAAATTTATATTATAATTATTTAGGTATTATTTACCTATTAAACATTATTTATATTCCTATTATCCTTATCTCTATGTATTAATGTTATTTTATTAGTTGTTTTGTTCCATTTCTTGCTCCAAGACTATCTGCAAGCTTAGTTATCTTCATGAGGACTTGATTTCAATTAATTATAAAATTACCATGGTAAGTGAAGGATTAAGTAACACTTAAAAACGTCTTGAACCTTGGTTACCCTTAAAAATTAGGATGACATCTTTACAAAATTCTAAAAAACTATAAAACCATTGAAAATTTTTAATACATATTTTAAATTTTAAATTTATAACTTTTGTGGGAAAACCAATTCTATGCTCTAGAGACTATTACAAAGATAATTATTTTCACACATTATAAAGGACCTAAAAATATATTGAATACTTAATCATGACCATTACAAAATAAATTAAACTTTGTCAAGATTTTTTTTGACCAATATAACTCACTAAACCTATTTTAAGACCTTTTAAGATTATTTAAGACCAATACGTACAAAATTGCACTATCTTGTGATCAAGAAATTACATCATTTTACCTAAGAAACATAGGGATAAAAAGGATTTAATTAATGTGATATATAACCAAATAATAAAAAATGAAATAATGTAGTAAATAAAATTAATTAAAACCAAAAAAACCACAAAGGAAACAATGGTGTAAATAGAATGAAACTAAAAGAAATAAAACACACAAAAACAAAGAAACATGGTGTAAGTAGAATGTAACTAAATGAAAAAAAAAAAAAAAGATAAATAACCAAAAGATAAAAATATATGATAACATATATATCCAATATGAGCATGTGAAATCTAGCCTAGGTGTCTCAAGAGATTTCTTGAAGGTGAATATGTTTGTTATTGTGTAATGTAGAATGAGAGAAGGCATCATAGGATGACCCAAATGGTAATTTGATGTAGGTATAGGAATTAAAATATACTCCAATTTATTATTTTACATGTGGATGGGCATCATAAGATATACCAACATGTGATGTTGAGTGAGGTGAAATAAAGCTATTGTAATGAACTACATTGGGGTGATAGATGTAGTTCGATGAAACTAGATAGTTAGAATAAACTATTTCAGGTTTACCAATGTAGTTTAATAAAAATAGACCATTAGAATGAAATATATCAATTTATTCAATTTTATTTTATGAAATTATACTACTAAAATGAGCTATATTGAGTTGGCTAATGCATTTTGGTGAAACTAGACTATTAGAATAAATTTGATTGGGTTAGCTGATGTAGTTTGATGAAACTAGATTATTAAAATGAAATGTATTAGTTTGGTTGTTGTAGTTTGATTAAACATGTAAATTTGTTGATATGTTGGATTTTAAAATTGACATAGGAATTTTAGGATAAGTATTAATAGGATTATAATATAAAGTAAGACAATTTATGATGTGTTTTGATGTAGGAATTTGAACTAGGTGCTTATTGGGTTCATGTGACCCAATAGGTTGATATTTGATAAATGAAACCTCATGATTTAAGTTATTAATTTTAGATATCATTTGATTATTTATATACGAATAAGTATCATATATGGTTTGGAAATATTTAGTTGATGATTTAGGATTAACAAGATTTTGACATTGATCATTATGTAGTTAATGTTGATGTGATTATGATTCATTAGATTGGGATTGAGATACTTTAGGATATTTTTCATAATGTTGTTGAGTAATTCTATCAATATTGAAACATGGACCAAGTAAAGAGGTAAGAATAAATTGTTGAATTTCATGAAAATTATTATGAGAATATCTTATCTTATCATTCCACCAAAAACACTTATTAAGATTGAACCGTTTTGGAGGAGGTTTGGAAGATTAAAAGCTCATGGATTTAGAAGGTGATAAATTTATCTTGATTTTGAGGAGAATAAAGGGTTGGTGGGTATGGGTTTTATAATTTTTTTTGGAATGCCCCTCATTAAGTTATGGGGGAAGCTAAATTTGAGATGAAGTGGTATAAATGACATTAGTTGATGATTCCTTTTGAGGTTACTCAAATTGGATCATAAGGAAGTGTTTCCATTTTGCTTGATCTAAGGAATCTTATAATGTATTAGGGGAAAACATCATACTTTTTTATTAAAAAGGGTATTTAATATAAGTAATAAATATTTAAAAAAATATTACCATCACTCATGTTATGGTCTAATTTATGAGCTATAGACTTCCATCATTTGATGAAAGTGTGAGCAGATTCATTGGGAAGTTGCTTAACATTGGTGAAATGCCCAAGAACATTTTCAATAAGATTGTAATGTTAGAATCCATTAGGTAGAGGATTGAATAAACACTCTAGTTATTTTATTTAATTCCTAGTACTTTTATTATGCCATTCTATCAAATCTCTAATAAAGGTTTTGACTAGAAGTTTTGTAGCACTAAAAGTATTAGTTTTAATCCATTCCTTATAAATATTTCTAAATATTTTGAGAAAGATATAATGATATTTATTCCCATCATATTTTATGGTTGGATAAATGTTTCTAATGTATATCGACATAATGAAATGGGCTAAAATTTTATTTTGAAGATATTGAAGCATTTTTTTTTTAATTAAAGATTGAGGAATAAGGTTTCCATTGGCATATTTAAGAGGAGGAAAAAATTATGATTTGGTTTAGTCATTATGACTCAAGGTTGACTATCCATTTTCAAAAATTGGTTTTGTATTTGGATCATTTTTTAAATGCTACAACCTTACATAAGGGTAATTTGTTAGACAATTTGTGCAAGTATTTGAGTTGTATTAATAGGTGGGTTTGATTAGAGGTATTAGAAGTGGAATTGAAACATTGGTATTGGAAGGAATATTCCCAATATTAGTGTTGGTTTCCATAAATTTGGAATAAAAAAAATTAATCTTGTTAAAGCCACTATTCTTGTTAGGAGTGTAAATGGTATTATCATCAAGTTCTTGATGAATTTAGAATAATCTAGATTATTGGTTTCATTGATTTCAACCATGATACATTATGAAGTGATAATGCTTGGTGCTCTTGTTATGGGTGTAAGAAGAGAATTTATAACATTTTTTTGTAATAGCTGAAATATAATTTGAGGTCCCAATTTTTGATGTAGATTTATTGATGAGTTTACAAATTCTAAGTTTATAATGTTTAAAAGTACTATAAGGTGTATAGTTTTCATGATTTTCGATTTGTCTTTGAAGATTTTTTGGATCTACTATATGGTATGAGGTAGATAAATATTTATTTTGAGAAGGTCTAGAATTATTTTAGGAAAAAATATACCATGAAGAGTTGTGTTCCATGGTGGACAATGTGGAAATAAAATAACAACCCATGTAGGATATGAATGGGTTGAGATTGGAAAGAAGGATCTTAAGAGGTGACATCATGATGATATGTGACTAATTTTTTTCATCAAAAATAATTGATCATAAGAATCTAAATTTATTGGCAAGATCGATAGAGTCATAAAATAAAGCTTAAAAATATATAATATTGGGTTGGTTGATATAATTTTGATAAAAAAGTGGTACTATTTTGTGTCTAGAAAAAAAGGAACTATAATAAGAAATTGACTACATCAATCAGATTGATATAGTCATAAAATTAAGTTAAAAAACACACTATATTAGGTTGGACAATACAATTTATTTAAAAAATGGATTCAGTTGGTGGCTTGATAAAAAATGAACTATATCAATCAAGTTGATGTAGTTGGGAAACACACAAAACTAGATTGGGATGGTTGATGCAATTTGTTTGAATAAAATTTAAGATGAAAATATATCAAGCTAGCTAGTATAATTTTTTGAAAGAAAAAATGAGATTAAACTATATCAAGATAGTCTATATAGTTTGTTAAAATAGAAACTAATTTAAAACTATATCAATCTAGTTGATATAATTTGCTGAAATATAAAATGAGATAAAACTATATCGAGTTGTCAGATACAATTTGTTGAAATAAAAATTAATATAAAACCATATTGAGCTAAGTGATATAGTCAGATGAAATAAAAAATTATATAAAACTATATTGGGTTGGTCAATATAATTGGTTAAAATAGTCAAGGCAATGGTAAGATTCATAATTGGTTCACTAGAATGTATGTAATGGGTTTTTAATGAACATGCAACTATCTTATCTCTAAATATATGGACTTAGAGAATGTTAAAAAATTAAAACCCAATGATACTTAATTATTTAGGATGTGACCAAATGGATCTTCAAGCCTCAATTCTCACCATTATTGTGTCAAAATTTCAAATACAATGATTTTTAGCAATAACACAAGAATCACTAAAACACCCAAATTATTCTTCATATTTGTGAATATTTTGAAATGTATTGGGGAATCCCTAATTATGGAAATATACTATACACAACTATCAACTTCACTTAATTCATATTGAATCACATTATGACTGTGTAAGAGACACTTTGGGATTAATTATATTGAAGGGTTCTTTGACTATCAAAGTCACTTCTCTTTTCATTAAGTTAATTAAACTCATTTAATTAGCCTAATATTCTTATAATATTAAAACCCATAGCTTTTGTAATTTCCCATTTTCTAAATTTGTTAACTATATTTATTCCTTAAATATCATGATAAGTGGCCAAGTAGATCATAACATCATCATGACATCACAACTAATATATGGAATGAGTAAATCATCATGAAAGTTGTCAAGCACTAAATAATCAATGTGAGAAAATATTTGGTTTATGTAATCCATGATTAGTAAATGGAATATTATTTGCCACATTAATGTTATTTGGCCTAAAAAATTGAACTAATCTTAGGCCACATATATTGATCTTCAAATGGATAGTCAATATCATTTTAGGAAAACTATAAATACAATTGCCTCCATGAAAGATTAAAAATCTTCATTGTGCAATGACGTAATGTAGAATTCAACCTACAAGCTTCAACCTTTCTTACAAATTATATCAAGTAATAACCATACCAAGTTATTATTTGAAGAGATCATCAGGTTGATTCTTCTAAAACATTGCTAGAGATTTTGAATGTTACATATGGGCACAAAAATTCTTGTTGACTAGTCCTAAAGGACATTCATATTGGGAAGGTATTTATTGTCATGCTTTATTATTTATTTCTTATTTTCATTGATCTATCCCACATGAGGGATTAAGCTTGAAGTGATATGTTTGGTGATTTTATTTATATTTAAATACTAACATAGAGACTAACCCTTTGTTGTAATATTATTCTACATTGCAAAACTATAAATAAGATCACTTACAATAATATGTAAAAGGAAAGGGTTAAAAATCCTATAGGTGAATAAAATAATGGCATATATCTAACTAGATCTCTACTTTTTAAGTAATATAATATTATAAAAAAGTAAATTAAGTAAACATGAAAAGGATATAAACATATAAAAATGGGTAAGGAACTATTGTAGACAAATGGGGGCCTAAGATACCTAAGGTGAATAAATGGAAATGTCAAGAAATCTTGTAGCCACACTAAGTATAAGTGTAGATAAAACTCAAAAAAGGATATATACATATTCATTAACTAAGTAATAAACAACTTATATCTACTAAATTAAAGATCTAGGGTTAGAATGTACTCACTTTTATGAAGAGCCCATCAAGCCTCAATATACCCTTCAGTCAATGGTGCTTTGAAAGATATTATTGTGGTTGTGAAGAATCCAATGTATGGAAAATATGCTCTAAGCCAACTAAGGACCTCTTAGGAAATATCCAAGACTTCAAAAATACAAAATTCCTTCAAGATAAGAGTCAGATAAATAAGTCATACAAATGGACCAAAAGATTTAATAATTTTTTTTACTATAGGTTCATGGATTCATCATAACATGATAATTACATAGATAATTCCTATGATTTAAGGGAGAGCTTACAAGAAATGAATATCATTACACTATATTCAACTTTTATCCTAGGATCATAGAGGTTTATACAATCTAGAGTAATTTTATGACTATCTACTTTGATAGATAATTCATGGTGAAATCAAATATGATGACATAGTTACCAAACTTGTAGAGAAAATGCATTTTTTCTTTTCATTAATACAATAAGATTTTTGAGAGATGAAATTAATTTTTAGAAGGTTATAACTAAAGAGTATCAATTCATGAAGTTTTATTCAATATTACTCAAATTCATAATGGGTAGAAAATACCAATTAGAAGACAAAACTAGATTCATATAGGATAGTCTTACGACACATATCCTTACACAAAAGATATATCTCACATAAGAATCATAGAAATATTATATTAACCATCAAATAATAATTCAACTTAAGATCTTCAGATCATGAAAAATCATTACACTTTCCTTCCATAAATCTAAGTGTTTACTAAAAAGGCCCAAATACCATATTACTTAATACTATCCAACACTATCTAGCATTGTCTAACCCATTATACTATAATCTATAGGAATATCTAATCGTTAAAACTATATTATTATAACTTTGAACTCTATACTTAGAATCTAGGCATGTCAACCTATATTATGTTACTAGACATTCCATGTACCTGATCTTGGTTGAAAATAGGATAACTTCATAACAATCATGTAAGATAACTACTAACCAAAAAGAAACCATGATCCTTATCTACATGGTACATTCATAGATGTAAGTGGTTAGTGTACACATTACCTAGCTAACACTTTTCTAGACTTAAAGTGTTGTCTCATTATGAGACAAGAATTTAAAGAACTAAGTATATGTAGAACATAAAATAGGTAGAATGCATAAAAACCACAGATCTCTCAAGTTACCATTTACTAGTTTTCACCCCTTGTGCATTAATTAGATACCCTCATGGTTTTTCAACTAATTAGAAAGACAATATACCACCCTTTTAGGTTTTAAATAGAATATCCATGTGGGTTTCTATGGTCCTACAAATAAAAATATTGATAAGTAAAATTGTAAAATTATTAGTTGTAAAAAAACCTTAGTTGGATGGAAGAGGAATCGATAGAGGAACTTATGTAGCTAATGCTTAAAAAATGGATGGATCACTCTACAAAAAACTCAAAGTAGTAGTCTTTTCCTAAAATATTCCTTTCTATAGTTGATTAGGAGGAATAATGGTAGGGACGTCAATTAGTGGCATGATGGTACTATTAAATTAGGCCATGTCCATTTTAAAATTTTGTGAATAAATCAAATATTACTGAACATTATGTATGAGAGATTGTAAAGGAATATGATCATACAACAATTGTGAATCATAATTATATGTAGTAAAAGAGAGAGTGGATTTAGTAGTAATCAATTAGATGGAGGTGGTTTCATGTAGATGATTTAGCTTCTTGATATGGCACTATGTTTAGACCTCAAAAATGTTTTTACACAGCATTTAAGTTTTCCATGCCTATAATTGGTGCATAAATGAATCTCAAGATTACACGGATACTTGAAATGTATATACAAAACCATTAAAAGTGAGAGAAGGATCATGCATGGTAGATTTATAATAACTCACAATGTTAAATTGATGGTGCACACCATTCCATACCACATCTACTTGAGATTTTTGATTGATCAGCTCATGGTTTATAGTTGTGGCTTGGATTATGATAATAGTGATGATAGCTTGATAGAGCTAAATTGGTTCATATAACTCATTTGAATCATCATTTATATCTTGGCCCTACAACTTAAGATGGTTGATCTATTGGATACTCACCCAAGCATACATAAGTTAGGCCACCAAATTTGGAAGTTTCATGTGATATAGCATAAGAATAGGGCCCACAAATTAACATTAAAGGGTAAGATAAGAGTCTTCAATAAAAATTAATAACTTTACTTAGCACACTCCATAATTTAGAGTTATCCTACTATAAAAAGGACACCATATTTTGTAATGAAATAATAGTCTACATAACAGAGTCCTAAAAAGAAGAAACACCTTCCAACTGCTTAGCTAAGGAAAGTTTGGAAACATCAAGAGATGCTTTCATGGTGGGTGGAGGCATATCAAAGGAAATGGTGGGGGTCATGGTGGGAAAGAAATATAATAGATGTTGGAGACTTGTTAGTGATGTCATGATGGTATCATAGAGATGTCATGGTGAGTAGATGAAGTGCTTTGATAGTCTATATGATAGTGACAAAGTGTACAATGTGTGTGTTCTAGTATGCTTTATGTATGGTTGGCTGATCTTTATTATTGAGATAGCTTTAGAATATATTGGATGAGTATGGAGGGTTTAACATGTGCAAATTATCCTATAATATGTGATCCATAGTTTGAGAGGATATGTGGATAATTGGAATTAATCAAGTTGATAATAGTTTTCATCTAGACACTTTGAGTCAAGTGGAAAAACATATGAGTTAGAAGTTTGATGATGTCACCATTGTCATGTGGGAAGGAGTCAAGGGGAGTTCATCATATGTTGTGATCATAGTAGGGCATAGTTTTTACATGATACCTTTAAAGTCATGCATCAAAGTGTGGTTAAATATATAAGGTTACAAAGTTGGATTCTCAATCATATTTCATTATTTTCCCATACTTAACCAAATGTGTAGATTGGCTAGAAATAGATGAGTAAGAATGTTGATGAGGTCAAAATTTATATGTGTGGATATTTCAAGAAAATGTGATCATATAGGTTTGTTTAATTTTGGACCTAGTTTATTTGTACTATTTTCTATATCATGTGATGTAGTGCATCAAAAGATATTCTTGTGTAAAGTTGGGATCCTAGGTAGATTGTCTATGTTTTCCCATAGCCAATTTTGTAGTATGGTAGAAAGAGACAATTGAGCATCTTGTTGAACTTATATATTACACATGTGAATGTGTCAAGATAATATGATCATATGGGTTTGTTAAATTTTGAGTAGAGATTATTTGTACTAATTTTAATTTCATGTACTAAAGTATGATAAAATATATAGTTGATCAAAGTTAGCCTCTCAAGAAAATTTGGACATGGTTAGCTCTATGATAGAAGTTTATGAGAAGGAATGTTAATGGAATTATATCTCACACATGTGAGAGTTTCAAGAGAAATAAGTCATATGGTTAGATTATTATATGTGAGGAGATCATCTATTCCAAATTTTAAATCTTATAGGTAAGCATAGAGGAAGTTATTTAGGTGCAAAAATGGCTACTCATGCATATTAACAGGGTCCCCATAATCATTTTTGAAGGTGTTGAATCTCGAGCAAGATCGAAGATGCATGAGAGATCCAAGGAGTTAGGAGGTTATGAGATTAATATAGGTGAATAAAATTTAACATCTAAAGAAAGGTATAAGATAATGATCCAATAATGAGAGAGCATTCATATAGTTTCATCAACAGTGAACATTGATCAATAAGGACCTTGTTGATCTACATAGATTGATGGAGTGCATTAAGTCAACATTTTGAGATGGCATGAGATGAGGTCAATGAAATAATTATTTAAAACTTGATTTGGTGGCATATGTATTAAAGATCAAACAAAATCAATGGTGTGATATTGATCCTAAGCTGAGAGTCCATGAGATTCGAGCATTGTCTTTAAAGGTTAATTATGATCATTGTTATTCAAATATTTAAATTTAAAATAATAAAAACTAGAGCTCTATATTTCAATCATATATTTCGATAGAAAATGAATTTTATCATGTAATAAAAATAAATGTTGAAGAGGACTGCATGGCATACCTAATGAACCTAATTTAAAGATCTAAAAGTGTGTATACACATAGTTAGGAAGATCCACAATTGACTATTCTTTAGTATATGTTCTAAAAGTGACTTGAAAAGGATATGTGAGCTTGTGTCAGTGTTTTTTTTTATGTATAATTATGAATTAGCTATTGGAACATGTTGTAGACTCCATGAGGATGATCTGTGTGGATTTTAAAAGTATGATCAATCTATCCTGAGTATGAATAATGCTTAATAAGTAGACTATCTATTCATTCATGGTGACTATGTCCATAAGGTTTGAGTTTGAGTTGTTTGAGCATATTCAAAGGCAAGATAAGTATATTGTTATCATTTGAAGATGTACTAGGTGATATAAGGAGTGGAACTATGTAATTTTAAGTGTTCCTATGTTCATGTTTTGATTGAGGGTGAGTTATACGGGTGAATAGGTCTCCTTTAGACCTATAAGAGCTACAATTTATTTATTTAAAAGGTGTATCTAATTAAGGATGACCCTTAGATGTGATAGCTAACCTATGTATATTTTATTGAGCCTTATATTCATATGATAGATGTCTTAAGGGTTAAGACATGCCTAATGGCTAAGCAAGATGGTGATTATCAAGATTGCTTTATAAATAGTGAAACCAAAGATGTTGGGTTCTAGACTTGGTAGGTGAGAGACCAAAGAGTGAATTCAGAGAGGCTTATGTGTAGGGAGTGAAAGAAGGGTAAAGTGACCTAATGATGTGTTAAAGAGTAGATAAATTTAAGGACTATTTGTATGACCTATAGGTTATAATTTTATTGGTAGAATAGAGAGCTTTTTGTTTAAGTGTGAGAAAAGTTGAAGAGAGATAAGTTAAGGTCCATCATCAGGTGTTGTTGACATTAGTTTAGAGTCAGTTATTTTTCATAGGTTTTATTTTTGTGGAGAAGCATCTAAGGTGGTTGTAGCCTCCTTGTAAAGTAAAAGTTACTACAAGGTCTGGTTGTTGTTGTAGCTCAGCTAGATAGGTGTGGTAACACCTTATAGGATTGGTGTGTCACTAAATAGGGATTTTAATTCCTTCATTAGTTGCATATAATCTAAATTAGATATTTTTATATAAGATAATAGCTTAATTGAAGGATTTAGTGGGTTTTATTCCCCAAAAGGGTTTCCTATGTATGCCATGTGTTATGTGATTAATCTTGTATTATCCCTCTTGCTTATTGTTGAATGATATGTATACTTCATCAATTCTTGTGGTAACTAGTTAAGTAATTGTAAAGATCATAATTGAAGTTTGGACTATTTGTGCTCACTGATTCACCCCACCCCTCTTATTGATTATACTTCAATCAATTGGTATTAGAGCTAGGTCCTTTGGTAAAAAATTTATAGCTTGAAGGTGATCCAAAGTATAATGGTTAGCTAGAATGTGCAAGGTGGTTTTTCTACTAAGAAAACACCAATGTTAAATGGATCCAATTATGCATTTTAGAGTGCTAGGATGAAGACCTAAATTATGTCACTAAGGTTTGATGTATGTTAATCTATTTTAGATGGTTATATTGCTCCTATTATTCCTCCATCTAGTGTTGCAAACAAGAAGCTATTTGAGAATAACTCTAAGGTAATGAATTACATCACTTGTGGTCTTATAACAATTAAGTTCACCAAGGTAATTCATTACAAATTTGCTAACAAAATATGTGATAATTAAATACTATTTTTGAATGAGATTCAAAGGTTAAGCTTGCTAAGTTTAAGACTCATAGAAGATAATTTGAAAGTCTCAAGATGAACAAATAAGATATTATGGCATCCTTTCTATATAGAGTGGGTGAGATTATGAATATCATCAAAGTTCTTAGAGAATATCTTGAAAAGACTACTATTGTTCAAATGGTTTTAAGGTCTTTATTCCCAAAGTTTGATCCAAAGGTTTATGCTATAGAAGAGAGTCATTACCTTACTTAGTTGAAAATGGATCAATTGCATTGCACCTTTACTACCTATGAGATGAAGAAGAATGATGATATACCACCAAAGAATGAAGCTGCATTCAAGATAGAGATGAAGCCTGAGAAGAGTTTCCAAGGTAATAAATACAAAAAGGATGACATATTTGACACTAGTGATGATGAACTAATTGCTTTGATTACAAAGAAATTGAACATAGGCTTAAGGAAGTATAAGGTTAAATTACCCTTCAAATGTTTCAACTATGGAGAGATAGGATATTTTGATCAAAAGTGACCTCATAAGCATGAGAATAAAGATGATGAAGATCATGATGAGGGACAAGATGAAGACAAGAAGACATACATGAAGAAAGGATTTTGAAAGTATGACAACATGAAGAGATCTTTCAATAATAAGAAGAGTTTTTACACCAAAGAGGATTGTAGCTCATTAGATGAGAGTAAAGATAGTAACTAAAAATATGATCATGAATATAATGGCTTTGATAAAGATGAATATCTATTCATGGCTGAGGAAGGAAGTTTCTCATAGAAAAAGGGGTCTATTTGGAGTGATTTAGATGATTATGAAGATGAGGTGGACTATGAGACTACATTGACTAATTTTTATGAAGAACCAAAGATTGAGAAGAAGATTAATAAAAAGATGAAATCTAAACTAAAGGAATTTGAGGAGCAATTCAATGTGTTTGAGGAAATAATGGATGAATATGCCAAGAATCATAAAGATACGGTCAAATATCTCAGTTGTTAATTGGAAGTCCTATCTACAAGCCTAACGGCTAAAGAAGATGAATGTGTAAGGTATGTAATTGAGAATAATTCATTAAAATATAAGTTAGATAAGGAATCTGTTGACCCAATTTTGCCCCTCTGGCAAAATTTTGGTCACCCTCTTCGAAAGCTATGAAAGGCCAGTCAATTTTAGGTTACAGTTCATCTTCAGGTTTATGCTCAGTTTAAATGGAAAGGTTTAAATGGTTTGGTTCAATGCAAAATTTCAAGTCAATGGTTTAATGCACAAAGGTCAAAATCCCCTTTCGAAGTGGCACAGACTTCACATTTTGTGAGGGAATCAGTTTCGATTTGAAGCATTTCAAAGTCCATTTTTATTTTGAAATTGGCTAAGTCCCGCAAAGAAATTCAAAGTTTTAAGCAATGGGCAGAAAAATTGCCACGCACGGTGGTGGGCAGGGAAAAAGATACTGCCAACACAAGCATTAAACAACGAAATTGCCACGCATAGCCATAAGTGAAGAAAATAAAACCACGAACATTGTCGACGTCGGTAAAACTACTGTGCACGATAGCTAACTCAGCTGACATTAGCAAAACTACCATGTACGGTAGTAAATTAGCCAACGTCAGCAAAATTGCCATGTGTAGTCCATGACATTGGGTGGTAAAATTACCACTCACAACATCAAGCAGCAAAAAGGGCCCGCAGAACACAAAAAAAGGCCTGCCCAGTAGGTAGAGGAGCAGGCTGCATGCAAAATGAGGCAACAAGCATGGTCCAGGCAAGTTTTATGATGTTAGCTACAGTGTTTTCCCTCTTCCCAATGAAGACATCATGTAGCCACTTAAAAGTAAAGGCCAATGAGATTCCTCTTGGCTTTTCCCATATAAATTGGTAGACTTGGCCATTTAAAAAAAAATCTTCTCCAATTTTTGTAAAGAGCACAACTCTACAAATTCTCCACCTAAATCAATAAAATATAGTTTTTACCTCTTTTTTGGATGAATTTTTCTGTGTATGCCTTGAATGTTGGTTTGTGTCTAGTCATTGTTCTTTGATGCTCTAACAGGTTCAGCACCAACAAACTAGTCATCTACAAAGTACCATTGTCTGCTGCTGCCAGGAGTAGAGTTCTATTTTGGAGGTATAGAACAAGAGAGGTCACTTACAGTGTGTATTTCTCAGCACCTTGGTGAGTCCCTATTTCTTGTGCTTTTCATAAGAACCTCCCTGTCATTTCCAGCAGCCTGGTCTTTTTGCCAAGTCTCAGTGTATGTATGTTTTGTTTGATCCTAAGTGTGGAGGTGGGAAGGTCATTTCATTTTTTGGTGCATCACCTCTTTAGAGTAGGCTATTTGTTATCTTGTATTTTCTTCTCCCTTTTCATCCCCCCAGTATATCTATATATCTATATTTTTTACTTCCTGAAACAAACAAGATACACTAGAGGGAACTAGACCATACCTAGAGACTCTCCTCTCCTACTTCGCCGTCCCATAGGTGAGAGAGGAGTTTCCATGTTGTGGGGAGAGGGCAGGAACTTGTTTTCCTACCAACCAGGTGCAATCTCTAGTCGTCAATAGTATCTATTAAGGTAATGTCATTTGTGATATTTTAAGAGTTCAAGTGATCTAGACAACATTTTAAATAATCAAAAACATGAAAGTAATAAGAGTGTTCTTGGATATAAAGAAGAACCAACTAATACAACTCAAGATAAGATGAAGACTAATGTGAACAAGGTGGGAAAGCCTTTAAAGACAAATCATTAAATAAGGAATGAAGGTACTAGAAGAGTAAAGACAAATCATATAAAATAGACAAATGACATGAGGTATGCAAGATTTAATGGTCATAATTATACATGTAATCAATTTGATCATAGGGCTAGGGACTATAAGAGACCTATTAGAAATGAATTTGCATGGGACTATGATGGGGGTCATCAATAAAAATATGTGAATAGAATCATGTGTTTTAACTATCTTGATGTTGGACACTTTCAAAACCATTGTCCACATAAGATTAGACAAGGTGAGTCCTCTTCAAAAAGGGGAGGTTGTTTTGTTTGTCATGACATAGGACACTCTACAATTTTTTTTGAAAAAAGATAAGGAAATATATGTTTCTTATAAAATATATGTTGTGCTATAACTGTGAACAGAGTGGTCACATTGCTAGGTTTTGTAAGCGAAGGCTTATAAGATAAAAAATAATTAATCATGATCCTAGATTTCAATAAATAAGAAAATTTAACACATAGAGGCCAATGGTGAAAAGTGTGAGTCTTGATGAGACTGTAGGTCCAAGTAATTTTTTTGAAATGGTGGAGAATGATTTAGAAGTTGAAGAGTCCTAAGATGTTTCATTTTCTACTCATGTTAAGAATGAAGAAATAAAGCTCAAGGAGAACAAAAAGGTGATATTTGAGACAAGTCTTGAGGTATGTACTATCTAAGTGAATATCCTTTTGTTTTTGAGCATATATCATGTAAAAAACATCAATTATCTATGCTTAATGATGAGGTTCCAAGTTGTAAGGAATATTATTTAGAAGAAAAGTTATGTAAAGAATCTATGTTGTCCTCATGTATTCATAATCCAATAATAGAATAAAAGGAGAATGTTTTAGTCATTGAGGAAGTTGTTTCTCTAAAGCCAAAGAAGAAGAAGAAGAATTACAAATATCAGATGAGTAAGGAGGAGATGGAATATGAGGATCTTTTTTTGTTTTAGGAGCATTGAGGTATAAAAGGTGTCTCTATCTATGATTATTAAGAAACTACTTTAAAATGGAGAATCACGTGTTGCTATAGTGTTTTTTAGTTGGAACAATCTACAAGGTTAGTCTGAAGGTGCTCAAGATGATTATGCCAATCAGAGGTCTTTTTATAAGGGGGAGCAATAAGTTAATCAACTTATTTTAGAAGTTTGTGAAGAAAGTATGTTGCAGAGAATGAGCCTGGTGATAAAAATTAGTGTGCTTAAGGGGGCACATGAGAGTGATCTAGATATGGAGTTTTAGGTATTAAATATGTGTTTAATAAAAATTATGGTCTCTTTTAGTTTCAAGAAGGGCTATAAGGAGGCTAGACAAGCATAGTTTGAAGAAGAATTTTTTTGCCCAATTTCTCCAAAAGATCAATGTAAGAGGGTCTGAATGTATGTCCTCAGGTTGGTTTAGTGTATGTTTCCTATTTTATGAGTGTTTTGATGCTTTTTTTATGGTCATAGAAGTGTATTGAGTGAGAAGGTTGGTTAGCATGTGTAATGGTTATTCATGGTGTGTGGAGATCTAAAGATGTTTAGAAGGTGAAATTGCTTAGAAAGATTAGGGGGAGTCCCTATCAAATGGTTCTTGGTAAGTTATATTAGATTTTAGTTCTTTTATGTGTTCCTTTTTCATTTTTTAAATGCTTGGTTGAAGAGAGTATTAGCATGGATTAAGAGAAAGTTTTCAAGATAAGAAGAGGAAGGATCAAGCTAAGGGAGAGTTTGTATCATTTTTATAAGATGGTCCTTTCCCATATTGATAATCCTTTTAGGTCCTCAAGATCAATGTGTGCCCACTTTGTCATTGTGCTAAAGAGGAAAAAAGTTCTTATTGTGTAAAATGTTTCTATTATAGGAGTGTTTTGACGAGAGAGATGGTGAGCTAAATATTGTTGTATATGATGATTGTTGACATCAATGACAAAAGGGGAGATTATTGGAGAGTTATCAATGATGTCATGGTGGTGTCATAGACATGTTTTGGTGAGTGGATGAAGTGACCTAATAGTCTATATGATAATGAAAAATTGTGTAATGTGTTTGTCTAGTATGCTTTATGTATGGTTGGATGATCTTTAGTATTGACATAGATTTAGAAGATCAAGGATGAGTATGGAGGATTGAGAATGTGAAAAGGGTCATATAAGATGTGATACATGTTTTGGGAGATTATGTGCATAAGTGAAATTTTTTTGGTTGATCATAGTTCTCATCTAGATAGTCTAGGTCTAGTGGAAGAAAATATGAGTTGATAGTTTGATGACATCACAATTGCCACATGGGAATGAGTCAAAGTGATTTGGTCATATGGTTGTGATCACACTAGTCCTTAGTTTTTATGAACTAGATCTCAAGTCATGCATTGAAGCATGGTTAAATATATAAGGGGGAAAAGTTGGCTTCTTGGTCAAATTCCATTATTTTCCATAGCAAAATTTGTTGATTGGCTAGAAATAGCTAAGCATGTTAATGAGGTTAGCATTTGCATGTGTGGAAATTTTAGGAAAAGGTGATCATATGGGTTTATTAAATTTTTTACCTAGTTTATTTGAACTATTTTTTAGATCATGCAATGTAGTGCATCAAAATATATACTTGTGTAAATTTGGGATCCCAAGTAGATTGACTGTGTTTTCCCATGCTTAGGCAATTTTGTAGTATGGTAGAAAGAGCTAAGTTAGCATCTTGTTGACATTATATCTTGCACATGTGAAGGTGTCAAGATAATATGATCATATATGTTTGTTTATTTTTGATAAAAAATTATTTTCACTACATTTGATTTCATGCATTGAAGTGTGGCAAAAGTTATGGATGATCAATGTTGGCCTCTCAGGAAGATTTGGACATGGTTGGCTATATGATAGAAATTTATGAGAAGGCATGTTAATGGAATTATATCTCTTATATGCAAGAGTCTTATGAGAAATATGTCATATGGTTGGATTCTCTTATGTAAGTAGATCATCTGGTCCAAATTTGAGATCCTATGAGTAAGCATAAAAGAAGTTATTTAGGTACAAAAATGGTTACTCATGCATATTGATAGGGTCTCCATAGTTATTTTTGAAGGTGTTAAAGCTCTATCAATATCTACGGTGTGTGAGTGATCTAAGGAGTCAGGAGGTAGTGATATAAGGATAAGTACATGATGTTTAACATCTAAGTAAAGGTATAAGATACTGATCCAATGGCAAACTAGTTTGATTAGCATTGAGTATTGACTGATAAGGACTTTGTTGATACAGAAAGATCGATGGATCACATTAAGTTAACATTTTGAGATGGCATGAGATGAGGTCAACATGATAGTTTTTTAACATTTGGATTTGGTGGTATATTCATTAAATATAGAACAAAATTAATGTTATGAATTGATCCTGAGTTGAGTCCTCTAGATTTGAGTATTGTGTTTGAAGGTTAACTATGATTATTGTTATTCAAATATTTGAATTTAACATAGGAAACACTAGATATCATTATTTTAATGATATATTTTTATAGGAGATGAATTTTCTCATGCATTGAAAATAAAAGTTAAAGAGGACTCCATGGCACATCTAATGAACCTAATTTAAAGATATAAAAGCGTGTATAGATATAGTTATGAAGCTTCATAGTTAAATATGTTTTATTTATGTTTTGTAAGTGACCTGAGAAGGATATTCAAGCTTATTATAGTGTTATTTAGAGATCTCATGATGAATTAGATAATGTAACATGTTATACACTCCATGACGATGCTTTATGTGGATTTTATAAGTTTGATCAATCTATCTTGAGTATGAATAATGCTTAAGAATTTGACTATGTGTTCATTCATGGTGATTGTGTGCATAAGGTCTAAGTTTGAGTTGTTTGCGCATATTCAGAGGCAAGCTAAGATGATTGTGATCATTTGAGTATGTCCTATGGAAATAATTAGTGGACCTATGTAATTAGAAATGGTCATGTGTTCACGTCTTGCTGAAGGGTGAGCTATATGGGTGAATAGGTCTCCTTAAGACCTATAAGAGTTACAAGTGCCTTGTTTAAAAGGTCTAGCTACTTAAGAGAGACCCATAGATGCTATGACTAACCTATGTATATTGTATTGAGACTTATATTCATATGACATATATCTTAAGGGTTAAGACATGCCTAATGGCTGACCAAGATGGTGATTATCAAAATTACTCTATAAATAGTGGAACCAAAGATGTTGCAATCTATAATTCATAAGTGAGAGACCAAGGAGAGAATTGAGAGAGTCTTATGTGTTTTACAAAGTGAAGGAAGGGTACAATACCCTAAGGATGTGTTTAAGACTAGATTAGTTTGAGGACTATCTATATGACTTGTAAGTAAAAGTTCTATTAGTAGAATTGAGAGCTTGTTGTTTATGTGTGTGCAAAGGTGAAAAAAGATAAGTTGACGTCCATTATCAAGTTTTGTTGACATTATTTTAGAGGTGAAAGTTTTTCATTGGTGTTATTGTGGTTACTCTATATCTAAGTTGGTTGTAGCCTCCTTACAAGGTAAAACATTCTAAAAGCTATGGTTGTTGTTGTAGCTTAGTTAGATAGGTGTGGTAGCACCTTATGGGATTGGTGTCTCACTAAATAGGGATTGTAATTCCTTGATCAGTTGTATATGGCTGAAATTATATATTAGTATATAAAATAGTAGTCTACTTTTAGGTTTCAATGATTTTTATTCCCAAGAGGGTTTCCCATATATATCATGTGTCATGTGATTGATCTTGCATTATCTTTCTTGCTTATTGCTTTGAATGATATGCATGATTCATGAATGTTTGTGGTAACTAGTTAAGTAATTGTAAATGTCAAAATTGAAGTTTGGATTATTTGGGATCATTGATTCATGTCCCCTCTTAGTGATTGTACCTCTAATAATAGAGTGAGGGGAAATAAAAATATGGTGTGATAGGATGGAGTAACAGGTATATCCATGAGAGCTAAGTGTTGAAACCTAGATGTCATAGTGGTATAATTTTTTGGTAATGCCTCACCTAGTGTTGGGATGGATGGAGAAGTGGATGAGGTGGAATGGAGAATCATATATGATGGTTATGAAGTATCAGTCTATGTAGCCACAACCAATGGTAAAAGAGTGGGGGGATCCTTAAGAAACATAAGCATAGTGGTAGTCTCTATAGATGTTGGTAGAGGTAGTGGAGGTAGAGGTGTAGATCATATGGGTGATGCATCTACGTATTTTATGGTATCTTAAGTGTAGTGAACTATAACTTTTGACATTATAGGTGGCACTTCCATTACAATCTTTTTCTTGACCTCCTCAATAGCTTATATCATTTCCTACTCATTAGCAAAGTCTAGTTTGCACATTTCATTGGCCTTAGTGTGAAACTAAACCATGGGTTTTGGATCCATAACTTGGAGGACCATCTTGGTTTGTAAAGGCTATTTTTTCTCCAAATCCTTTTTTGGTCACATGCTTCTATATCTTCTTCACTTATTTTATTCTTCTACACTTGGTAGCTCATTGTGATTTTTCATGAGAAGCATGCTTCTCATAGATTATTTTTGCATCTAACACACCTCTTCAATATCTATTAGGGATTCATTAGACTATAATGAATATTAAATGACAACATATCTTCACATAGTGTCCATCAACTCACATCCCTTATAGCACCTAAAGCTAGGGGAGTTCTCATAAAATGATGATGCCATCTTTCCTAAAGATAGAGGAACTATTATAGATGGTTGTGTTGTGGGTGAAACATCTTACTCTTCCTCCTTAGTAATCAATTTATATATTCATAGTTTGAAATGCCTATGCTAGAGTGATTGTGGTGGACTTTCAACAAGATGGTGAACTTGTTGGGCCTGAGATGACTCACCAAAACCACCACCTACCATAATCTCTAGTTGGATTCATTTTAATTTATCTTCCTCCCCATAGTATTAATAATAATGGACCATGGATAAGTAATAAATTATACCCATAAATGTGGGGGCACCTACTTGTAGACTTGTACTATGCACACTAATTTCCAAAAAAATAACTCTTTTTATTCCTCCCTCTCATATAAATCATGAGCCATGTCTATGATCATAGTCTAGTATACCTCCTTTTTTAATTTTGAAAGTTATGCCATTCACATTTTACAAAAATATAAGGCACATGTGGGTCATCCAACTAGGTCTTCTAGTTTTGAGTCTTTCTTAATTAGGAAGAAACTAAGTGACATCTCACAAGAAATTTTTGATTTACTCAATATAATTGAGTAGATGTTGTCGTGGAAGTCTTTGCAGTGTCCATTGGAATGGGAAAATTAGGTGAAATTATTTGTAAAGGGGATGATTTATGAGTGTTCATAGTTTTCTGCTAGGCAACTTATATTTGGGCCATATTCATATCGATGAAGAAATACAAAGGTGAAAATGGAGCCTTTGGAAGCTCATGAATGTGAACAAAAATCCCCTATGAAATATTTAGCACCACTACATGTTTTCTGAAAAACTTCATCATAGGTAGTGGGATTCTTGAGTTACTAGCACCAATTTTATGAGTTCATCCCACCATGCACTAAATAACTATTGATGCAAAAGGTAACCACATTCATTGTGTTTTTAGATGAGCTTTTAGAATGTAATTATTGATGTGGGTTTTATGCACACCTCAAAGATTTTTAAATGAGGTAACCTCTACCATTTTTAGATCTCTATGGAACTAAGTTCCACTTGGGGGCATGATTTGGAGGTATGTGGTTAAAATAATTGGGTGGTGGAATAGCATGTTGGCCCTACGGGTTGTCTAACTAGGTTTATGAGAGGATGAATGGATTATAATAAAAGGGATAAATCACTAGATGGGATGGATGGGTGGAAGATTATCCTATGATGGGAAGATCTCAAATAAAACTCAAAAATAAGGAAGGGTAAGGCATAAAAGAAGGTTATACATTTTTTAAATGTATTTTTTAAGTCTATCTCTTTGGTGGATAAGTATCTCACAAACTAGTGCTTGTTGTTCACAAATATCACACATTTAAAACAAAACATATCTAGGAGTCTTGGATTAATAGATATATGATGCTTGATGTTCCTAACTAGAGTTTTCTCTTCTTAAGCTTGTTGTTTCACACCTTTATATAAGAGATTACAGCTCAAACCAAAAAGTTATTCAGGGTATTTTTAGCTCAAACCTAGAATACTATATCTAAGGAGATACCAATACATGCTTTGGATTATTAATTAAAATTTTACTAAATATTTGAATTAATTAAATATATCAATCTTCAATAGTTATTGCACATTTAAGACTACTATTCATTAATAAAATTATTAGATTCATCTGTAGAATTGACACACATTAGAATTAATAAATAAATACATATCAAGCAACTTCATTTTTATTAGCATAGAGAGGGAAGAAGAAAGAAAAAATGTAGTTAATTGATAATAAATTTATAGGTTTATTCCTATCTATTCATTTAAAACTCCAACCTTTGAAAAGAGGGTTCTACATGAATATAAAGATCTTTGGGAATGTGTTGCCTAATCCTCCAAGTTTAGAAAACCTCATTTACATTTTGATATACTATGAGATAAGTCTCAATTACATGTCAATAATTCATAAATATCTCAGTCATGCAATGTGTGTATGCTACCAAAAATGACTAAGTAATTACAATATATATGCAACTAGGACTTAACTATTTGTTTATTATTGTTATATACAAAATTGGTATGAAATTAGCCTTCATTCTAAATTGGATCTTTCTTAATATGTCTCAAAATTGTCATCAAAATTATGGTTGTAATTGTATAGATGGATTAATAATATGGCTATATCAAGCATTAGTCATGAGAAAGACAACAAATGCATAAAGAACTAATAATCTAAGATAACCTATTCAATGGGGTATGCAAATGAGAATTAAGATCAAATGAAAGAAAAAAAAACATAATTTACCTTCCCAAGATATTAATACCATCCAAATGTAGCTTAAAATATGTTTTTCCCCTTGATTTAATGGTCAAGTATTCAATAATGGTACAATTCCATGCTCTTCCACCATTTAAAGAACACCAACTATAAACTAAGATCATGATATGAAATCAATGATATGCCTATAAATGAAGCTATCATGTTACAAATAAAACATTATCAAAATACACTCAAATGGATTGTAGAGAGAATGTTATATTATAAATGTACATAAATTAAGCTTAATCAAAGTGGCCTTGGACATATTATTTATATATTTTCCAAATTTATTAGGATCAATCATGACCATCAATCTCAAGATGAAGATGTGTGGCCATGAATTAATCCAATTATGTAAATAAAATCCATAAATATCCTCCTAATGATTTGGGAGGAAGGGGAATTAAAGAGGCATGGGAAGCCATAATACTTATATTCATTAAATTTATGGCTTATGGATGCCACCCCATTGATCATCTCATTTGATGATGTAGTTAGTAGGAATAAATTTCTAATAAATAAATATTTAATAAATTCCATGGAATTCTTACTTAAGATCATAATTTGGTTTAATTTTCCTAAGATTAATCAATTTTAATGAAATTCTTTGGAAATTGGTGTACTTCATTAATCGAATAAGTCAGAAAGTCCTATTAGTAGGTCATAATTTGATTGGAGAGTAAATATAAGGTGATTTTTGTTATTCATAGACCATCATCCCATTTAGGATGTTGTCGACACAAAATAACACATGCACATATTGTGTGCTTCTAAATTAGAATAAAAGAGTGATCCAGAGCACCAAAATGCATTTTCATCATTTTGTTTCAAAATGATTATATCAAATTTAATAATCATATAAAATGTGTTGCCCTATTTAGGGATACATTATCCCAAATCAACGCATGTATAAGACAAGATTGAACCATTTAGTGTATTTAAGTGATTCTAGCCTAATTTGTGCATTTTCATAAATTTTGATTAAGATTAACAATTTCAACAAATGGTGTTAGGAAATGGATGTATATAGTACTTATGTTTGATGATGTAGTAACTAAATTTGCACTTTAATATGCAATGGTTTATTGAACTATTGTTTCCATGGGAACTATAGTATGAGGTGGCCTTGAAGTGGTTGTAGTTATTAACACTATAAGTGGTGTTGGTGTAATATAAATGGTAGGTGGCATTTGTTAACTACCTTTTTATTAGCATATAAGTCCTAGTATTGTCTATACACCTTAGCATTCTATGATTGAGTTAGGTTCATATCCAAGATTTGTGGCCTAGTCACCTTCTCTTTTGCCCCATCACTTTGGCATGTTCTATCTTTGTGGCTATAAAGACAACCCAAAATACATCCACCTTTATTGCCTTTTCCTAGTTTCACTCAATTTAGCTTCGATGTACTATAATCTTAAACCTTGTAGACTATATTAGAAACCATCATAGGCATGATTAATCATTTTATTAAATGTAGCCCAAGTCACCAACTTTCTTTTGTTATCTTGAATTATAGACAACTCTAATTCTATAAAAAATTTCTCAGCCTACTTCTCTTGCTCAACCAATTTATTCACTAGAGCCTTAGAGGATATTACCTAATCCTATGCCTCTCGTATTCTTAGTAAGGATAAATTCAAAGTTTATTATGCATCTAATGGGATCATCAAACCCAAGTGGCTAAATAAATTATTAGGGGTATATATCACCAATAAATTTATCTTACTATAATTATTTTTGTGGCTTTTGACTAATTTATTTATGGAATAGACATACGATAAAAACTAACTTTCAAAGAATGAATAGAATAAATAATCTCATACAACCTACGTGTTATATTATATACATCCTGATCAATGACTTGGGGAACTTGAATCACATAGTGTTTCTCTCTAGGAGTTTATAGCTCTAATTTGAGCTCTTGTATAGGCATTTCAATCCCTTCATGTATGGTAAGGATTGCCTCTATGTGGTTCTCCATGTAAAAATTTAGGTCCTAAATATATGGAAAATGACCCTTTTGCCTATTTTACCTCTTTTTGTGAGAATATACTTCTTCCCTCTCTTCCATGATAGATTTATACATGAGATATCTTCAATTTACCTCTTCCTTACCTAATGTACTGATGTTGTGGCCTTATCATATAGTGAACTCACCATTGGTAATTTAGTGATCTTTAGATTGGGCCTCTTAGAGGTTGAGGCTCCTAATTCCATGGCCTAAACTAGAAGAGTGAGATTCAAGGGGTATAGTGGATTATTCTTCCATATGTGCATGTTCTTTAGGATCAATCTTAGTTTTAATGGAAGGGTTAGTAATTTTTAGCCAAATTATTTTTGACTGGTCTAAGTTTCCATATTGTGGCATTAGATGAATCAAAAAGACTAGATGCTTAATGGGAGCCCTTTTGGTGGTAACTACTGTAGTTATGTAAGTTAGAGTGGAAGAAGGAAAACATGAACCCAATTAGGTATAAGAATAAACAATTATATTTTTATATTAGGCAATGGCTAGAATGGACAAAGATAATGTTGATGTGATGTATATTGAAAGAATAGAAACCAAAGTAATAGAGGGTATAGTAGGTGAAGTGGTCTTGGGTAGATTCATAGATGGGTGCATGAAAAGTAAACCTACTTAAAGTGTCTAAATAGGAATGAGTATAAACACAACTCACCTAAGGGTGATAAAAACTACAAGTAAAGACATTAAAGGGAAAGTTCCTAAAAGGGATGTTATCAAATGACCCTTACCAGATGGTTCACCTATAAGAGGTGCCTTTTCCTTTAGTGATTTTAGGCTCAATACCTTGGACTTATGCATCTCCTCCTCATTCACCTCTTGTATTAGTGTACATTTTGATGAAATTTGTTCGTCCTTGAGTGTTTATCTGGGAAGGGTTTAGGTTATATCCCCTTTAGGCTTCCTTTGATAACACTTTGTTATTTTGACTTCTTGTGGAGCTATTTTTTATTGGTGAAGAGAGGGGAAAACAATGGTCAGTGTTAAGGATATACAATCCATTATTTTCTCTTCATTATAGGAGTCTAAATAAATAATCCTAGGTTCTTCCCTTTGTACACTACCTCTTGCTTGAGTTCACTTCACAACCAACTCTTGCTTGACCTATATCAATTCAACTATTAAAAGTTAAACTAAGAGTAATTTTTCCTTTTCTACTTATGTATAGGTAGGAAATTATTCTTTCTAGGTTTCTTTGTCCTATGATCTAATGATTAGTGCCTCACCTACCAACTCATGTTGGTCTTAGGGTTAGCCTTGAGCTATTTAGGGATTTGGTCCTTCTCCTTCTGGCATTTGTGATAGCCTACCAATCCAACAATTGGAAGATCTCCATCTTCAAGGAGGTGGGATCCTAAAATTTTATTCATTGAGTATTAGATATGGTTCTTCCTATATCAGCCTCAAAAATTCCTTGTTTAATCTTATAGGTTCAACCCCTTTCTTTTAGCTCGTCATCAATCTTAACATTTAAGAAGAGAAAATCATGATCCATTAGCTCTTGTTTATGAGGCTAATGGTATGAATTATCTTTTGGAGATTACCATGTGGATCTCAATCTCTTTGAGGGAGGGTAGGTAATGAATATGACTTAATTTCATTCCCAACCTCTTTAAACTACTTATGAATGGTATATTGCATTCTCCCAATGGTGATGTGCGAGCCATGAAATATAGTCTTATTGTTTGTCAACTCCTTATCACTGTTATTCCATATTTTTATGGAATTTATTTCTTAACTAATTTATTTGGAATGACCTTAGATAGATAAAGAGGATGTACCTAGTGGCCAACCACCATGATAATTGTATAGTCCATGCAGAGCCAGTAGTTTCTTACTTTATTGGCAAGTGTCCTAGCTATGTTAGGTGAGAGTCTTGCCAAAGGACAAATATGCATGGACATCTAAACTTGAGGGCATATGTCCTCAAAAATATTCATTATGTTCCTCACATATGATTATATGTGTATAAATATTTAATAGTCACAAATTCTATTCTTGATTACTTCTATGTTAGGATCCTATAAGACTCCATTGTGTCTATGCGATGTCCTTATGACTATGTCCAATAGGCAAGACATCATGTAAAAATATCCTCTTAGTGGTTGCTTAACTTTATGAAAGATTTATTTTTGGAGGCATGTACTAATGACTTCCCCCAAAGCATAGTTACACTATGAGGTATGTATCTTGTCCAGTTGGAGAAACCACTCCAATTTCAAGAAGTAAATGCTAGCATGGACAAAATTTATATTTAACAGTTCCATTCCCACAAAGATTCCCATTTTAAATCAAGTGATGGGAATATGGCTCTTGACATGTTCTTTCAAAGTGAATATCTATTTGAGGAGGAGCCAGATTGATAATGCTCACTCCATATTATTGTAATTCTTCCATGTAATAATAGTGTGCAAATCAAAAGTGACTCTGAAATGGGTAAGCTCAAAACCTATTAAATGCTTTGCCTACTATATATGTAATAAATCTATTATTGTCGATATAGTGAAGGTATATTTAATCCATGATCTCCCTTCAAATAAGAGGCCCCATGGTAAATTTATTCATAATATAACCTCTAGAGTTTTAGTTGCATAATGTAGGGTTTAACATTTGAAAGGAAGCAGATCCTTCACTAGCCACTTATCCTCAACTAAGATGTCTTCTTCCAATTCAAATGACTTAAATTTTACATTGCTTCCCATAATTATGAGTAATTTGGATAATGTCCATAAAATTTAGTGACATCAAACACTATGCCCAAATACTATGTATAATCCTTAGTAGAGAACCTAGAGGGTACTAGGGCTCCTTTATATGACCTAAACAATGATGCCATGGCATTTTTATGGATACTAGTATGCTCTAATATTTTGATAATGGTGTATAATAATGAACTATATTACATGGATAAAAATAACTCTAATATTAATTATGGCTTTTGGGATCTCTTAAGGTTGAAGTTTACTCAAGCTCAAATATGAAATGTTGTGAACTTGGATGAGCACTTGATATTAATAGATTTCTACATTGAGTCATAGTTTGTGTTATATTAATATTTAATGTCTATGAGCTCATCACCTTCATTTAATTTGAATTAAAACACCCTATCCTAGTGTAAATTCCATGTAAGATTCCTTATTGTTTAGTATGCCACCACATTACCATTCATCTTTGCCATGTGTCACTACATAGTCCAGTCAAGATAAGTCAAACTTTAGCTTCAGGCCAAAAGTATCTAAAGTGTAGAATGTTATTCAAAAATATTTTCTCTAAAAATATTTTATCTCAAAGTTTTTGAACCAAAACCTGTCAAATACCAAGGTTGCCAAAGGAAACCTTATAATGAATTTTTTTTTAAGTAATGTTTTTGAAATTAAAGTTGTAGAAACTAAGTTGTCAATGACTAAATACTCTCTAGGAAGGTTAATTCAAGTAAAATTATTCTCATAAAAAGTCCTCAAAAATAAATCTCCTAAAATTATAATTATCAAAATAAAGCTTCTAATGACTAAGACTCTAGAAAAAAAATTCTGTAGTGAAATCTATGAAATGAAAGTTGTCAACAAAAAAATTTTTGCAAGAAAGTTTTAGAAGAGAATTTTTTGGAAACATACCTTCTAATGAAATATTTTGAAATGAAATTTATCAAAAAGAATATTATCAAAAGAAATTCATTGATATAAAATTCCATGAAAAGAGAACTCTGAAGAGAAAGACCTCATAAAGAAAAATGCCATTCAAAAACTTTTTGAAATAAAAGTTACTAAAGAAAATCTTTTGAATGAAACTCGATGATAAAAGGCTTCCAAAGATTAAACTTTTCCAAAGTAAAGATTTCGATGAAATATTGTCGAAAAAAATGTTGCCAAAATAAAGCCTCTAGTGAGAAAGTTTCCAAAGAGAATATTTCCAAAGAGAAATTTCCAAATGAAAGATTATAAAATGAAAGTGTTGATGACTAAGTATGTTGAAATAAGGTCCACTGAATTCTTGTCATGCATAGTGATTCTTCCCATTTTTCAGTAATAGGTTAATTCAAACAAGTGTTTCCAATTGAAAGAAGTATAACACAACATGATTCCACATTAAAATCATTAAATTTCTATAGAATTCAAGTATTGAAAGCCTTATAAAATCATTGATATCCCTCTAATATATTCATTATTTCCTAAAAATAAAAGGGGTCGCCACTTTTCAAATAAAAATTTAGGGTGGGGTGTGTTGAATACAACAAATGGTTTTAATAACCTAGAATCCATGGTTTTACAATCCCAATATCAACCATAAATTTATCCCAAAATAAATTATTAAAACAAAAGTGTAAAGAGACTCTTAATAATATTATGAAACATATTAACTAAAGTCTAAGATCTATGTGTGGAAAGTGTTTTTATTTACCTCTTGTCTTAAGTTTTTAGGAAAAGACATGAGGGTGAGCCATAGGCTTCACTTTTATTGGTCATTAAGTGTATAATTAGGGAGTTTGGGCATTGCTCATTTTCTAGTCAAGTATTCATAACCCCAATAGAAATACATTAATCTTCATATGTTTCATGATGCATGATACATTGATCTTACTTCATCATGTAGGATTTGAATCCTTATTTATTATTTATAATTTTTTATCCTTTTGGAAAGAGGGAAAAGGGTGACCACAACGAGATGGTCTTGGTTAATTTTTTTAAATCAAAATGTCCATGTCAACTCTTTCCCATGTCCAAGGTTATTACATTAGATGATAATTAATGGTTTATGTGCATTTGAACCAAGGGAATAAGGAGAGTTTTATAAATTTTCATAGAATTATGGGAGAAAATTTCACACACCTAATGAAATCATTAGCTTCAATAACTATTCATGGCTAACTCTCTCATTACTTACATAGATTAAAAATTCTAAACTATAGTATGAATCACCCCTTGATTTGGGTTGGATTCAAAACATCTCAAACTATGTTTGATTATAGGAGGATTGAAAAAAAATGACTATCATAAACCAAAAAATATTACTATTCTAGAAAGCAAGAAAACTACTGAAATCTAAAGGAGCTAATCTATAAAACACAAACTAGTCTAAGTAAAAGAAAAGTACTAAAAGTAGGAAATTAACTAACAAAGAAAATATAATCTACTCCTACCTCTACTAGAATACCTATTGTTACTTAGATACCTCTCAAAATGGGGAAGCCATGAAGTAATGCTTCAAAAATTATCCATTAACTAGATATGTAAGATCATCACCTTGAAGATATTTCAAACAAAATACATCATTACCAAATATTTTTGAAAGTTTATAAGGTTCTATCCACAGTAGGTTGAACTTGTATTGCTTTCCTTTTTATCATGGGATTTGTCCCATAATATTACCAAGTCAGATATCTTAAATGCTTTGAATTTTTCTCTCTTTTTGAACCATCTCTTGTCCCATCCTAATGTTTGTTGAAGTTTTACAATGTTTTATCCATAGAGTCTTCTATTTTGATAATATCAAAAAATATAGAATCTAGTTTTTCATTAGACTCCATGTATTCTTGCATAAACTAATATGTAAGAAATTTTATCATAATTGGGAACACTATTATTTCCTATAAATGAGTAGATATGGTGAAGCATTGAGGTGTTATTTATATCTAGTCTATTCTACCCATAGTGCATATTTTAGTAAGATATGCCATTTCCATGGTTTATATACATCTTACATCTTGATCACATCTAAGAGGTTCTCATTGGCTGACTTAAGCAATCTATTCCTATATGTGTAGTGATTACATGATGATCTAATTGTAACAAAATTATCATGCCCCACTTAGTGGACTAAATTGATTGAAATGTTGTCCCATTGTCATATACCAAAGAGATGAGGGTGCTAAACCTAGTTATGATATGTTATTCAAAAAATATTATCACATATTGGGCTCTAGAGTTATTGGTGGATGTTGCCTCAGTCCATCTAGTGCAGTAATCTATAGTAGTGAGCACAAACTTGTATCTAACTATAGAATTTTTATTTAAACATTAATGAATTTTAGGCCCCATTGGGAAAATAACATACCTTCAATCATAATTTGTAGCAACATTGTTGTGTGTACCTCTCTTTTGACCAGAACCTAGCATTCATGGCATGTCCTCATGTGAAGGTGTACATCCTAGAAGACGATAAACTAGTAATAAATCATTATGAGTATCTTATGGGTTGTAATATTGCCAAATGGATGGTCGCTACCTATATTCTAATAGAGGATTTTTAATATTTCTTGAGATTTTCCACATGACACACATCTTAGATAAATGCCTTCTTAATTATTTATATAGAGGACTTCCTTCTTGATCATATAATGAGTATCCTTGAGCCTTAAAACTATATTTTTAACTATTTTGAATTCCCAGGGGCATGATCTAATGAGTATTAATTTAATAATACATGAATACCAATCTAATTGGGAGACTTGTGTCTGGCAGACCTCTTCAATGGTGATGCATGGGTTTGGTTCACTCATCAATTTAATGATGCCCTATCCTCTAATGATCTGAGTGGGTTTAATTACAATATAAAATTCTTGTAATTTTTACCTACATTTACCTCTATTCTCCCCCTATTCATTCTATCCAAGTGTAGGCTTAACAACAAGATATTTTACTATGGTGATGGTCTTGTTCTAGAGGATGTAGTGTCTAAAATTTCTAGTTAATTTGATAAGAGCAAATATTTGATTGTCAATTAGGTAATACTTAATATATTTATATTTCAAGTTAATACTCATAAATTCAATAATATTTTCACTTTCCTACCTTTGCTATGTACATACAATAGTAATATTATTTTTTGAGGTGAATGAGTAAAATAAAAGGTCTTTGGTGAAATAGGTGAATACCATTATTGAGGATTAAAAAATAGCCTTATTTATGTCTTAGAAAGACTTCTTAGCTTCATGTGTCCACTTTAATTTTGAATCTATTTTGAGAGTTGAATTCAACTGTCCAATAATCTCTATAAATATTGATATAAATTTCCTTACGAATTTATATTTCCAAAGAATTATCTGAGCTCATTTTTTCACTTTGGAAACATTATGTTTTAAATCCCCTAAATCATGTCTAGGTCAATAGTGATTCCATCCTTGGTAATAATGTGTCATAACATCTTGAATTCAATAATTTTGAATATACTCTTATTAGGGTTAAGTGATACCCCAAATTTTTTACACCTGTCAAAAATGGACTAAATATAGTCGATATGATTAGCTCAATTTTTTTTAAAAATAGGGAGATCATCCATATATATAATTTTTCACTTCCCTATCAATCCTCAAATTTATGATCCATTATTCTCTAAAAAGTATCTCCAAAATTATTCATCCCAAATGGAATTAACTTTTATGTATATATTATCCACTTCATAGTAAATGTTGATTTCATCTTATCTTTTGATTCGACCAGTACTTGATTACAACCTAAAAATCCATCTAAGAAAGATAAAATTTCAAACCCACTCATAGTTTTTATTACCTCATCTAAGGATGGTAAAGGATAATTGGCCTTCTATAAATATTTACTTAGATTTGTGATGTCGATGCAATGTTTGATCTCTCCACTATTTTTCCTAACTGGAACTACACTTGCCACCCACGTTAAATGTCTAATAGGAAAAACTATTGTAACACTTAATAGATTTTCCACTTCCTTCTAAATTTATGGTTCTAATATAGGATTAACTAGCCTCTACCTTTGACTAAATTGTTTATGATCAAGATTGAGTGGAATCATATGAGTGATGAATCTAGGATTGAATATGTTTATGTCATCATAAGTCCATGCAATTACATATTTATACGTGATAGTTAGTTCCTTGACATTTTTCCTTTCTTATCATGTTTAATTTAAGCCAACATTGATGAAGTGTGCATTATTTTCATCACCAATATTATTCAAACTAAATTTAGATTCATTCACCATGAATTACCTTTGTGATCGGGCTTGAGGATCTATATTAAAGGTCCTTTCTAGGGTAGCCATTCCTAATGGGAAATGATTTTATTTTAGATAGATAACACATTATTAATCCAATCCTTCATATCTCCTATGTTTTTTTTCTCCATCACTTATTTGAGGTCTAAATTATCCTAAATTTGTTAAAAATTTGACAATTTATTAGTCATCACCAAACACTTGAATATTGCAACATTGTCTGGTACTAAAGGACATAATACCAATTCAATGGATAAATTTTAGATTTTTGACTCTTGTAAGGGTTCCAAATTCATTATTTAATTATTAGGTGAATTGGAAGCTCAATTTTATTCTCTTGGGATAGATATTATGTTGAAAGCTTTAAAAGATTCAATTAAAACCCAATATCTATGCTTGTATTTATTCAAATATGATAATATGCATTGATATTTATTTCTAACCTAGTTACCAATGAGTTTAGAATATACATATACCATCAACTCTTTGACATTATTCTTAAGGGAAAACTATAATCCCATAATCAAAGCTTCATATTCTACTTTATTGTTGGTGCATATGAATTCGACCCTATATATTTCAAATAGTTTATTTCCTTGTGTATTAATCAACTCAATACTAACACTTGATCCTATCTTGCATCTTAATATATTAAAATGGAGGGTCTATAATTGATAAAGACATGGAATTTATTCTAGTGCTTCATGCTTCATGGAAACTATATATATTCCATGACTAGGAGATTTATAGCTTACCTCTTTATTGGTGGTATTGTACTATTTAATAAGATGATTCATCTTAGGCTCTCAATTTTTTGTAACTTGGTTGGATATCCCCCTTCAAGGTAGCCAAATATGTGAAAAGTTGATGAAAATACATCTATTTAGAATTTTGACCAATCACTACTCAATAATAACCCATACCCTTTAGTAATATCAACTACCAAATTTTTATAGTCATCTATACTTTAAGTTCTAGGGCAACCTAAATTATCACATCATTCATCTCTCCCAATATAGGTACTACCATTTTATATAACTATGGTACAATCTTCTTGGATGGCTTTGGTGTTAAACCAAGCTTCTAACAAGTGGAATTTGGCATTAATATTACTGAATCTCCTAAATCTACCAAGTAATTATGTATATTAGTGATAAATGATTGAATCGTCATGAATAAGGGGGTAACTTTAGACTTAATTTTATATAATGATAATATTGGTTAATTGGACTTATTTGCAAATAACTTTCATGTGATGAACATCCATAAGATCTCCTTCTCTATGATTTATGTTAGTTCATGAAGTGTCATTAGGTTCCATTTTCATGTTGGTAAAGATATGATATATAATATCTGGATTAGTTATCTATCCAAATTGTGATAAGAATGTACTTTTACACTCATCCCATGAAGTGATGGAACTATGTTTTAAATTAAGATACCAATCATAAGAAGAATATTATAGAGTAAATGTAAAATGCTTACATGCAACATCCTCATGGATAACATTCATTAATCTCATGGTATCCTTGAAATATTTGATATGTTCCTTAGTTGTCTTCCCATTTGATGGGGATAAAGTAGGTAGATATTATTCTATATTCCTTGGTAGGTCATGGTAGTCCCCAGGGATGGTAATGGTAGGTCTAATTAACTAGGGTTTAGCCATATGAGGATTGATAGGTGTGGTGTTCCTTATAGGGGAAGGTGTTCATGCTTGACATACCTTAGGGATAAAAGGTATGAGTCTTGGACTCCTAGTGTTTCACAATGGTGAAACGAAAAGGCTGCCTTGGGACCTAAAACTTATTAATATCATAGGTGTCTTTATAACTATGCCCCCCTTATTTATGGGGAAAGCACACAAGTGTGCCCTATTTATAGTGCTAGCTTTTTATTATATTTATGTGGGTTTTATGCACACCTCAAAGAGTTTTAAATGAGGTAACCTCTAACATTTTGGGATATATGTGGAACTAGGTTCCACTTCAGGGATTGAGTTGTAATAATATGGCTAAAACAACTAGGTGGTGGAATATAAAGTTGAGCCTATGGGTTTTTTAACTAGGTTTGTGGGTGGATGTGTGGAATTTAATAAAAAGGATAAATCACTAGATGGGTTGGATGGGTGGAAGATTATCCTATGATGAGAATATCTCAAAGAAAAATCAAAATTAAGGAAGGGTAAAGTAGAAAAGAGGTTTCTATGTTTTCAAAATGGACTTTCTAAGTTTTTTTCCTTGGTGGACAAGTATCTCAAGAACTAGTGTTTGTTATATGAAGCATTTGCAAACTCATGAACAAACATGTCTATGAGTTTGGGATTAACAAATATAGGATCCTTGATGGTCTAAAATATTTTTTTCTCTTATGAATGATACTATTTCACACCTTTATATAAGATATTACATCTCAAACCAATAAGTTATCTAAGTTATATTTAGCTCACACCTAGAATACAATATCTAAGGAGATACCTCTACACACTTTGGATTATCAATTAAAATTTTAATAATTATCTTAATCAATGAAATATATCAATAATATAAGACTAATATTCATTAAAAAAATAGTTTTATTCATCCATAGTATTGGCACAAATCAAAATCATTAAATCAATACATACAAATAAATTGAAATTCATTAACATAGAGAGCGAATAAGAAAGAACAAGAACAATTTCATAACAATCAATTTACTGATTTCTTCTTGTATATTCATTCAAAATTTTGACCCTTTGAAAATTGGTTTCTAAATGTATTTAGAGATCTTGGGGAAGGTTTCACCTCATCCTCCAAGTTTAGAACCCTTTGTTTACATATTGATAAACTATGAGATAAATCTCAGTCACATGTTAATAATTCATAAATATATTTATCATGCAATGTGTGCAAGCTACCAAAAATGATTATTTATTTTTAATATATATGGAATTAGGACTTAAATATTTAGTTATAACTGTTATATGTAAAATTGGTAAAAAATTAGCCTTCATGCTAAACTATCTCTTGCATAATATGTCTCAAAATTCTCATTAGAACTATGGTTGTACTTGTGATTGATGATACAATTACTAGAGTTACACTCAAAGATATAATGGTTTATTGAACAATAACTATAGTGAGAACAATATTATGAGGTAGCATTTACATGGCTATAGTTGTTGTCACTATAGGTGAAGTTAGTGTAGTAGAATTGACATGTGGCATTTGTTGGGCTACCTTATTTTTAGATTTTAAATCTAGGTAGTGTTTATATGACTTTTCATGCTATGCTTAAATTAGGTTTATATCCAAGAGATGTGACCTAGTCACCCTAATCATATACTCCATCATCTTAACATGTTTTCTCTTGGTATCTCTAAAGCTAACTTCTAATACTTCCACCTCTATTGATTTTTTCCTAGATTTACTCAATTTAGCTTTGATGTCCTCTAAGTTTAAAACTTTTAGAATATATTTGAGACCATTAGAAACTTGCATAATCATTTGATCAATTATATCTTGTGTCCCTAGTTTTCCTCTATTATCCCAAATTGTAGTCAACTCTAATTTTGCCAAAATTTGCTCATCCTACTTATCTTTCTTAGCTAATTTATTCACTAAAGCCTCAAAGGATAATATCCAATCCTAGGCTTCATGTGTTCTTATTAAGGCTAAATTCAAAGAGTTTGATGCCTCTAATGGGGTCATCAAGTCCAAATAGTTAAATGCATTATTGGGGGTATGTATTACTAATAAATTTAACTTAATATCATCGTATTTGTGGATTTAAAATAATTTAGTTATGGAATTGACATGAGGAGCCAAACTAACTCTCAAAGAATTAATATAATAAAAAATATCATATAGCCTTAGTGTTGCATTCTACATCTCCTGCTAAACACCTTGGGAAACTTGAATCACCTATTATTGCTCTCTAAGAGTTTTTATTTCCTCTTCAATTTCTTGTCTAGAAATTTCGGTCCCTTCATGAATGGTAAGGATTACCTCTATGTGAGTCTCCATGTAGGAATTTAGGTCCTTTGTATATGGGGACAAACCCTTTTTCTTATTCTACCTCTTTTTGAGGGAATAAACTTCTTCATTCACTTCCATGATCAGATTTATACCCTATATATCTTTAATTTTACTCTTCATTACCCATTGTACTGATGTTGTGGCCTTATCAAATAGTGGGATTACTATTTTCAATATAGTGATATTTAGAGTGGGCCTCTTAGAGGTTGAGGATCCTAATTCCTTATCCCAATATGGAATAGTTAGATTCAAGGGGTCTAGTGGATGATATTCCACTTGTACATGTTCTTTAAGATCAGGCTTAGTTTTATTTTCATTGGAAGGGTTGGGAATTACTGGCCAAATGATTTTTGACCATTATGTTTTTCCATATTATGACATTCAATGAACCAAAAATATTGGCTACTTTTGAGGAGCCCTTTTGGTGGTAACTATTGTGGTTATGGTAAATGGAATGGAAGAAGGAAAAGGTAAACCCAATTTGGTAGAACAAAAAATTGGGGTGTTGGACTAGGAAATGAATAAAATAGAAAAATATAATGTTGATGGGATGGACATTGAAGGAATGGAAACCATAGTAGTGAAGGGTGGAATAGGTGAAGTGGTATTAGGTAGATTCATAGATGGGTACATAAAACGTAAACATGCAAAAATTTATTGAATATGAATGAATGTAGATATAATTGGTCCATGGGTGATAGAAATTATAGGTAAATAAATTAAATGGAAATGACCTAAAGGGATTATGATCAAAGGACCCTTACCATATAGTTCACCTATGAGAGGTACATTGGCCTTTAGTGTTTTTAGGATCAATAGCTTGGTCTACTACAATATTTCCTGATATACCTCTTGTATTAGATCACCTTTTTATGAAGGTTGTGCCTCCTTTAGTGTTTGTGTGGGTGGGGTTTTTGGTTTATCCCCCTTAGGCTTCCTTTGATAACACTTTGTTGTTCTGCCTAATTGTGAAACTATTACCTATTAGGGAAGAGAGGGGGAAACAATGTTGGGTTTTGGATACAGAATCCACTCTTTCCTCTTCATCATAGGAGTATAAGAAAATAATCCCAAGTTCTCCCCTTTGTGTACTACATCTAGCTTGAGTTATCTCCTCAGCCAATTCTCAATTGACTTATATCAGTTAAACTATTGAAGGTTAAATTGGGAGTACTTATTTTTCTTGTTCTTATGTAGAGATATTGGGTCTATTCATCTTATGTTCTAATTAATTATGCCTCATCTATAAATTACTATTGATCCTAGGGTTGGCCTTGAGTTATTTGGGGATTTGGTCCCTCTCTTTCTGGTGTTTGTGATGGTGTACTCCAAAAATTGTAAGATCTCCATCTTCTAGGAGTTGGGATACAAAACTTTGCTTAATCAATTGTTAGATATGGTTCTACCTATATCACTCTTATCAATTACTCACTTAATATTGTAATTTTAGACATTTCATTTTCCTCTTCATCATCCTTGGCATTTAGGAAGAGAAAATCATGATCCATAGGCTTGTGTTTGTAAGTAAGGCCAAGGGTATGAATTTTATTTTGGACCTTTCCATGAGGATCTAAGTCTCTATGAGGGAGGTTAGGTAATGCATATTCCTTCCTAACATTACCATTCTCCTTAAACTACCTATAAATGGTATATTGTATTCTCCTAATGTTGATGTTGGATCAATGGAATGTATCCATCTTGTTTCTTATCAACTCCTCATCAATGATATTCCATATTTGGTATGTGATTTCTTTCTCAAATAATTTATCAAAAATGAACTCTAGCAGATAAAGGGGACCTATTTTATGGCCAACCACCATGATAAAAGTATAGTCCAGGTGGATTGATTAGTATCTTATGTTGTTGTCAAGTATCTTGGCTATGATGGTTAAAATTATTGCTAAAGATTAGTCATGGATGGCCATCTAGACCTAAGGGTATAAGTCCTAAAAATTCTTCCCTATGTTCTTCAAATATGAGTAGATGTGCAAAAAATTATAATAGTAAAAAATTATGTTCTTAATTACTTATATGTTGGGAACCCACAAGACTCCATTGTGTCAAATATAATAGGTAGGACATCATGTAAAAAATTTCTCCTAGTGACCACTTATATTTATGCAAGAATTGTTATTGGAGGCATGTGCTAGAGACTTACCCAAAAGAGTTGGTGCATTTTGAGGTACTTAGTAGGTCTAATAGGGGAACCCACTCTAAATACAACAAGTAGATGATAACATGGCCAAAATATTTGTATAATAGTTCCTTTCCCCAATGGATTCCTTTTGTTAATTAGGTGTTGGGAATAGGGTTCTTGACATGTTCTTTCAAAATAAAGGTCTCTCTAGGAAAGATCCACCTTGATAATGCTCACTCCACATTATAAGACTTTTAACATGTAATAATAATGTGGAAATCAAAAATGACATCTATAATGGGTAGGATCAAATATCTATTAAATGCTTCACCTACTATATACATGATAACTATGATCTTATCAACATAGTGAATGTATCTATTATCCATTATTTTACCTACAAAGAAGAGGCCCCATAATAAATTTATACATGGCATAACCTCTAGATTCATAGCTGAGTAATGTAGGGCTTAACATTTGAAAGGAAGTTGATCCTTCACTAACTACTTATCCTCAGTTTAGATGTCTTCTTGAATTGAAAAGGAGTCTACAATTTCCACTGATTCCCATAATGCTGAGTAATTTGGATATCATCCATTGAATGTAGTATCATAAAACACAGTGTCCAAATACTATATATAATCCTTGATACAGAACCTAGAGGATGTTGGGGCTCCTCTATATGACCTATAAAATGATGATATGGTGGTTTGATGGATATTGTTATGCTCCAATATTTTGATAATGGTGTATAATATTGAACTAGATTTCATGGATAACAATCACATTGATAGTAATTATGGATTTTGGGATCACTTAAGGCTAAAGTTTACTCAAGCTCAAAGAAATAATGACATGAAGTTGGCTAGGGGCTTGATTTTATAGATTTATACATTGATTCCTAGTTCATGTGTCATTAATCATTAATTTATATGAGATCATTACTTTAATTCAATTTAAAATTTAACCACCCTATCATAGTGTAAATATCATTTAATATGCCTTGTCATTTAGGATGCCACTATGTTACTTTTCATCTTTTACCATGTGTCATTAGTATTCTAATAAAGATAATTCAATATTTACCAATGAGCCAAAAGACTTTGAAGTGTATAATTTTCTTCAAAAATATTTTCTATAAAATATTTTATCCCAAAGTTGTTGAAACAAAGTTTGTTGAAAACCAAGGTTAACAAAGGAAGACTTTCACTGAAATTTTTTTGAAGTAAATTTTCCAAAATGAAAGTTGTTAAGACTAAGTCATCAATGACTAAATACTCTTTCAGAAGGTTAGTTAGGGTAAAATTAGTTACATAAAAATTCCCCAAAGAGAAATCTCCTAAAATTATCATTCCTAAAACAAAGATTCTAATGCCTAAGTCTCTAAAACTATTTTCTAAAGTGAAATCTCTGAAATGAATGTTGCTGACACAAAGTTTCTGGTGAGAACGTTTCTGAAGAGAATATTTTTGAAATAAAACTTCTAATGAAATCTTTCCAAATTATTAAAGGAATATTTCAAAAACAAATTCATCGATACAAAATTACCTAATGAAAAATATCCAAAGAGAAAGACCTTGTGAATAAAGCTACCATCTTGGAACTTTCCAAAATAAAAGTTACCAAAGAAAAGATTATGAATGAAAGTCATTGATAAAAGGCTTCTAAAGACTAAACTTTGATGAATTAAAACTTTTAATGAAATATTTTTGAATTCAATGTTGTCGACACAAATCCTCAAATGAGAAATTTTTTGAAGAGAAATTTCTAAATGAAAGCTTCCAAAATGAAAGTGTTGAAGAATAAGTACTCTAAAATAAAGTCTACTGAATTCTTGTCATGCATAAAAATTCTTCTCATATTTTCATTAATAAGTTAGTTTGAATAATTGCTTCTAAATGAAAAAAGTGTACCACAACATGATTCAATGTTAAAATCAATAAATTTGTATAGAATACAAGTATCATAACCCTAAAAAACTTAGAGGTACCCCTATAAGATACTAAATATTTCAAAAAAATAAATGGGGTCCTCCCTTTTTACAGAAAAATATAGGGTGGGGTGTGTTGAATATAACAAATGGTGACTCACATGTATAAATACTCTAGAGTTTTCAAGAACCCAGAATCCATGGTTTTACAATCATAATATCAACCATAAATTTATCCCAAAATAAATGATTAAAACAAAACTAAAAAGAGACTCCTAATAATCTTATGCAACATACTAACTTTACTTAAACCTTGGATATGTGTGTGGAAAGTGTTGTTATTTACCTCATGTCTCAGTTTTTTAGGCAAAGACATAAGGGTGAGCTATACGTTTCACTATGATTGGGAATTAGGTGTATAGATGGGGAGTTTGGTCATTATTTTGCTACCAACCAAGTGTCCATAGCCTCGATAGAGTTACTTTTGATCACCTATTCCTCCTTTTTCATATTTTTCATGATGTGTGATACACTGATCTTATTTCATCATGTAGAATTTAAATCTTCTTTTTATTTTCTTTTATATTTTTAGATTGTGACTTTTATTTTTTTAATAATTTTTTTATGAGGTTATAGGATGACCACAATGAGTTGGTCTTACTTAAAATTTTGGTTTAATTAAAACATCCTTATCAACTCTTTCCCATGTGTATGACTATTAACTTAAACAATTATTAACATTTTATGTGAATTTGACCCAATAGAATAAGGAGATTTTTCTAAGTTTGCATAGATCTATGGGATCAAATTTCACACACCTGATGAAATCATTAGCTTTAAGAACTATTCATAACTAACTCTCTTATTTCTTACCTGGATTAGAAAATATAAACTATAGTATGCATTACCCCTTGATTCATGGTGGATTTAAAACACCTCAAACTATGTTTTATTATTCTAGGATTGACCAAAATTTGACTATTATAAAATAGAAAAGAAAATTATTCTAGAAAGTAGGAAAACTACTGAAAGCAAAAGTAGCTAATCTAGAAATCACAAACTAGTCTAAGAAAAGAAAAGTACTAAAATTAGGAAATTAATGAATACATCTAATGTAATCTAGTCATACCTTAATGAGAATTCTTATTATTAATCAAATACCTCTCCAAATGGTATATCCACGAAGTAATGATTCAAATACTATCCATTAATTAGATATGTCAAACTATTACCTTGAATATCTTTCAAATTAAATGTATTATTACCCAAGATTTATAAAATATGATATGGTCCTATCCATAGTGGGGATAAATTGTCATGTATTCAATTTTACTAATGGGATTTGTCCCATAATAGTACCAAGTTAAATACCCTAAATTATTTGAATTTTTCTCTCTTGTTGAACCATCTCTTGACCACATCCTAATGTTTGTTGAAGTTTTTCAATGCTTTATCACCTAGAGTCTTCCATTTTTATGATATATATTTGCTATATATTTTGAAGGATAGAAAAAGTAGCTAGGTAGTCATGCAATCATATCCCCTTCATTTAATGATGAAGCTCCTGTATGCTTTATGTCTATTGATTTCTAACTATTCAAAACTTTCAATTATTTAAGGATATACAAATTATGCACAAGTGATCTTATCTTAGGGTTATACTTTAATCAAAAAGTTCATGAACCATAATAGAGTGATTTTGAAGCAAGTAATTAGTTTATTTATATAATATGTATAGAAGATATGATAAATTGTAGAGTAAAGAAAAGACTAGACTATGTGACAAAGAATAAAATTGTACTTCACAAAAATTAGTTTTATAAAGCTTATTGAGTCCGTACAAATAGATAAACATTAAACAAATGATAATTCTTTTAGCAAATGATTAATAAAAAATGTTTTGATTCAAATATAACACAAATTTTACCATTTTAATCTTTAAAAAATGCATCAAATGATATCCTTAGATGCAAATTTATATGGAAATCAACTTCCTTCTTATTCAATTTGAAAAAAATTCACACAAAAACATTTAGAAATCTAAATGAAATTTTTTAGATTAACTAAACTTTCTTGCTTTAGTTACAATTTTTTTCTAAAAATTACCATCCTTTGGAATGCAAGACTTTATTATTACTTATACTAATTCAAATGTCAAAATCTATTAGGAGACAACTCCTTGAATTTCCAAGTGCTACATTAAAAATTGAAATGATTGAGAGGCGTCCTCTTAGAATTTCTCTTATATGGCATGAAATGGTTGATGACATGTAGCACTAGTCAGTTTCACTATTCTGATTAAATATAATCTATTTTCAATCTATGTAAATATTCCTTAAGTAGTTTTCTTTTACAAAATAACTTCAAGTAATGGTGGTTAAACAAGTTACTTGAGTCTTACATTTTACAAAGTAACTTTCTTTTACATGTAACTTCACTAAATGACATTAATTACAAAATAATTACTTTAAAAAAATTAATTAAAATACATTTGTGAAGAAAATAGAAGATAAAATAATAATATATAAATCACTCCAATTCATGAACTTTTGATCTACACTTTTCTCTGTATTTGATGTGTTGAGACATCATGAACTGGAATGCTACTTCATCTAATTTGGCAACTAATAGTCTTTATGTTTCATATCTCAGTAGTTCCCTTTATATCTTATTGTAATAGGATTTTAGCTTTTCAAGCCTAGTTTATAGCTTCTTGACTTCTTATTTACTTTTGATTAACTCCCTTATATATTTCACTATGAAAAGAGTTGTTACCTTTTCAATTAACTGCTTGAACTACTGATGCAATTATTTAGATTTCCTTAGAATTTTATCAAACCAAACATTTGTGAGATAGAAGATGCAGTCCTTTAGATCCAATTTCACATTATAAGCATCTTATTCTAGATTACTCATCTCTTTAATCATTTTCCTGAAAATACTCATACAAAAATATATAAGATGTTCTTCTTATTTTTCCTTTATTGATCCTTCTAGATCAATTTGTTCTTCAATCAAAACCTTCTCACTTAAATAATTTATTATATGGAGGATTTATTTTTATAATTCAAGGTTCCATTCTAATTTTCTATCTCCTTCATCACAAACTTTATCTATGATAATTTAGTTTTAATGTCAACCATAGTGCTTAGGACCTCAGGAAACCATTTATGTGCAGTTTTCAACATTTTTCTATCCACTCATCAACTGCCTTACCCTTGTCCCCAATTTCTTCAGCTTTTTTATTTTTTTATGATTAAATTCACCTCCTAAAATTAATGATGGCTATGGAGTATATCTTTTCAATTTGTTAATTATTTCACACAACTTAGTAATATATTCCTTTAATATAGCTTTATCAGATTTCTCTTTATCAAGCTTCTGTGAAAGAGTATCAATGAGGGTGTACATGTCCTATTTAAAACCTTTTTTTAGTGACTTATATAAGGTATATATTTGTGAATATTAATTATTCTTTAGTTACTTCACCTTTATTCTTACCCTATGGATGAACTGATATCTCTACAAATTTCTAGCCTCAAGGCTCAATTATTAGCTTTGAATTCACTTTGGTACTTTTGGGATTTTTACCCTTAGGGTCAATACTTCTTATAAGATGTAATTATATTTCCTCCAAGATAATTTCTTGTTTAGACTCATAAGTAGTTTGAAAATTAAACCATGAAGAATAATATATGCCTGTAGAGGTGGATGAATGTATTACCATTTTTTGCTAATTATTTCTTATCACTATCTCCCAAGAAGGAACTTCTTGTGCATCTAGAGTATCTTTAACAACACTATAATCTAATCATTTATGCTTTTATTTCTCTATCTCTATCTTTATCTCTTTCTCTACCTCTGTCTCTACCTCTTTCTTAGGTTTTGCTATTAATTATTGTTGAGATACCTCCTAAGATGTACTCACCTCTCTTGTAGTTACTTTATTTGGCTCTTTTTGGGTTTGAGTATAAGTAATGGTGGAATTATCCTAATAAGGAGGTAGAGGAGGAGTAGTAGGTGGAGTGGATGAATGTGGAGGAGGAGGATCATTAGTCTCCTTCTAAACAAGTTTCTTAAGGGATTTAAAGATTGGAGACTTTGGAGGTGGTATGAATGTGGATGGGTTTATATCTTTCATTACTAGTTTTATTTTTTTCACTGGTAATGAAGATTAAGATATGATAGGAGTGGTAGAAGGGGGAGTGGTTAGAGGAGGAATAGTATAAGTACGAATGTTTGTAGAAGAGCCTAGAGGAGATGCAAGAGTAACTAGCTGGACTAGTTCCATTTATTTCACCATAGAGTAATTATCATATACATTCTTATTCAATTTTAACTTATTCTTGTGTTCTTGACTTATTTTTCCTTGAACTACTTTCCTTTTGTTACTTGATTGTCCCATTTATATCATTATTAGTTCTTCCATACAATAGCCTTAATGAATAATCCATGCTAAAGTAATATCAATAACTACTAAAGTTCTCTCATAAATAGTTTAGACTTTATCCTTATTGAAGTCAATCTCTAGAAGTGGAGCATTGTATCCTCCCATTACATAATAAGAATCATGAATTACTTTTCTATCATCTTGCATATATTCAATAATGGTAGCTAAATTAAAAGAATGAATCTATTCAATAGTCATCATATTGTTGTCCCTTCTTCTTACTTACAATTCATCTCTACAATCAATACAGAAGCCTCAAAGTGTAGAAATATGTATATACTCAATAGAAACTATGATTTGAGCTATGTCACCAATTAAAATTTTCTCTAGCTTCAAAATGTGATTAATTGTGGTTATGATACATTTCTATTTGTACATTCTATACCTTGTAAATTCTTGCACAATGATACTAGCCAATGATAATGGGAAAAACAATAGAGGAAAAATGAACCTTTGACTATAGATTGTGTAATTCTACCAACTATCTACACAACTACATAAGAATCCATTTGTCATTAGGGTGCTTGGTCAATTTAACTGGTATCCTTATGAAACCACCAATGCTGATATATGTGAAATTAATGAGTTGAATGAAAATGCATCCAACATGGAAAACAACCTCCTAATATGCATCTAATACTCTTTTGGCCCTTAAGGCAACATTCAATTTATAGATGATTTCATAAAAGAATCCATCATTTACCCTCTTGAAATGTTTGAAGTATTTAGACAAAGTTAACTAAGGATAATATTCATATATAGGATCTATTTCCAACATCCCTTTAACATTTCACCTATAAAATACTCTATTTGATACTATTTCATACAATAGATATGATGTCATCTTAAAGTCAAAAGTCTATAGTACATTACTTAACTATTGGTCAATTTTGTCACTTATCATTCTAGACCATTCAATCACTGAAGAACTCTTGTTTACACCAATAACCCTAATTTATGCATACATCTAGGGGAAAAAACACTTAGAATTCTTATACCCATTGATTATACATAACAACTGAGTGATATCATCCACTTTTTGAACCAAATCAGATCTTACAATTTGCTTTAAAAGCTATGAAGGATACTTTGGTTTCATTAGATAATTAATATTCATTATTTTGATGTAATATGATGTCTTATTTTTCCATTAGATTTTATCTTTATCCATTGATACACCAAGAACTTTAGATCTTGTTAGGATATTCAAAAACAATCAAAATATTGAACATCTAACCTTATAGCCACATTTTTAGTAGTATCTTTTATTGTCCTAGTAAGAGAATCATAGGAGTTAGCACACTCTAGGACAAACTCAAGAAGTTGTCCTACACTTGGGAATGTTTTAGCTTTCAAGATCCCAATATTGGTCATTGTTTGCATGAGTGGTGTATTGATTATGGATTTTAACCTTTCTAAAAGCTTAGTTATAGAAACATACCCCATGTCAGTATCACTTATCTCATATAAATTGGAAGTAATATAGGACTCAATGTGATATCCTTTGTAATTCATACTTCATCTTTATCTCCTTTGACTTCTTAAATATCTTTTCCTTATACTTCCATCTCTTACTTATCCTTAGAACTTCTTAAAGTGCTAAATTATGAACTTTTTCAATTAAAGTTACTAAATTTTCTACTCTAGTTGCTTCATCTTTTGATCCTGACATTTATTGTGATTAATAGTGGGAAAGCTTGGTGAATGTTCTTGAAATCTCAATAAATGCTCCTAATAATTTAGAAAAGGTTGAGAAACTAAATCAAGTTATTATCTTGAGTAATAATTATATGTAATCTTAAGATATAAAAAACATCCACCAGTAAAAATATTTCAAAACTCTAGGTAACTCATGCTAAGTAATAGGGTGTCAAAACTCTAGGAAGGTCTAGAAATTCTACAAGTCTTACGTCTTAGAAAATTCAAGTAATTAAAAAGAATTTACAACTATGGATTTATTTGGAAAAGTTAATTGGGTTTATGTGGTCAAGTTACTTGGGTTTTAAAAAGTAATGAAGTAGAAACAGTGTGTAATCAAAACCCTGGGAAAGTAAGTAGTTGTTGAAAATCCAAGTAGGTAAAGTTTTTTTACATTTTAGGTTTCTTAAGACTAGCTACTAGGGTTCAAGACTCTGGGTAAGTAAGTAATCATGAAGGGTTCATGTATATCTATGTCAATCACTAGGTAATTTATTAAAAAAATAGTGTTTTGGGGATGTTTCTTAGTGTTTTCTCATGCAAAATGTCTTTGAGTATTTTACAAGGTTTTACAACACTGATGCATGCAAAAAAGGCAAATAATTTCAAGAAAAACAAGAAATAAAAAATAAACTTTCAAAGTATTAAATTATAACTTACCAGGGTAAAAATGAGATAAACACCCAAAATGGAAACATGAAAAGAAAGGGAAAACACTCTACATACCTCGAATGCAAATGGGTTGAAAAGAAATTGCTAATAAATTGCAATAAGTAAATTAACTTTGAGAACTTGAAGTGGCCTTGAAATGATTCCCAACACTTAGCTTCTTTAATCTCTTGGAAATATGCATAAAATGGGTTTTATGAGAATGACCTAGGCAAATATTTATAACCTTTTGGACCAATTTGAAGAAATTGGGTATGAAATAAATTACATAGAAAACTAGTAAATACTAAGCCTTATTTAGGGGACTATGTTTTACTAAGTAAAACCAAATCACATAAGACAAAAGACAAAAAATTTAATAGGGGTAACCCAAAATTCCATGTGTAAAATTTTGGGGAACATCAGTTGGCTCCAATTGGAGACAACTTTGTTTCCATTAGAAAGTAAAAAATAAGGATGAGATCCTAGTATCTCTAGTTTTGAGTCTTATCTATTGGTTACGGAGTCATGTAGAAACTCAATCATGAAAAACCAAAAAATAAACAAGCAAAAAAAGAAAAACAACTATATAAAATAAAAATTGAGGTCTTATTTATATACATATAGGTCTTACCTTGATGCTTAATTCTTGTAAATATTCTAGTATTACCCATCGTAAGGTAGCGATAGTTCAATTCCTTCTTCATAAACTAGGATGAAGCTATCTTTTCTAGCAAATTTCATGATTGCGAAAGGCCCTTTCCATAGTGAATCAAATTTGTAGTGCATCCATTTTGGTTCATGTTGCTTATCCCATAGCAAGACTAGGCCAATAACTTCAAAATTATTTTCTTTAAGATTTTTTCCAAAAATCTTCTTCACTTTCATTTGATGATCAAATAAATGATCAATAACTTGAGTATGTACTTATATCAATTTAGATAAAAACATAATCCTATTATCTAGTGAATCTTGATAAGTTTCATCTTCAATGGCATTGGACAGTTGTAAAGTAGGTAACTCTATTGTGATGGGTATTTCAACATTTGTTCTATACAATAATTGAAATGATGACATTTTAATGGCTTTTTTGAGATTTATATTAGCCCACAATGCATCAAATAACTTCGTGTGCTAGGTACACTGATTGTCATCCCCCAGCTTGTGAATGATTGTCATCAAATTCTTGTTACTTGACTCAGCTTGGCCATTCCCTTGAGGATAGTAATTTGAATGGTGAACTAATTCTATTTCATGTAAGTAATAGAAATGAGTTAGTTCATCTAAAGTTACTATCTTGTGAGGAACACCAAACCTCACTACAATGTCTTTCTTGATAAAATCACACACATTTAGAAGTGGTATTTTTGACATGAATGATTTCCACCCACATTATAAAGTAATCAATGGTAGTTAAGACATAGCAATGGCTAGCACTTGAGGAGGGATTCAACATAACAATAAATTCTATGCCCCACTAGTGGGAAGGTTTATTAATATTTACTAGTTTTAAAGGCAATGTTGGCAACTTTGGATGTCCCATAAAATTCTGACATGCTTGACATTTATAAACCCAATCCAAAGTGTCCCAAAAAAGAGTGGGCCAATAGTACCTTAGAATATTTTATTGGCTATAACTTATGATAAAAAGTGATCACCATATGTTCTATCATGGAGCTTATCTATAAGTCTATTTTGTTGTTTTTTGTCCACATAATGAAGTAAAACACCATCAATTCCTCTTTTTTACAAACCATTATCCCAAAGAACATAATCCTTTGACTTCATCTTGATAGTACATATTTCCTTACGTGTAAGATGATCTAATAATTCTCCATAAGTTAGAAAAAAATTAATTTTACTATACCTTTCATCAACAAGATCAATAAAAATAACCCTGGGCAAATATTCATCTAATTAATCTTGAAGTAAATACTCCACCCTATGCCTTTCATATGGTTTACTTTCTATCATTATTTAGAACAAACCTCTTCCTCTCACTATATTTATTGGTTTAATGTCTATTTTCACTCGGATTTTCACCCTATGATGAGATGGCATATATCTCCTCATCCAAGTGGTACAATGGAAACATCTAACTTGTTGTGGGTAATCAATTGGTGAGATGAATCTCAAGAAGGACTAGTTCCCTTGATGTACTCTTTGAAGCACTCTCTCACTTATCAACTTTTCATGATAAGGTTAATAAGACTAAATAAGAAATATAAAATTTGATTCAACAACATTTAATTTCCTCCTATTGACTAAAATTATAATACTTAGATAAAATCAAAGCTTCTTTCACACATAACTCATAACTCAAGATAGATTGTTACATCAATGTTTCATATTCTAGTTTCCAAAGGTATATTTGATGTTTAGGAGTGATAATGAATGATCCTTTGGAGAATACAACTATAAACCACTATTAAAAATCTCATATAGTAAGGACTAACACTAACAAATACCTATAACAATTACTCTTTTGCATACTTGTTGGACAATCAAAGACAACATGCTAGAACCAATTATAACAATTACCATCTTTTACTAGACTACCAAGATTTGGAACCAAACTTAATTATTAAACATTTGAGTAGGTAAATTCAATTTTTTATTGATTAAATAGACATTCAAAAATAAAATTGGCTAGGGTTTCACCATTAACCAATGGAGGCTTCCCAATAGAGCCTAAGAAGTCATTACTTATAGCATTTGGCATAGGGGGAGACAAAGGAAGTCCACAGGCCACTTAGAAAATTGTATATATAATAAAATAGGTTAAATATGCATGATAGAACCTTTTATAACAATTACCATCTTTTACTAGACTACCAAGATTTGGAACCAAACTTAATTATGAAACATTTGAGTAGGTAAATTCAATTTTTTATTGATTAAATAGACATTCAAAAATAAAATTGGCTAGGGTTTCACCATTAACCAATGGAGGCTTCCCAATAGAGCCTAAGAAGTCATTACTTATAGCATTTGGCATAGGGGGAGACAAATAAAGTCCAAAGGTCACTTATAACAATGCTAGAACCTTTTATAACAATTACCATCTTTTACTAGACTACCAAGATTTGGAACCAAACTTAATTATGAAACATTTGAGTAGGTAAATTCAATTTTTTATTGATTAAATAGACATTCAAAAATAAAATTGGCTAAGGTTTCACCATTAACCAATGGGGGCTTCCCAATAGAGCCTAAGAAGTCATTACTTATAGCATTTGGCATAGGGGGAGACAAAGGAAGTCCAAAGGTCACTTAGAAAATTGTCTAGATAATAAAATAGGTTAAATATGCATGATAATAATATTTTAAATGGAACATACAAGTTCAACATGCTAGAACATGCTAGAACCTTTTATAACAATTACCATCTTTTACTAGACTACCAAGATTTGGAACCAAACTTAATTATGAAACATTTGAGTAGGTAAATTCAATTTTTTATTGATTAAATAGACATTCAAAAATAAAATTGGCTAGGGTTTCACCATTAACCAATGGAGGCTTCCCAATAGAGCCTAAGAAGTCATTACTTATAGCATTTGGCATAGGGGGAGACAAAGGAAGTCCAAAGGTCACTTAGAAAATTGTATAGATAATAAAATAGGTTAAATATGCATGATAATAATATTTTAAATGGAACATACAAGTTCAACATCCTAGAACATGCTAGAATCTTTTATAACAATTACCATCTTTTATTAGACTACCAAGATTTGGAACCAAACTTAATTATGAAACATTTGAGTAGGTAAATTCAAAATTTTATTGATTAAATAGACATTCAAAAATAAAATTGGCTAGGGTTTCACCATTAACCAATGGAGGCTTCCCAATAGAGCCTAAGAAGTCATTACTTATAGCATTTGGCATAGGGGAGACAAAGGAAGTCCAAAAGTCACTTAGAAAATTGTCTAGATAATAAAATAGGTTAAATATGCATGATAATAATATTTTAAATGGAACATACAAGTTCAAAAATTAAAAGTGTCAATTCAAGGCATGAAACTCTTGAAAATTGGCATGAAATCCCTTGTGTTGGCTTAGAAAACTAACTTCATCATCTAGCTCTATTGGAACATACCAAAACTAAATAAGGATAGGTATAATTATTTTAATGAGAGGGAATGGTTTCAATCATTATTTTACATGCATTGGTTTCATTTGTAGTCATTTGGAGTCTTGTAAAAGTGAGCTATCACTACCTATAGTCTAAGAAACTTATCTTTTCCACACCTTGCACACTTGTCCCAAAAATTGGAATCATTTTCTCATGAAAATATGTACAATTAAGGGGATTAAATGTTTCAATACCATACATATCTTTATATTTCTTAGGTATACCTAAAAAATCCATCCACTTAAAGTTCTCACCCTTCTCACTATCATGCTCATTATGCCAATTTGACTAGATGAGATGAGAGATCTTGTAGAAAAACCTACGATATTTTAAAATTAATTAAATAAAATTAGTGATTTATAATAATTCCATATCTTCCTCCCAAATTCCATTTCATTCCTTTAAATTCTCTAGAACCTACACAATGAACAAAATAGTCAAAAAAATCCATTGTATACCATGTCCATATAGGTAGGGTATCACAAAAATTGATGAGAAGGAGCCTTTAATAGTTATATAAAAGTTTAAAATACTTTAATTTTCATTTTGGTACATTTAGATAGATCACCATCTTCATTTCCTTCATCAAGTTATTTCAAAGGGTTTTCAAGGGTTTTAAGCCATTTTTACCCTTAAGATTTATTTATAAAGACCCTACATTAAAAATACAAACCAATACCACTAGATAAAATATAATTAACCCTTATAATATCTCAAAAATCCCTTCACCTACATGCATAGCCTCATGAAATATGTGAGCATTCAAAACTACCCTATCAAGCTTGATTCTCCATTTGCACATGTTTGATTTGGTTCTTGAGTCAAAAATGGCCTTCTTTTTAGCTTCCTTAAGTTACAAAAAATTTATCACATCTTTAGTGACATAAAAAAAATACTCTAATATTTTATAAGGATCTCCTGCAGTTGGAAATGAAAATGACCTATCATTTGGGCTTTAGGTTAAAACCCTGCCTAAAAGTTTGACTCCAACCTTAAGGGTTTAGAATTCCTTATCAAGATTATTCCTTACTTTATTGATTATTCATGTTGGTATTTATATTATCCAAATTTACACACCTTTTAATATGGTTCCTTCAACTTTTGGTTCACCATTTCACCTTCCTTCTTTAAAAATTATAGGTTTTGTTCACAAGGGAGTGCCCTCTATCTAAGAAAAAACAAAGGCCACTTCAACTATTTTACCAAGAAAAACAAGTGTTTGAGGTGTTTATCCTAGATTTATAGACCTTTTAAACAAAATTTAAACCTTTTTTCATGTCATTTTACCCTCTAACTTATAAAAAAAATAAGACAAACTTCAAACAGGCAACCTATGTGTAGGATTTGGAAAGTAGACTTTATATTAGTGATTTAACATTTTTAGGAATAATAGAGTGTTACTATTATTTTAATTAAGGGTATGGATTAATAAATTAATATATAATATATCAATAGTTATATTCCTAATTTCTCCAACTATTTGTCTTTTTCACCTTTCTAAAAATAGCAATAAATAGTAAGAAATGTAACTTAGCTGGGAAACAGACTAAGATGGCTAATACAGAAGTTGAAAATGGTTGTGCAAGACTAGAAAGGTGTCATAAACTTGAATATATATTTAATTTAGTGAAATTATAAGATCATTTAAAATTTTACGCTTTGGTGTCTGATGTTATTATCTAATTCCATCATTGTTATCCATTTAGATTTATGGTTCTAGATTCTAATGCGATCTGATTTCAGGGTCGTATATGTGTCCTTATTTCTTCACAATCACCTATTTGTGATGATATATGACCTATTTTATTCTAAAACCCTAGGTTTACTTACACACATGAAACACCAAACATATCAAAAGCAAAAAGGGAAAATAATTTATTATAGGAAGTATGATTGCATGATCTAAAAACCTTATTATCTTGATCATTGCTTACATTAACCCTCAATGCTAGGGTATAAAATGAAATTTAGTTCTCTCTCCCTTAGGGAATATGCATAATAAATGTGCATGGTAGATGTAAGAATGAACTTTATCCTAGTCCCTTCATTGATCAATCATACAAATCTATGTGTGATGTAGAGTTCTGAGCTATATTATTGACTAATTTTAATTATTTGGTGTGCCAAAGTAGTAAGTGATATATATAAAATTACTTGCAAATTCCTTTATATATAAAACTCTTTATTTTGAATTTATGAGATTTATTTTTTTAATCCAACATCAAAAAAGATAAATAAAACTTAAGGGAGGGGCTAAGAAGGGTTTGGGAACTATTAAGCAATGAAAAATGACCTTTAGACAATAGTACTGAGTAGGACAAGAGTATTGAATGCTATAGTCCATCAAAATTCTATTATTTGAGACTTAGAAAAATAGATTAAGATCAAGGCAGGATAAGTTTGGGGGTCTTTGGTGGTATATATCATTTGATTGAGATAACTAAAAGGTGAGAAAAGTGAGAAATAAGACCAAGACAAGAAAAATAAAGACATGGCTAGTGTGAATAAGGCTCATATTGTCCAGTTAGAGTCTCTTATGAAGAGGATTGTGAAAATGCATGATATGTGTGATTTCTTGACCAATTTAGGGTGTATACATTTTCACCCTTTTTATTTTAGTGATGCAATAAAATTAAATACTAGAGTAAAATAAAGAATAAAATTCATACTTGAACCTACCTACATGGAAGTGAATATGATGTAAGTGTCTAACTCACTTCCTATCTAAGGAAGTGGATAGAGAGCCAAATAGTTCCTAGATAGAGAAGGAATCCATGGAGTAGATGCCCCCTGTACTGAATCTGAATGTGGAATCCATGTTTAATGAAGGAGGGTGATGCTTTCCCCCTATGTTGAATATGAGTAAAGATGAGGAATGCTTAGAGAACCAAAACCAATATTTGTCCTTTGTCCCACATAAAATCATGTAATCTATATGTATGTAAAATAAATTTATTCTATAAAGATCAAAATCTATTATACCCCCACTGTGAATATCTGAACTAGAACAAAGAAGTGCTCAAAAGGCCCAAAACCAGTGTCTATCCTTTGTCCTACAAAAACTCATGTAGTCTAGAATTTAGTAATATAATGGACCAACTATTACAGATGGCCACGTAGTCTAACCTAGGTGTAATTTAAAAATTTGGTCAATGTGCAAGAATAAAATGGCATGTCTTACTAGTCCATCTATATAATCCTAAATGATGAAGAACATGAGCATCTATTACATGCCCCCAAATATAATATGTGAGTGATACATCTACACAATTTGATAATATATATAACCACATGTGATATGACATATCTCTCCATATCTCATGTGAAAAATTGGAGACCAAAATACTATGCTCTGCACTATGCCTATAATTTTCTATCTAATTCTATAACTATGTCATGCTATATATGTGAGATGTATATCATGTACATGCCCCCAAGTCTGGTATCAAAGTCTATATCTATATCAAAATCACTATGAATCCATTAAATTTGAACCATTATATCCGAATAGTCTGTGTATCTATATCTAAATCACTATGAATCCATATAATCTAAACCATTATATCTTAGTAGTCTATGTATCTACATTGAAACTGCTGTGAATCCATATAATATGAACCACTATATCTTAATAGTCTATGTATCTATATTGAAATAATTACAAATCCTTATAATCTAAAATATTGTATATAAATAATATGTGAATGTGTAAACTAAAGTTATATCCCTCTGAATATCTTGAGTAATGCTAAGTGACCCACATAATCTGAGTCATTATATATCTCAACCAATCTGAGTTGAATATTATAATATGAATGTAGGATGTGTAAGAACCATGGTGTATTCACTTATGAGAGTGGATGGGTATGCTTGGTAAGTGTAGAAATAAGAATTATATGAATGATGCCCCCCTTTTAGGGAGAGGTATAAAATCTATGATCAAGGAGGTCAAACCAAAATTGATGACTAGTGGCATAGTAATAGAAATAAGGTTGGTATGTTGTGAATAGATTGAAAGGTTGTTTGATTGATAATATTGTGTTGTTGAGGGTGGAACACATTTTGATTGGTGATGACCAAGCTGCATGTCTAGGTATATGAGAAATATAGAAATGTTCATGCCATAGTAGGCAGATAAGTTAATAAGAGATTGAATCTTGAGTGATGTTGAAGGTATCATTGTCATGATTCTATGGAAGGAAATGTTTTAAAAAATGGAGTTATGTGGTTGGATTTATGGGAATAATTTTATATAGTTTTGAATAAAAAATTAGGTTAACATAAGAAATTGGATTGATTATTTATTTAGTTGTGCATTGACTAGGTTGAGATTTTGATCTCTAGAATGAGAAAAATCTTGAGGAGACAAGCACCTACCATAACCTAGTTCAAGCAATTAACAACTCAAGTTTAGGCTGGTGGTGATGTGACCTTATTAATTAGCTCAAAACACTTGGTTTTTTTTAGTTTTTAGGCCTATTTTGGTGTTCTTGAGGGATTTAAAAGTAACATAGGAAGTTTTTCTATTTTCAACACTCTTATCCTAATAGTCCAACATTCTTGTCTAGGTTTTAGTACTCCTATACAGGGTTCAATGCTATCATCAAGTGTTGATATCCTTACTAAAATGTTGCTATCTAAGAGGCATAATTTTTCTATGATGGTGCTTTGCTATTTACTATTGTGCTAGTTTGGATTTTGACTTGGTATTATTTATTGATAGATGTGTTGTTTATGGTGATGCAACATAAGGTGTGGATGAGGGAGTTCTATATGGGATAGGTGATGGAGACATTGAGGCTTCTACCACTATATAATGATGAGTGAGAGGTTATAGATAGGATAGGTTTGGGTCATGTGTGTGACCTAGATATAATGTAGTGGGACCGATATTTGATGACTACCTTATATGAGAGGTGGAACATGAATACATGTAATTTTTGTCTTCTTATAGGGGAGATGACTATGATTTTGTATGATGTGTATTATATTCTACATTTATTGATTAGTCAGTAGGAAGTGATGGTATAAGATGACATGGGTATTGATGTGATTGGTCATGTATCATTGTATTTTATTGGTGTGCCTTTAGATATACATCAAAAAAGTAGTGACAATGATGTTCTACTATTATTCATTATGTAGTCTAATGTTTTACACTTGTGTAAGTGGTTGGTTGTTTTATGGGTTTTTTTGTTATTATGGATGGGAGTGGAGTATCTATTACATACAAGATGCATATGATTGTATGCAGTGTGGAGGTATATGGTACTATATTCTCATGGGGGAGGACTATGCTAGCCCACCTATATAGTTACCTCTATAATCTCACATATGAGTCATTTAGTGGTGGGGTGAGCAAGACAACCTTATTGTATTATTGGTCCTATGAGCACATAGTATTCGTGTGGCCAATTAGATTATCAAGGGTAAAGTGGGCACCTCCACAACCATTTAGGAGTGGTGGATGAGCATAGTGGCTATCGAATCCCATAAAATTGACCATTATAGGTGGGTTTTAGAAGGATTGGTATTTGGTGACATTATATGGATGCCTCATATAGGATTTCTTGGGTTGGTAGAGGATGGAGAATAACTATGATATATCAGGGTTAATTGTTGGATAGATGATCAATAGGGTTGAGTACATGAGTGATTTTAGTATGAGCATAATACTAGATAGTTTGGGGTTCCATAGGATGTACCCCTAGCAGCATGAGTGTGGGTGAGGAGTACATGAGCATCTACGAGGGTAAGAGATCATGTAAGGCCTACTAAAGTTGTGATAACACCATTACCTTTGGATACAATGTATGAAGTCATAGATATTCTAGATTTAGATGATGTTGGATGCATATATGTGTACATTATGTGGTGCATTAGGCATCTATATGCTCTCTTGTACCCTATTAAATTAGGGGATGCTCCAGAGTATGAGGATCATAATCTAATCTAGATGGTGGGAGGTAAGCAGTGATTACTTTGAACTATGTATACATTTTTGCTTTTATTTGATTTTAATGTATATAGTTAATGTAGTGTCATACTTTGTATGTAGGTACAATGGGAAGTGCTCAAGATGGTACACAATATAGGGTAGGAGGTGGAGATGATGATTAATAGGAACTAATAATCAATTCAACACTTAAAGAGATCACATGACATGTACTTGATGATGTAGTAGAGGAGGGATTGATAGAGAGAACAATGGTCACAATAAGTATCTATGCCCATCTATTTGATAGGTCTACTACAGTGATAGCTACATATGTTAGGGTAAAAAGAGAGAGACAAGAGTTGAGAGTTAAGTTGGATAGGCTTAGGATGCCCCCACATAATTTTGGATCTATTAGTACAAGGATCATGGATGAGTATATATATTTAGAAATGATATGCATCCTTGCATGAGGAGCATGGTTGGATACTTGAGTGATAACATTATTACAAAATGCATGCAGTAGCTAAAAGAGGTGTGAGGCCATCAAGTACTAGGGTAGATTATAGAAATAGCACTGGTAGAGAGAGTAAGACTAAAAATGACGGCCTAAAACTCATTCATGACAAATTATACTTGATATCGATGTATATGTATTTAAATCTCATTATATATGGATACTTATTTGATTTTAACTCATGCACATCATGTTATGTAATTTGGTGTGTATTGGTATATTTTTTTCAAATGGTTGATTAGAAATAGTTAATTTGGAACTGATGTTAAGGTTACATATGTTTGGTAAAATGTTATTTGGGACATGGTTTTATTGTTGTTGATAAGTTCAAGTGTGATGCTAGTTTTGATTTTGAATCATGTGTGAGTAAAAAAACCTTTATTATTTTGTATTTGGTAAATTGATCTGAAAAAGTGAATTGGTTTAAGATTGGTAAAATAAGATATTGGTAAGATCAAGATTTGGATAATTTGGTTTTGCTAGGGATGGTTATTTGTAACTAGGAATGTTAGTTGTTATTATAAGGGGATGTAAGCTATTCGTCTATGCATATCATTCCCATGGCTAATGTATCACTATCTAAACCCTGATGGTCAACTGAATAAGTGGCCATACTACTCATGTCATATAGGAACATGAGCTATATCTAATGCTTTATGTGGTGCACTAACTATAATTATATGTGGAGACTCTATAATATTCAACCTTAATGGATGTAAGATTAAAATTATGTGCTTTGAAGGAGGCTCATCTATTTGTAATCCTAGTGGATTGCTATGAGAAATAATACCCTATGGCCTCTTTTATGATGTGTATGACTAAGAAATAGATTGATATGGAGCTATAACTTATGATGGGGTTCATATAATCTCAATAATATTAGGTTTCTACATTAAATAGGTCTCTAAACACTTGGTTTTAGTGAACGTCTATCTGGAACCATAATATATGATGTGGGTTCATCTAATCTTAATGATAGCAGGTTCCTACATGAGATAAGGCCCAAAAAAATTTATATGGTGCTTGTGACTATGTTGGATATGTATATGGAGCTACAATATGAACTCCATGGACTACACTTATATATGTAGGATAATCTCATTTTACTAGTTTCTAGACCCTCTAAGTAGGTGGGATAGGAGATCTCCTATGAGGCTCTGTCCTAGAAACCATATTACTCTCATGATGAGTAACCTATGATTCTTGTGAAATAATTTCCTAAGATGACTTAGTCATGGAGGAATGAGGTCTATTAATCCATGATGGAGGATATCTTAGTTCCCTTAGTGTGAATCAAATGATGTCATTATCAACAAATCTATTAATGCAGTCCCTAAGTCCATAACAATCATTGTCTCTATGTCCATGGATATGATGATAGTTATAAAAGGGCCTATGTGGCTACATGTGTAGGAGATGTGGATCTTGATGATGAGTATAATGTAATGTGATTAACCTTTTATTTATTAGTGTTGATAAAATTACATATGGGTTATCCCCCTCTGGATCAAACTATAGTGGTGCCCTACTACTATTCTCTATAGTGCATACTATAAGTGGTTCTCTATAAACTATCTCTCTATTCTTAACTAGTCAATTTTCTAGTTGTGGTCTCCTATCTTGTTCAGTACATGGTAAGTGATGTGTGTTAGGAGTTGTAGATGGAGGTAATGTTGTGAAATCTAGAGTAATTTTATCAACTAAATCTGACTCAATCAATCCCAATTTATTCTCCAAGGCTAAAATTTTATAACATGACTGATTAAAATAGGACTCTATATGATATAATATATGGTATAATAGGTGTTTGTGAAGCCCCTTAATAAATATATATTGAATCTCTAAATATTTTGGTTTATATATCAATTGTAACATGTGAGTCTTGAATCATAAGATATAATCACTAACTGGCTCTAAAAAATTATGATGCAATGTGGCAAGTTTCTCATAAGTAATATGAGGGCCCATGTTCTCTATATAAAATTTGAGAAATTCCTTCTCTAAGTCATAATATGCATTCAAGGAACCAAAAAGGAGTAGATTAAAGAACCAATTCTATGCATTACCCACTAATGTCTACTATAACAACTTAAGTAGAATCAAAGGATTCACATGAGATGGAAAATACTTATACAAGGCTTTAGGGTGTATGAATGGATTTTTAGTTCCATAAAATTGAGGAAAGGATGGTACCCAAAAGTTCTTAGGAAATGAAGCTTTGAAAAATGACTTTGGAAGAGGGTTAGCATGAAAGTCATTAGCATCCATCCAAGACTTATAAGATTTGTTTTCCAAAGTAAGGAGATGTAATTGGTGTTGTAATTCACCAACTACATGCATCAAATAAATAATATCTTGGGATGGTATATTAGTATCTTGAAGTGGTTCATTTAAAAATTGAATTTGATGATTTATTTTAGCCATGGGAATGCTAAATTTAGAAATTAGATCATAGAGAGGGGGTGTGCTCACTTGAACCTTTGAAGGAATGACAACTTGGAACTTATTAGAGGGATGTTGGCTACCATTATCTTTGGGTGGAGAGTGAGAAATAGGTTCCATTTTAGTATGGGGGTGGCTTGGGAGATTCATTGGAATCTTTAGTATTTAGTGAATCACATTCTAATTGAATAGATGATGTGATATTATCATTGACATGTGCATCATTTGAAATAGAATAATGCATAGAAGTATAGAAAACATTTTGTAATGAATTATGTTTGAGATAAGGAGTGAGAGAAAATTTATAAGTATGAAATGCAATTTTTTCTTCACTATATGCATAATAGTCATCATTATTCCATGCATTATCACGATCAAAATTTTGTTCATTTGAAAGAGGAGAAGTAAAATTATCACTTTCATATTCACTCTCATTAACATATTAATTTTCATGCTCACTATCATACTCATTATCACTTCCACTATCAATAGGGAGAGGGGTAAGAGAAGATGTCAATTATTTTATAATATGCAATAAATTATAATGAAATTGGAATACTATGTGTATCTATGTTATCCTTGAATGAAGTGCATGCATTATTTTCATTTTTAATATGAGAAGTAAGAATAAGAGAGTTATAATTTAGACATTCTTTTGTCATTTTTTGAGATGACAAATTAGAGTTAAGAACATGAGATGGATCATTTGAACTATGCACTAGAAATTTGATTCTATTTTTTTATATTTTTGTATTTAAACATAGAAGTAGAAAAAGAAAGGGAGAAACTATGTTCAAATGCAAGTGCATGCATTATTTTCATTTGTAATATGAGAAGTAAGAATAAGAGAGTTATAATTTAGACATTCTTTTGTCATTTTTTGAGATGACAAATTAGAGTTAAGAACATGAGATGGATCATTTGAACTATGCACTAGAAATTCGATTCTATTTTTTTATATTTTTGTATTTAAACATAGAAGTAGAAAAAGAAAGGGAGAAACTATGTTCAAATGCAAGAAAATTATCACCAATGAGAAGTTTAATCAGAATTGCATGACTAATTTGTACATTTTATGTATTGTGCATATGAGAATGAGGTGAAAAGTAACTTTCCCATCTATAAAAATTATTTTCTTGGAAGAGGGATGAAAAGAGATAGGTTTGAGAGAAGAAGATGAATCTACTTTTTCATCACTATCACTTTGATATGCATCATCATATTGCTCATTACAACAATAGTAATTGTTTTCATTTTAAATGAAATAATTTTCCTCATTTTTGGCTAATGTGCAATTTTAAAAATTTGTCCATTCATTATCATAATTATGAGAAAATATTAGAAATTTATCTATAAGATGAGAGGGAAGAAGTGCCTTAGTGGACATTTTATTTATTTCACCAAAGAGAATACGTAAAATTATTATTAAGAAAATAAATGCAATAATGAATACTAACATAGATATTTTGAAAATATTTTTGACACTCCAAATAATTTGCAAAAATACCAAAAATTTTATCTAAAAATTGTAAGGGAGGAAGGATTGAGATTTAAAGACCTAGATTGGAAATCTAGGGTTTTGGGTTGGAGTTTTATAATTTTGAGATTTTTTTAAATAATTTGAATTCTAAAATAAATTTGAATAAAAAAATGTATACAAATTTATATAAAAATTAGAATTTTGAAATTGAATTTTTGCATAAAAATGTGAAGAAAAACCCTAAAGGTACCTAAGGTTTTGAGATTTGTTAGAAGTAAGTTAGGTTCACAAATGATTTAACATTTTTAAGAATAATGGATTATTATTCCTATTTTAGTTAATGGTTTGGATTAAAAAATTAGTAAAAAAAGAATAATTATAGTCTTGATTTATACAACTATCTATTTTTTCACCTTTTTAAAAATAACAATAAAAAGGAAGAAATATAACTTAGCTAGAAAATAGACTGAGATGGATGATACAAAGATTGAAAATGTATATGCATGACTGGGAAGGTGGCATAAACCTAAATATAGATTTCATTTAGTGAAAGGACAAGAGCACCAAAAAGTGGACACTTTGGTGTTTGGTGTTGTTGTCCAATTTTGGTGATGTCCATTTAGAATTCTGGTTTTTGATTTTGATGTAGTTTGATTTAGGTGTCTTGTAGGAGTCATTGTTTATTATGATTTCATTTTTATACCACGATATGACCTATTTTCTTATATAACTCTAGGTCTAACTACACACATGAAATAAAAAATATATCAAAAGTAAAAAGGGAAAAAAATAGGTTAGGGGAATTATGATCACATGATCTAGAACCCTTGCTATGTTGATTGCTACCTACATTAACCCTCAATGCTAGGGTCTTAGATAAAATGTATTTTTTTCATAAGGAAATTGCATAATCAATGCACATGATAGATGTAAGAATAAACTTTTACTAGGTTGTTATTTGATCAAGCATACAATTCTGTGTGATGTATAATTCTAAGATACACTATCAACTAATTTTAATTATTTGGTGTGCCAAAGTAGTGAGTGATAGATATAAAATTCCCTAATAAGTCATTTAAATATGAGACTCTTTGTTTTGAATTTGGGATCTTTATTCATGCTAGTCGACATCAAAAAAGATAAATAAAAACTAAAGGAGGGCCCAAAAAGGGTTCAAGACCTGTTAAGTAAGGAAGAATGACCATTAGACAATAACACTACGTAAGATAGGAGAATTTGGCACTTTAGTCAACTAGAATTCTATTGTCCAGTCTTATGAAAAATAGGTTGGAACTGACACATGACAAGTCTGGGGGTCTCTTGGGCTATAAATCAGTTGACTGAGATAATGAGAAAGTGAAAAAAATGATATAAAAGACTAATACAAGAAAAAAAAGATATTTATAGTGTTAAAAAGGCTCATATTCTCCAGTTAGAGTCTCCTCTAAAGATAACTATGAAAAGACATGATATGTGTGGTTGCTTGACTAATTTAAGGTGTATGCAACTAGAGAATTTTTACCATGTTTAAAGGTCTGAGATTGATATAGTGTTTTATGAAACCCATTTAGCTTCCATACACCTCAAAATATGTTCCTCTAGGTTCCCAAAACTTCCTATTAGGTCCCTTACCCATTTTGGCTTTATTTGATTATTTTTCTAAAACTTTGATTTTCCTGACTAGCTGGCCTCTAAGACAAAATAGTGAGGTATAACCCTCCTATTCAAGGGAAATTGAAGGTTTGATAAGTTTTATTAGTTCCTAATTTATATTTTTACAAAATTTATAATTCAAACTTACCCATTTAGGCACATCACTAACTCAATTTGTCCAAAAAGGCCTCTAAATAGGTCTATTTTTGCATTTTTCACTTCCACCTAAGAATGACCACTCCATGCTAAATCCAATGTTCTTATTTTTATTAAACGTTTTATTCACATTAAATTCATTCTAAAAAATCTTTAAATTCATCTCAAACCACTCTTCTCCCATATATTCTTCATTCTTAACCATTAAGCAACATGAGTCTCTAAGTGCAATTGTATAAACTATCATCCTTGCGCTAGTATGAAGAGTAGATGGTCAACTTGAAATAAGTATTTGAGTATGTTATAAATATTATTAAAATATCATGAATAATATTTAATCACTCCTTATACCATTTTCATCCACCTTGGGCTCATAAGACTGAGTTTAGTCTCTTGATTGTGATACCCTACTTCTTTGACCAAAATGGTTCCTGTAGGTGCATGTCTACCTAATAGAACCTTGATCATGATGTTTAAAATACATCCTTGAATCCTTAAGATAACATATAATCTTTTCATACCTAAATTCACATTTTACGTGTTACAACATCACCTAGACACCATTCTAGCTTATTGTTTACCTACTTAGTTGTAGGTGAGCATTTTCCTCTTAAGGGACACCTATAAGTGTCCATGAGGCTTTAAAAACTATACATCAACATAATCTTAATTATATTCATGATAATTTGTACAACATTACATAAATAGGGCAATTATAAGAATGAGAGTATGTTTTATTTATAACCCTGGGTGTCAATGGTCACTTAAAACTCAAATCTTGTAGATGTGAATGTAAGGTTTTAGTACTTTAAAAGTCATCGTTGAGGCCCCAGACAATAAAGCTCCATAAATCCTTTTGAAATAATATTTTTCATATATATTCTCCATGATATAGGATATAAGGTTTATATATTTATATTCTTTAAATCTCTTGATAGCTTGACTATAATATATTCACAAAATGCCTTAAACCTCTATTTTCACTTTTTTGGGAAAATCTCCCTAAACTTAGTCCTCTTGTGGTTAAAGTTAGTTTACACCTTATCCTAACCATTTTATGCTTATAATATGTATTACATAATTTTTACCATATTATTAATCTAAAATAATATTTTACCATGTTTCAAATTCTCCATACAAAGATCTTCAAAGCTCTTTGGTAACACCTATAGGTGGGCATTTGGATATACAATCAGTGGGTATAAACCTTGGACAATATATAAGATGTATAGGTTTATGATTAATTATATGATTTAACCAATTGTTAAAATTCATTATTAGTAATCTTTAAAGTTTTAAACATCTCCCAAATTCTTCATCTCAACATGACATCATCAGGGAGACTCCTCTAGGTGAATATTGAGTTGTATGTGGGATGGAGACAAAATTTGGACAATGTATATTGATGAATGTTCTCATGAACATGATTATTCTCATTATAAATTCATATAATTAGTGTTTATAATTAAGGGGATATTAACACAAGCTCTAAAACATATATTCCAACATGAAAAACTCTTGTAAACACATATTATAGAGGAGACATAGATAACTAGTGACTAGTTGGTGTGGTGCATGAGCTTAGAACCAATATTTAATTTCCTCAAACATAAAAATTAACTCCCTTAAGCTCATAATTACTTTAAAAAATTTATAAACCTTCATTACAACTCTATGAACAATTTTTTCAAGCCCCATATATGTGACTGCAAGTGAGAGTGAGGGAACGATTGATTATGAGAAAGGCAAGATAGAATATTTTATCAATGAATGGTGTGATTAAAAAAAAAACTAGAGGTGATAATATGGCCTTGATACATGGAAAACATCACATCCCATTCCCATGAGACTTATTTTGAAAAACGCACATTTTACAACAAGGAAAATATGACATAAGCTTCACAATGGTGACACCTTCCTACAACATGAGATGAATTGTCTATCAAAACACCATGAAACATGAAAATTATCATGAATAAAATATTATAATATATCCAAAATCATCTAGAGTCAACATCACCAATTGGATTGTACAAACTTGTCTAAATTGGAACAAAACCTATAGGGTGTAGGAAATAATGAGCAAAAAACATAATCAACTTGTTAGAGATGATTCATAGATCATGGTTGACAAATAATTTAAATATTTTTATGAAAATTAATATCTTTTAGTGTGATACTACCTCCCAAAGTAATTTCACTTGGAAAGTCTCCAATTGGTGATACTAAGCACAAATACTAAACACAAATCTACTAACCACTTTTGTGTGTCTAAGTGGGTGAAGAAAGAACATAATGGTTTTGGAAATTTCTTAGAACTTAAAAATCATGTCATGCATGGAAATTAATATGATGAATATGAATATATGTTTCATAACTTCTTCCCATGTGTCAACTTCCTATATGGGTCTTATAAGTGCCAAACTCTTCTTTTTCAGTTGATTACTTGATATTCAAATGGATAACTTATAATTTTTATATGATATTAACATTCCTAGTAGGTAATATTACTTATTAGATGTTTTAAATGAAATCATGACACTTTATAACCTTGAAAAGTGTGCCACTTACATTTATGACTCTTAAAAGCCTATTAAATGACTCAGTGACATATTAACTAATCAGACCATGACTAAGGCTAAAAAGGAATTAAATAACATAAAATGGATTGTAGCATACAATATGAAAAAATATTATACCCATAAAACATCTAAAAATGAAGTTTTTACCTATAGGGGTCCCAATTTGACCTGCAAGGTCAAATTTGGTTAAGAAATTGGTAACACATATGGGTAGTATGCCTAGTTACTCAAGATCCATAGAATTATCCCATCCATGGGATAGTGGATTCAATTAATTAATTAATTAAATTAGAAATGAATTTCCTAAAACACACACAAAACAACCACACCACATAAAACAAAGCAAGACACCAACAAGACTAACACATGTGCATAAGCACTTAAGGAAAACAAGGAACACAATAACTATGTACAAGGAGAGAGGAGAAATTTAGTTTTAATGTTTAATATATATCCCATTTATTGGGATATGAAACTCCTCACCATCCAAATTTGAGATATGAAAATCATTTTATTGCTCTCATTGAGTGATGACATAAGGGCCACTCCACAAAGCATCAAACTTTATGTGTTTTCCAAGCTTAACCCTATCTTATTCCCACTTTATAATATTGTCTCCCTCTTGGAATATTATTGTCATGTATTTCTTATCAAATTATCTCTTTTTATCTTGATGAGATCTCAAAATTTACATAGCTTGATCCCTTGTTTCTTCAAGCTCCATCAACTCACACAACCTAGCTTCCATGCTTTCATATTCTATGAACTCCAGTTGGTAAGTGAGATCCAAAGCTAGTAACTCAAGTGAAATAGTCAATCTAGCCTCTCTTCCATAAAAAAGTGTGTATGGTGAGTTTATAATTGCTCTCTTGGGGGTGATTCTATTAGCCCAAAGAACTATCTTTAACTTGGAATGCCAAGTTCTTTAGTTTTCTTCCATTGTCCTCTTGAAAATCCTAATTAGATTCTTATTAGTAGACTCAGCTAGTCCATTCTCTTGTGGATAATATTTGGAGGAAGTACTATGATAAAAACCATGTTTCAAATACCACTAACTTTTATTCATTCCAATGAAAGCCAATGGATTATCTAAAATTATTTTTAAAAGAGCTCCAAATGTTGTCACTATGTCTTTATAGAAGTCTAAAATTGAACTTTATTTTTCTTCATTGATAGCTATATCCTCCACCCATCTTATAAAGTAATATGTGGAAACTAACACCCAATTGTGACCAATACTATAAGGTGGGTTGATTAAGCCTATACAATCTAGACCCCATTGCATAAAAGGTTGGTCTACTTGTATTGGATAAAGAGTCTAGGCTATAAGCATTTATTTTACATCAAAGAGGGAACACTTTTGACATTTCCTTACCCAAGAATGAGTATACTTAAACAAACTTGGCCAAAAATATCCATCTCTCATAGTCTTAGCAATTGTGGTCGTTGGAGCAAATTGACCACCTTCTATTCCATCATGAATGTTAAACAAAATATTCTCAACCTGATCTAATTGAACACATCTCAATATTACACTTGAGAAATCTTTCTGAAATAATATTCCATCAAAAAGTACATAAGGAATAGATTGTAATCTGAAGTACCTTCTTTTGTCTCTATGTAGACCATGTGGACACTCACCTATTTGAAGAAACTTGACCATTTCTTGTGTCCAACTCATCATTAGTGAAGATGTAACCATCATAGGATCATTTTTAAGGGTTAAAATAGCTTCCTTTTGTTCCTTCAATTCTTAATCAAGGTGCTCACATAATTCATTCCCTTTCACTATCTTGGTTATCCTGATTTCTACATCATGCTCCATTACTTTTGTAATCCAACTAGCCCTTTTCTCATTCAAACCTCTAATCAAAAAAAAGTTTTTAAAATTAGGATGATGTACCAATATATTAATATTTTTGTTTAACATGTTCCTAAAATTATTTAAACTTATAAAAACTAAAATTACTTACTTCTCTAAATAAGTGTACCTTACCTGCTAGCCTTCCAATCTTTGACTAAAGAAGGAAATAGGTTGTTCCAAGTTTTGTTCATTTGATTGAGTGAACATGTTAGAGATTACTTCTTCATTTACAAAAAATTACAATTTTAAATCCTTTGAGATATTAGGACTTGCAAGAGCTGAATCTTGAGTAATAGCTTGCTTGATCTCTTCTAAACTCTCTTTCCTTCTCGTTGTCTAAGAAAACACTACATCTTTCCTTAGCATAGAGGTTAGGGGATTGACTAAATTAGTAAAATTAGGAATAAACTTCCTTATGAAATTTATTGTTATAAAGAAATTTTACAAACCTTTCTTGTGTTTGAGCAAAGTCAATGCCAAGATTTCACTCACCCTTTCAAGATCTATAGATAGACCTTTCTATGAACAATGTGTCCCAAGAGTTTTCCCTCATAGATAACAAACACACACTTTTATGGATTGAGAGAGATTATAAAATATATACATCTCTAAAAAATATTCCTAAGATGATTCAAATGATCCTTTGAATCCTTGTAAAATACTATAATATCATCAAGATACACCAGCAATATATCATTTATTAAGCCTTAAAAAGCCATATCCATTACACATTGAAATGTTGTGCCAACATTAGACAAACCAAAATGCATTTTACTATAGGAATATGTGCCCATTTAGTAGTAAATTTTTATTATATTGATCTCCTTCCTTTACCAAAATTTGATTATATCCTTAATATCCATCAAGTAGTGAGAACCTTTTAGTACCTAACACAACTTGAAAAATATATTCCATGGAAGGAAGAAGATAATGGTCTTTCAAGGAAACTCTATTCAAATCTCTAAATTCAACAAATAACTTGATTTCCGCATTACTACTCCTTACCAAGACTATGTTTTCCAACCAACATGAAGGCATAATAGGAAAAATGATCTTAGACTCAATCAAATTTGTAAGCTCCTTTCTCATGAGAGGCTCAGTCTTAGGATTAATTGGCCTTTGCCTTCACTTGATAGGCTTATAATTTTAATCTAGATATATGTTATGTTTAGATAAGTTTGGATCAAATTATTTTAAATCACTATATTTCCATGTAAAGAAATTTTTAGGATTGATTGGCCTTTGCCTTTGCTTGATAGGTTTAGTATTTTAATCTAAATATATGTTATATTTAGATAAGTTTTGATCAAATTATTTTAAATCACTATATTCCCATGTAAATACATCAGTAATTTCCTTACATAATTTAGTAAAAGCATATATATCTTCTCTAGTACATACCTTACCAAGAACAAGTAACTTATCTTTAAAGATTTGTACTTTCTCATAGTTTTCTTGTGTAGTAGACATGCTTACCTTTTCCTTACTGAACTGATAATTATAATTTAAGAGATACTCTCAAGTGTTACTAAGCCCTTAGGTATCTTTTTTGTCTTTAATTATACAGTCTGCCCTCCATATTGTTGTTGTAGTTTAGACTCATTCTTTGAGGAAAACTCAGCCTCCTCTTATATATAAATATATATTTTTTGGTCACTATCAAATACTTTCTAATTAGTGATATTATCAGGTCTATATGGAATTACAATCACTTTGAGATTAGGTTAGTTATTGTCCTCTCTTATCCCCTTTAAAAAATCAAACTAACCTCCAATTACTATCAACTTATCATCATATTCATTATCCTCTTTTGGTATAAATTGAATGTTGATGTCTTGGAAATACTCCACAATATCCCACACTCTATGCTTATAGGACTTAAGAAATGATTTCTTAGTCACATTTTGAACCCTCAATTGATTCACAATGAACTAATTATCACCATAAACTTGTAAGTCTTTCACACACCTCTTTCTATCCCACTCAAGGCCATGAATGAGGACCTCATATTCTACTACATTAAAAGTACAAATGAATTGAAATATAAAAATAGAGTAATAACTTTCCTTGAATGGAGAAACTTGCATTGATCCACCACCTGATCTAACCTTGCTTATTGATCCATCTTAAAATAGTTACCACAAACTATCCATAATTTCATTTGGCATCACCAAAATTAGCATGAAATATCCTTCTTTATGAAGGAAATACATTCCAAGACCAGATTACTCTATGAATTTTTAAGGATCATGTTCATAGTTCTCATCTCCCCATTCATCTAAATACAAATCAAAAACTCATTTAAGAGAAGAAGTTAGAGATTGATCCATGTGAATTTCTTCCTCATCAAGAATAACATAATTGACATTTTCAACTTTAGGCATGTAGGGATCTAAGTGATTTTGATGAATATGTTTTGATTCAATATTTACCTTAGTACCATACTTTGTCCCAAAAAACATATATGCCCAATTTTTTTCCAAGTATCCACATATCTTGGTTATAAATGCTCTTAACAGACAAAGAGAAAAGTATGAGGGTAAATATGAAATAGACACATCATGAGGGATGGAAAAAAGGAATCCAAGAATGTAAAATCAAATTTAAATACTTGAAGACTCCCAAGGTCTTTGTTGGTGACCCATCCAATTTTACAACTCCTTTAGACATTGGCTCATACTTGAGGCCTAATTTATCTGCTATTGAATTGGGTATAACTAAAGTAATAAAACCATTATCTATGATACAATTGTGAACCAAATAATCACCAATGATCAAGGATAAATAAAAATTAGGAGTCTTATTAGTTTTATTCACTTGTCCATCAATGGTCTAAGTTCCATTCATCAAAACAACATTTTCAGTCATAGCTAATCCAACTTGTTTACCTAGTCTAAAAAATCTTTTTGGAGCATACCCTTTTGTCCAAATATTATAAATTAATACCATAATCAAATATGCATGTGGAACTTCTTAATTTGAACCACAACATTGATAGAAGTATTTTTCATATCGAATTTTGCTTTAGAATCACTAGTACCTTGTGTGTGGCATGTGAAGATGGATGTGTAGGAGTTAGCCTTGCATTCTAAAATTTCTAATTTTACTACACCTTAGGAGTTAATTTAGACCCAAATACTATTGGGGGTGATGGAGAAGTCAATATAGGTCATTGATTTGTCCCTTATGTCTCTTATACATCCTTTTCTTATATATAGTGTTAGAAGATACACTAGGATTCATATTATTTGAACTTCCTAAATAATTCATGGCATAAAGTTATCCCTCTAAATGATTCATAAGATTAGAATACGATTGTTCTTGTCTATTTTCTATTCCATATTTCATTGGAACATAAAATGTGGGAACTTGAATTACTCTACTACCTTGCATTATCATGGCTTGATTAGGCATTTCATTGGCATATGCAACATGGCCTTGATTTTGGTCATATGAAGGTTAGCATGGTTGTTCTTGAACAAATTTTTTTTGAGTACGAATAAGATATATAGAAGATGGGGCATTAATATTGAAGCTTTGGTCATGTTTAGCTTGAGTTATTTGACCTTATCCTTGAGCATTACCTTGAAAAATAGGACTACTTGCTTTTCCAAACTAATTGTAGGATTGATAAGGCCTATAATTTGGAGCTTGTTGTCATTTGAGAGAAAATAATTCATTGGTAATAATTTTAAGAAAAATATTGAATTCATGAATATCATTGGTATAAGAAAGGGTAGACTTCTCTTGAATATTAGGCAAAGAATCCAGGGTAGGTGATGCAATTTGACTAAGAGGCTACAAATCAAGGAATAATAGAATTAGTGGTCTAGGAACAATCTTCCTTGCTTGAAAAAGATAATTCTTAGTATTAATAGCTCTCTCATAAGCACTAGCTAGTGTATTTCCTCCCATGGATTGGATCACCATGGCTATATCACTATTTAATGATTTTAAGTAATACAAGATGACATCATTTAGAGTAGGTCTCACAAGGGTTGGGATCCTATCCCATGTTTTTTGAAATCTAAAGTTTAAATATTACAAAAAATCTTGAGGAGCCCTCTTTATAGTAGTCAATTGCTCAGCTAGTGATAAATAATCACTCTTCTTTTCAAACCTCTAAGACAATAGATTTACTAGTTCATCCCATGAAGCAATGGAAGCATGGGATAGAGTTCCATACCAATCTAAAACTTTCCCTTTGAAATAAAATGTTAATATCCTAATTGATACAATATATTGAGTGATATTATGGTTGTTTCTTAAGTTTTCCATGTTCTTAATATGTTCAATGGGAGTTATAAGACCTTTTCCACTAAAATATGGAACACTTTTAAGGGTTGCTCTATGAATTTGGTCATACTGAGGAAGATTCAAAGGAGGTGATCTGGTGAAGGCTAAAAAAGGAAGGTTTTTAGCCATATTAGAATGTATATTATGTGTACTATGGATTGAAATAAGTATAAACATGATCTTTTTAAACACCAACTCAATTCAATAAGGATGAGTATTCATAAATCTAAATCTTTTAACACAATAAAAAGCCAATTGTACAAACTCAAAAGGTATACCTTTAGAAGTAGACCTAGTTGTTACCTTTGGCATGGAGTTGTTAGGTATTGAATGTGGATGTTCTTGTAACTACAAATATGCCAAGATTAGCACCAATCTTAGATAATCTTCTAGGAATTAGAGTCCCATCAGGAATGCTAAATACTATTGTCACTTGGACGTGCACCCTTGAGGATATGTCTTACATCTCCTCATCTAAGTGTCATAATGGAAACATCTCACTTTATGTGGGTAAAAAATTGGTGAGATGAATCTCTAGAAAGGATAGTTCTCTTGATGCACTCTTTGAAGCACTCTCTCACTTATCAACTTTGCATGAAAAGAGTTAAGAAGACAAACTTAGAAATATAAAAGGTGATGCACTAATATTTAACTCCATCATATTAACTAAAATTATAATACTTATAGCAAATCAAGGTTTCTTTCACACATATCTCACAACTCTAGATAGATTGTTACATCAATGTTTCATATTGTAGGTTCAAGAGGTATATTTGGTGTTTAAGAGGGATAATGAATGATCCTTTCAAGAATATAGTCATAAACTAATTATAAAATTATCATACACTAATAAATAACACTAACAAAGACATATAATAATTACTCTTACGCACACTTGGTGGACAATCAAAGACAACATGCAAGAAAATACCATCTTTTACTAGATAAGATCAACAAGATTTTGAATCAAACCCAATTATGTATCATGTAAGTATTAAAATTCACTTTTTTATATATTAAAAAAAATTAAAATATAAAATTGTCTAGGATTTCACCATTAACCAATAAAGGTTGCCCAAAAGAACCCAAAAAGTCACTACTTATAGCATTTGGGAGAGGGGCAAGATAAGGGAAGTCAAAAGGTCACTTGGACACTTTTAAATCTAAAAAAATAGGTTAAATATGCATAATAATAATATTTTAAATGTATCATGCAATTTCAAAAATTACAAGTGTCAATTCAAGGCATGCAATTCTTGAAAATGGCATGAAATCCCTTGTGTTGGCTCATAAAACTACCTTCATCATCTAGCTCTATTGGAACGTCACAAAACTAAATATGGATAGGTATAATGATTTTAATAAGAGGGAAAGATTTCATACATGATTATCCATGCATTGGTTTCATTCTTAGTCATCTAGAATCTTCTGGGAGTGAGCTATCACTACTTTTAGTATAAGAATATCCTCTTTCCCACACCTTTCACACTTGGCCTAAAAATGGCTTCAATATATCCTAAAAATACATAAAATGATATTTATGACATGTTTAAAGACCATAAATAACCTTATATTTCTCAAGTATACATCAAAAATCCACCACTTGAAGTTCTCACCCTTCTCACTATCATGCCCACTATGCCAGTTTGACTAGCTGAGATGAGAGCTTTTGTATAAAAACTTAGGAGATTTTTAAAGGCATTAAATGACCATATTTAGTTATAATAATTAAATATATTTCTCAAAAAGTTTATTTCATTCATTTAAAGTCTTTAGAACCTACACAATGCACAAAATATTTAAAGAATGCCATTTTGTACCATGTTTGTATAGCTAGGGTAGCACAAAAATTGATGAAGATGAGCCTTGAAGATTACTCTACAAGTTTAAAATAATTTTATGGTCATTATGATACATTTTTATATTTCACCATATTCATTTCCTTCATCGGGCTATTTTCAAGGGTTTGTAAGGGTTTTAGGCCATTTTTACCCTTAAGCTTTGTTCATAAAGACCTAAAATTAGAAATATAATCCATTCCCATGATAGAAAATATTATGACCCCTGATAACATCTATGAACTACCTTAACCTCCATGCATAGCCTCATGAAATATGTGAGCACTCAAAACTAGCCTATTAAAAATGCTTCTCCATTTGCATAGGTCTGAGTTGGTTCTTGAGTCAAAAAATGTCCTTATATGTAACTTCCCTAATTTTTAAAAGATTTATAACATATTTAGTTACATAAAAAACATTCTCAAATATTTTATAAATCTCTCCCATAATGGGAAATGAAAATCACCTACCATTTGAGCTTTAGGCCAAAACCTTACCTAAAAGTCTAACTACAACCTCGAGGATTTAGATTTCCTTGTAAAGATTATTCATTACTTGCTTCATTAATAATTTTTTTTTGCATATGATAAAAATTTACATACCTTTTAATAGTGTCCTTAAAAAACTATAGGTTTTGTTCATAAGGGAGTGCCCTCTATCTGAGATAAAATAGAGGGAACTTCCCATATTTTCCAAAGAAACCAAGTTTTTGATGTGTTTATCCTAGTTTTATATAACTTATAAACAAAATTTTAACATTTTTTCATACCATTTGACCCTCCAACTTCTAAAAAACCTAAGACAAATTATGAATAGGCAACATGTGTGTAGGGTTTAAAAAGTAGACTATGTGCTACAATATTTTGACCATTTTAAGAGGTATAAGATTGATATATTGTTTTATAAAATCCATTTACCTTCCATTAAACTCATTATATGTTCCTTTATGTTCCCAAAACTTTTCATTAGGTCCCTTGCCAATTTTTGCTTCATTTTCTTGTTTTGCTAAAACTCTGATTTTCTTGACTAGCTGACCTCTGAGATAAAATAGTGAGGTATATCCCTCCTATTAAAATAAAATTTAAGGTTTTATAATTTTTATTAGGTAATAATTTATATTTTTACCAAATGGATAATTAATAATCACCCATTTAAGCACCTAACCATCTCAATTTGTCCAAAAAAGGCCTCTAAAAAGGACTATTTTTTGCTTTTTTCACTTCCACCTGAGAATGACCTCTCCAAGATAGGTCCAATGTTATTAGGTTTCATAAACATGTTATTAACCTTAAATTAATTCTAAAATAACTTTAAATTCACTTAAAACCACTCTTCTCCCTTAGATTATTCATTATTACCCATTAAGCAACATGAGTCTCTTATTGCAATTGTAAAGACTATAATCCTTGGGATAGTATGAAGAGTAGATGGTAAACTTGAAAGAAGTATTATATTATGTGAGAAATGTTCTAAACATATCATGAATCATTTTTAAAAACTCCTTATACTTTTTTCATGCACCTTGGTCTCACAAGATTGAGTTCATTTTCTTGATTGTGATACCATAGTTCTTTGACAATAATAGTTCATGTAGGTGCATGTCTACCTAATAGGACCTTGATAATGATGTTTAAAACACCTCATTGAATAATTAAGATCACATATAATCTGTTCATAACTACATTCACCTTATATGGGCTAAAACATCACCTAAATACCATGAAAGCTTACTTTCTACCTACTCAGTTGTAAGTGAGCATTTTCCTATTAAGGGACACTTGTAGGTATCCATGAGGATTGAAACACTATTCATCAACATAATCATAATGAATTTCATGTTCATTTTTACACCATTCCATTAATAGGGCTATGCCAACCATGATAGTATTCTTTTTCTTCAATCTTTGGGTGTTAATGGTCACTCAAAACTCAAATCATGTAGATATGAGTGCATGGTTTTAGTGATTTAAAAAGCATCTTTGAGGCCCCAAAAAATAAAGATCCATCAATACTTTTGACCTCATATTTTTTATATCTCTTATACATGATACAAGGTACAATTTTTACTTATCTAGATGATTTAAATATCTTTATAGTCTTACTATAAGATATTCACAAAATTCCTTAGACCTTTGTTTTCACTTTTTGGGGGAAAATCTCCCTAAACTCACTCCTCTCATGCTTAAAGGTAGCTTACAGCTTCTCCTACCCATTTTATGATTTAAATGGTCCCACATTTATTTTTTTGACATGATATAATCTAAAATAAGGTTTTACCATGTTTCAAATTCTCCATACAAGGACCTTCAAAGTTTTGTGGTACCACATGTAGGTGGGCATTTGCATATATAAGCAGTGGGTATAAACCTTAAACAATATGTAAGATGTATAGGTTTATGAACACTTATACTATTTCATCAAGGTTTTAAATTAATTCTTATCAATCCTAAAATATTTAAACATCTCCCAAATTCTTCATCTCAGCATGACATCATCAAGGAGACTCCTGTAGGTGAATATTGAGTTGTATGTGGGTAGTAGACATAATTTGGATAATATATTTTGATGAATGGTATTATGTACATTCATAGGCTCATTATCAATTCATAAAATGAGTTTATATCATTAATTACATGTTAATAAAATCTCCAAAACATCTATTGTAATATGAAAACCTCTTGTAAACACTTGTTACAGAGTAGACAGGGATATCTAATGACTAGTTGGTGTGGTGCATGATATTATAACCAACCTTGAATTTCCTCAAAAATACAAATGAAATATATTAATATATTTATAAAAATTAATAAACTAATACACCTTCATTAAAAATCCATGAATAAGCTGGGCAAGCCCCATACATGAGACTGCAAATGAGAGTGAGTGAAGGATTGATTATGAGAAAGGTAAGATAGAATATTTGATAAAAGAATGGTGTGATGAAACCAATCATGAAATAAGGTGATAATATGGCCTTGATACATATAAAAAATCACATCACATTCCTATGAGACCTCTTCTGAGAAACACAAATTTTACAACAAGGAAACCTTGACTGAAGCTTCACAATGGTGACACCTTCCTACAACATGAGATGACTTTATATTAAAACACAATGAGATATAAAATAAAGAATTAAGATAATATAATAATATATCCAAAATCATATGGGGTCAATATCACCAATTTCATTGTATAGACTTGTCCAAATTATAGTAAAACCTATAGGGTGTAGGAAACAGTGAGCAAAAAAATAGAGTCAACTTGTTAGAGATGATTCATAAAGCATGGTTGATTAATCCTTGAAATATTATTATTTAAATTAATATATTTAAGTGTACTACCACCTCCAAAAATTTTTTGACTTAGAACCTCTCCAGCTGGCCATACTAAGCACAAACCTATTGACCACTTATGTGTGTCTAGAAGGGCAAAGAAGCAGAAAAATGGTTTTGGACCATTTTTAGAAATTCAAAATCATTTTAAGAATGGAAATGAATTTTATGAAGATTAATATATGTTCCATAACTTCCTCCCATGTGTCACCTTCCCTCATGGGTCGTACAAGTGCCAAATTCCTCTTTTTCAGTTGATTACTTGATCTTCAATTAGATAACTTGCATGTTTCAAATGAGATTGATATTAATAATATGGAATATAAATTAATAAACACTTTAAATGAAAATAGGACACTTGGTCACCTTGAAAACCATGCCACTTGCATTTATGACCTCTAAAAGGCTATTAAATGACTCAAAATTACATATGAACTAATTAAATCATGAATAAGGCTAAAAATGTAATAAATAACATCAAATGGATCATAAAATACCCTATGAGAAAATATTAGACCCATAAAACATATAAAAATCAAGTTTTTACCTATAAGGGTTCTAATTTGACCTGTAAGGTCAAATTTGTTCAATGATGTTAAGATCAAACTCTTGAACTTTAGCCACTTAGGTGCCTCTCATCAATCCCAAAACTTGTGTTATAATAGATTTTACTATAGTTTCAGGTACATATACTTTATTATGTGAAGAAAAAATGTAGTACCTAAAGGCTTTGCATGGTTTGACTATAATAAGGGCATGTTTCTCCATTTGTGTATACTTTAGCTCATAAATTTTCAATGGATGGCTCATGAAATCTATAGGAGAATCAATATTTTCATCATTATTTTTTACAAGTATGGATGATATGGTGTGATCAAAATATTAACAATATATAATGAATTCCTTACTGAAATCTAGAGGAACCAACACTGGAGCTTGAGCTATGGCTACTTTAATCCTTTGAAATACCAAATTACCTTCAACATTCCACTTGAAGTCTTTCCTATTTTTCATCATGTTATAAATGTGGCAAGTTAACTCAACAAAGTTAGGAATGAATCTTCTAAGGAAGTTAACCTTACCAAAGAATGAATGTTCCCTTTCTTGTATGTGGGCAGAGGTAAACATTGAATATCTTTCACCCTTTTTGGATTAATCTTCATTGCTTATTTTGAGATGATATGCCCAAGAAGATTCCCTTAGATTATGGTAAATATTGATTTCTCAGGAATCAAAGAGATCTCATGTTTCTTACACTAGATGATTATTTATTCTAAACCAGCAAAGTGATTACCTCTCTTTTTGGAGAAGACTGTTAAGTCATCAAGGTATACTTATAACTCTTATACTTATAACTCTTATTCTTTAGATGTGATGAATATAGATCTATTGATTGTTGAAAATTTGGACCAACATTAACCAACCCAAATGACATATTCTGATAGGAAAACGTCCCCCATGGTGTTGTGAAAGATGTCTTATATTGATCTTATTCAGACACTTTTATTTGATTATATCTTGAAAATCCATCTAACATGCATAACATATCTAATCCTATAACTACTTGTAAGATATGATCCATGATTGGAAATAGATAGTTATCTTTAAAATGATTTTAGTTGAGATTCCAAAAATCAACACACAAATACATTTCTCCACTTTTATTTCTTACCAGGATAAAGTTAGCTAACCATTCTAAATGATGAATGGGATAAATGATTTTAGCATCAAGTAGATTCTGAATTTCATCAAAGATAGTACTAAAAATGGTGGGATTATGATGGTGAATCTTTTGCCTAAAATGCTTCACTTCTAGCTAAAGTTGAATGTAATGTTGTACCTCTTTTGGCTAAAAGGTCTTCAAGTCTTTGTAAGACCAAAAAAACATCAATGTATTTCATAAGAAGCTTAATGAATGCTTATTTTTCTTCTTGGGAACAACATTTTCTAATGTTGACCATCTTGGCTTCTTCTTTAGTATGCAAGTTAACCTATTGTACTTCTAGAGAAGAACTCTCACCATACTCTTTCTTTTTCTATAGAAATTGATCATGCTTAGTAAAGATTTCATTTAAATAAACTAGCACTTTAGGGATTTTATTTCCCTTTAGTTGAATTACTTCTTCATTATCATCATGTTTAAGATCAATATTAACTTTTATTGTCTGGCATTGCAGTGATCTACTTCCTTCAAAATATAATTCTTAAAAATTATCTTGCTACTCAAGGAATGAAGCTATCTCTTTATCATCATTTTAGACTTTCCATTAATTGACATTATCTATAAATATTGGATAGTAAATCATCTCTACTCTATATTCACCTTCTCAAAAAAGTGTAGGCTATTGATTTGACCTAAGAAGATCTATAGTAACTTGAATATATCAGTTTTAGAGTTTTGATCATGATGAACAAAATTAATTGAAAAGGCTACAAAATCAAGTGTTGTACTTATAACTTGATCATGGTAGTGCCTCAAATTATCCTTCTTCACTTTGTATTGTCAACAATTTTTCCTCACTATCAACTTTGCATCTCTTTATGCTTTAATAAGTATCACTCCTTTTCATTTTACTTATTCTAGTCCTAACAATAGTTCTTCATACTCTGTTGTATTATTATTGTTTTCAAATATAAGATTATAAGAGTAAGGATATACCTTATCATATAGTGATATCAATACAAATCCAACACCTAAACCAAGAAAATAATATCTACCATTAAATTCTAGTGTCCATGTTTTATCTTCTTCTTGTGTCTTTGGTTTTTGAATCTCCTTGCCTAGTTCAAGGTAATAGACTCCAAGATCTGATTCTTCAAAAATAATCTATGAACTTGTGTCATTAGACCTAGAAACTATATACATGGACTTCTTCTCAGGCTCAAGTTTTTTATTTACTCCTATGATTAAAAATTGAACACATGACCAACTCATACTGACTTCTCCACCTAGATCTTTGTATAGGTTTTTACTTAATAACATTTCATAACAAAAATGAATATTTGTTACTAAATTGTCATTTTAAGTCTTCTATCTAGAAAATCTACTAAAACAACTTGAGCATCTTTGATTTTTACAATCAATAGAACTTGTAGCTCCATTGTGTAATATATTCATATTTACTTAGTTAAAGTGAGTTCAAGGGCATCAAATACTTTAGCTAGCATGAAATTAGTAGAAGCAATACAATCCAGGATATAGTTGCTCAACTTGAACCCATTGATCAAGAGAGACATATACAATGGCTCTATTATTTTAGATGTGGAAGTAGATGTGGGAGATGTAGTTGCAGATTTTTTTTGGCAAGGGAACTATTTCTGAGTAGGAAATATATCTTTAGAATCATTGGTTGTATTTTTTAAGCCTTTAATTTATACATATTTGACTAGTCTATTTAGCTGATCTAGATAGGACTTCAAGTATTCAACTTATGACTTTTGAATGTTGGTTTTATTGATGTGGTTAATAATGTCAAAAGAAGGGATGAATGTGGACAAAGTAGTATTGGATTTAAAAGTATGAGTTATTGACTTATGATATTATGAAGAAGAGGGTGTTGAATTTTTATCTTTTGGAGTGAGAGAAGTGGGTTAAGGACTACATCTTTTAAGAATGCTAACATCTGGCATGGAATCTCCTTTCTCTTTACCTTGTTGTGTTTGATGAGTCTAGGACCTTGTAAACACTTAAAAAGAGTGACTATGATCATCTTCAAGAATTTCATCATAATCACTTTCTAATTGATATTCAAGGTAGCCTATGTTGGAGTCACCAACAAGATCTACAAAATCATCCTTATTAGTAAAACATTGGTCAAGGTCAATAGCCATATGATCTTATTCATTCATTTAAATATGGTTCTTTGGAGCATCTTCAATTGCTAGTCTTTATAGAGGTTCATCAATATGATTTAAATTCTAGTTATTGAAATTGTGTGTAGGTGTATTCTTGATAGGAGTAGCATGAGCAACTTGAGCAATTTTCTTTTTAACTTGAAGTAAATCATTATCCAATTTCTATGACAGGGGATGTATAGTGGTTTACAATGTATTTAAAGTAGAACTGTGCACCTTGGAATTTATCTTCTTGATCTTTCCAACCATGATAAGGTCATCTACAACCTCTATATCGGTGTTCTGTGTAGTTACTAAATTTACAAGACATGATCTATGTAGCTAATAGGTAACCTTTGGTAATTAGGAATTATTGAAAAAACACTTCTAGTTATCACCATTGGTTTGAGCAACCTGAGGTATGTTGTAGATCAATCCATATGAAATGTTGGATGTGTTCATGTGTCTATTTTTTAAGTTAGGTCAATTAGGTGTGTAATATGTGTGTGTCTTAAGTAGCTTTAATTTTTTTTAATTTCTCATGCATAGTGGGCCAATGTATTATGGTTCTAGGTGACAAATGGTAAAACCATTCTATATCTAAGTCGTGCAAGGTCTCAATAAAGTATCAAATTGGGATTTATTCATGCTAAATGCTAATCACTTCATAAGCTACAAAAAAGGTATATAAATGTTAATCTAGCCTCTAATTTCCATCCCCTCTGAACTTAGCAAAGTTATTTTATGACCCCTTAAAAAATCATGAAGAGAAGTTGAATTCAATGGGCCAATCATTACCCCCCTAGGAATAGTGAGTTATTACACCATTCTTCTAGGAATAAGGAATTGAGGATTAACAAGTTAGATTTTTCATAAAGAATTATGTTGTAATTGATTCACAGGATTTCATACTTGTCTCACAGGTAAAAGACTCACTCTTCTCATTCTAGTTTAAGGAATAAATTTGAAATTAAACCTCTCTTTCAACTAAAAGAAATCATATAATTAGCCTTGAACTCTCCTTGCTCTAGTGAAAGGTTAATTTTCTAGATTGAAATGCCTATGCTTTTCTAAGGATTTGTTTAGATTACTTCAAATCTATAACAAAAGACTTGAGAATTTATTACTTAACATGTAGTGACTTAAAAAAAATAAAGAATTTACTTGACATGTAGCGACTCAAGGAAATTAAAGTGATTACTTATGACAAGTGAAGTAACTTAAGACAAATAAAGTGATTACTTAACATGCATGCATTTCAAATCAGAAGTGAAACTTAAGAATTGAATACAAGTCTTATATGATAGTGTAGAAAACATGGAATTTTAGAGAACTAAACATTAGATGCATTTCAAATCAGAAGTGAAACTTAAGAATTAAATACAAGTTCTTATATGATAGTGTAGAAAACATGGAATTTTAGAGAACTAAACATTAGCCTGTGTCTATCTTACCCTAGAGCGGATAATATAATTTTAACTTTGGTTAAGTTTGTGATTCCTGAATGGAGTTTCTAGAAATTGTTGGCTAGATATTTTTTAGGTTGGCAAAAGTACATAGGTAATCATGGGATTAAATCCCATTAATTTAATGGTGAATCTCCCATATGATTTATGTCTATCTATTTATAACTATTCAAAACTATTGGTTATTCACAAGGTATAACAATTATGCATAAGTGATATTATCTCAAGGTATTATTTTAATCAAAAAGTTCATGAACCATAATAATTTGATTTGGTAACAAGTAAGTAGCTAATTTAGAGAATATGTAAAGAAGTTTTGAGAAACTGTAGAGTAAATAAAAGACCAAAATATGTGAGAAAGAATAAAATTACACTTCACAACAAGTAGTTTTATAGAGCTTATTGAATCCGTATAAATAGATAAACATTCAAGAGATGACAATTATATGAGTAAATGATTAAAAAAACTAGAATTCATGTTCTAATTCAAATATAATATAAAGTTTACCACTTTAATCTTCACAAAATGCACCAAATGATCTCCTTAGATGAAAATTTACACATAAATCAACTTCCTTCTTATTCACTTTGATCTAATTTCACACAAAAACATTAAAAAATATAAATGCAAAGTTTCAAATTGACTAAACTTTATTACTTTAGTTATAATTAATTTCCAAAAATTAACATCATTTGGCACATAGACCTTAACTATTATTTATAATAATTCAAATGTCAAAATCAATTAGGAGACAACTTCTTGAATTACCATGTGTTATACTAAAAACTAAAAACCATTGGGAGGTATCCTCCTAGAATTTCTCCTATGTGGTATGCAATGGTTGATAACATGTAGCACTATTCAATTTCACTATTATGATCAACTACAATATATTTACACGTTGCACAAATCTTGCTTAAGTAATTTTATTTTACCATAACTTCAAGTAATAGCATCTAACTAAGTTACTTGAGTCTTACATTTTATAAGGTAACTTACTTTTACAAGTAACTTCACTAAATGACATTACTTAAAAAGTAATTACTTGAAAAAATTACTTAAAATATATTTGTGAAGAAAATAAAAGAAGATAAAACAAGTAAATAGAAATCACTCCAATTTGTGAACTTTTGATATACACTTTTCTTTGTATTTGATGTGTTGAGACATCATGAACTAGATTTCTACATCATCTAATTTGGCAACTGAGTGTCTTTCTATTTCATATCTCATCAGTTCCCTTGCCATCTTCCTGAAATAAGATTTCACCCCTTTAAGCCTAGGTTCTATCCTCTTGACTTGTTGACTTTTGATTAACTCCCTTATAGATTTTACTATGAAAGGAGTTGTGGCTTTTTAAATTAATTTCTTTAATTGCTGATGCGACAGTTTAGGTGTCTTTGGCATTTTCTCAGACCAAACATTTGTGAGATAGAAGATGTAGTCATCCAGATCCACTTTCACATTGTGAGCATCATCTTATAGAGTCTTAATTTCTTCAATCATTTCCCCAAGCACACACATACAAAAATATATAAGATTTTCCTCTTCTTTTTCCTTATTTATTGATCCTTATAGAATAATCTATTCTTCAATCAAAACTTTCTCACTTAAGGAATTTATTCTTTAGAGTATTTCTTGTTGAAATTAAAAGATTCCATTTTCATTTTCTATCTACTTCATCACTACCTTTACCTATGATAATTTATTTTCAATGTTAGCCAAAGTGCCTAAGACCTCAACAAACTATTTTTATGCAGTTTGCAACATTTTCTCTAACTATTCATCAACTACCTTGGCCTTGTCCCCAATTTCATCTACCTTTGTTATTGTTTGTTGATCAAATGCACCTCCTAAAATTAATGATTATTAATGATTAGATCTTTCCACCTTAGAAATTATTTCACACATCCTAGTAATCTATTCCTTCAACTTAGCTTTATCAACTTTCTCTTCATTGAGCTTCTAAAAAAGAGTATTGATTAGGGTATGCATGTCCTATTTCAATCCCTTTGTAGTGACTTTTCCAAGGGATATCTTTGTGACTATTAAGTCTTCTTCAATGACTTCAACTTTATTATTGATCTGTGGAGGAACTAATATCTCTAAAAAAATCTTGCCTAAAGGCTCAATTATTAGCTTTGAAGTCAGTTTTACAATTTGGTATGTTTATCCTTATAGTCAAAACTTCTCATAATTTATAAGTCTATTTCCTCCAAGTTAATTTCTTATTTAGACTTAAAATCAATTTTTAAATCCAACCATGAAGAAAAATCCATGCCAATGGAGGTGGATGAATGTACTACCATTTGATGCTAATTATTTCTTACCACTATCTCCTGAGAAGGAACTTATTATGCATTTGGAGTATCTTGAACAACACTAAAATCTACCTATTTATCCTTTTATTTCTCTTTTTCTTTCTCTATCTCTACCTCTTTTATGCCTCTATCCTTGCCTCTTTATTAGGTTCTGTTATTACTTATTATTGAGATACCTCCTATGATGTAGTCACCTCACCAATAGTTACTTACTCTAGCTCTTTTTGGGTTTAAATGGAAGGAATAGTGGTATGATCCTAAGAAGAAGGTTGAGGATGAGTAGTAGGTGGATTGGATGAAGGTAAAGGAGGAGGAACATTAGTCTCCTTATAAACAAGTTTCTTAATGGATTTGATCATTAAAGTCTTTAGAGGTGGCATGAGTGTGGATGGGTTTACATCTTTCATTATTGGTTGTATGTATTTCATGAATAATGAAGATGAAGATGTGATAGGAGTGTTATAAGTGGGATTGGATGAATTAGGAATAGTGGAAGTAGGAATGTCTATGTAAGTGACTAGAAGAGATGCAAAAGTAACTAGCTAGATGAGTTCATTTTCTTTCACCATGGAGTAAGTATCATTAGAATTCTTCTTAAATTTTAACTTTTTCTCGTGTTTTTGAATTCTTTCTCCTTGCACTTCTTTCCTTTTGTGACTTACTTGGCCCATTTCTATCATTACTAGTTCTTTCATACAATATCCTTTACTAATAAGCCATGCTAAAGTCATAAAAAGAACTACTAAACTTATCTCAACAATAATTTTTGACTTGATTCTTATTGAATTCAATCTCTAGAAGTGGAGAACTATGTCCTCCCATTGCATTTTAAGAATAATGAATTACTTGTCTGTCATCTTGCATATATTCAATAATGGTAGATAAATTATAATAATGATTCTATTCAACCATCATCCTATTATTTTCTATTCTTCTTACCTCAAAAGCATCTCTACAATCAATAAAAACGTCTTCAAGTTTAGGAATATGCATATACTAAAGAGAAACTATGTTTTGAGATATGCTTCTACAATCAAAATTTTCTCTAGCTTCAAAATGAGATTGATTGTAGTTGTGATACATTTTTGTTTGTCTATTATTTGCCTTGTAAATGCTTGCATATTTATAGTGGCCAATGACAATGGGAAAACTAATAGAGGAATAATGAAACCTTGGCTATAGATCATTCCATTCTACCAACTACCTATAAAACTCCATAAGAATCCATTCTTTAATAGGGTACCTAGGCAATTTGATTGGTGTCCCTATGAAACTACAAACTCTAATATATGTGAAATTCAAGAATTGAATGAAAATGCATCCAAAATAGGAATCTTCCTCCCAAGATGCATCTAATACTCTTTTATACTTTAAGGTAACATTAAATTTATAGATGTTTTCATAAAATAATCCATCATTTACCCTCTTTTAATGTTTTAAGTATAAGACAAAGTTAACTAATCATAATATTTATATATTGGCTCTATTGCCAACATCCCTTTAGTAGTTAGCCTAGTAAATGATCCACTTGATGCTACTGCATATATTAGATATGAATTCATCTTAAAGATAAGAGTTTATTATACATTACTTAACTACTAGTCAATGTTTTCACTTATCATTCTTTACCATTCAGTCATTGAAAAACTCCTATTTACATCAATATCCCTAATGTATGCATATATCTAGGTCGAAAGGCACTTATCATTCTTATCCCCATTAATTATACATAACAAATAAGTTATATCATCCACTTCTTGAACCAAATTAGATCTTACTATTTATTTGGAAACCATGAACACTACTTTGGTTTCCTTATATAATTAGTATTCATTATTTTGGTGTAATCTGATGTCTTATTTTCCCATTAGATTTTAGCTTTCTCCATTGATACATAAATAACTTTAGATCTTGAGAGTATATTTAAATAGTAATCAAAATATTGAACATCTAACCTTATCACCATATTGCCAGTAGTATCTCTTATTTTCCTAATAAGAAAATCATAGTACTTAGCACACTCTATGACAATCTCAAGAAGTGCAAAAATTGTGAATGGTGTAGCTTATAGGATCCCACTATTTGATAGGACCTAAGTTCCCAAAGCTCTAACACAACTTGTCAAAATTAAGAGCACACATGATTACCATTGTATAAACAATTTAAACATGCAGAAATAACTAGAAGAACAAATAACTATCAATGAGAAAACACACAAAATATGAGAGGCAACACATAATTCTATTCAACTCATTACAAAGGAAATTACAATAAAGAGATCACACTCTTCTTCCACCTCTATGAGGCTTCCTCCTCAAGGGCTCCATGTAATCTTCCCACCTAAGTAATCTTCTCTCATAGGTCACAACTAACAACTAACACAAGCTGTTGTTCACCTCATTATACATCCAGTACAATCAAGTATGAGTCGGTACTCCAAGTAGATCTCACCATGATCTTGATCTTGATGTATTGCTGTAACCTTGATCTTACTCCCCCGCTGATCCTCTTCTGACCCTCGCATACACACATCCCTACAGACCAACCTGATCTTACTTATCACATGTAGATCTCCACCATGATCCTACAACACCCTGCATATCAAACCTGATCTTACATACATGGGGAATCCTACTTGATTCCACCATGGGAAGAACTCTCCAAGCTCCACACTTGGGTTCTACAAGTTCTACATAGTTCTTCACTTAACAATATAGCCCATGAGTCTATTATATAGATCTCATGCATACACTAATTAGACAAGCAGCTCAAAGACTCGAACTGGTCTTTATCATGCAAACTACGTGTTTACTTAACTGACTATTCGTCAATAGCAGTTTCAACTGCCATAGGCAACCGATGTCGGTCCCTACCTGACTGGAGGTGACTGACACCGACCGATCTCCTACTGATGTTGGTTTCCCTTACACTATCCCCTGGCCGACGTCGATTTTGGCCTATCAATGCCAGCAACTGTCATGCTCTAAAAACCTCCCTGTTTGCCTTAGGTGAAGCTTTTAGATCCACACCCTAACAATCTCCCACTTGGAGATAAACATCTATAGCTATACCCATACCAGTACTCTATCTAATCTGCATCCTGGCTTATATTCCTCTTCAAGCTCCCACTTGAAGACTACCCACTACACTCCTTGTGGTGTTAATCCTGTGCTTGAATTTCTTCATTCTCAGCCTACCTTCTTCTACCATTACTATACTCCCACTCAATTAGAAACCCCTGTGAGTAACATGTAATCAACAAACCACTAACCAAATCTGGGCCATCTGTTAGTCAAACTTGCTCTGAGAACATCCAACCTTGCTCTGATACCATTTGATAGGACCTAAGTTCCCCAAAGCTCTGACACAACTTGTCAGAATTAAGAGCACACATGATTACCATTGTATAAGCAACTTAAACATGCGTAAATAACTAGAAGAACAAATAACTATCAATGAGAAAACACACAAAATATGAGAGGCAACACACAATTGTATTCAACTCTTTACAAAGGAAATTACAATAAAGAGATCACACTCTTCTTCCACCTCTGTGAGGCTTCCTCCTTAAGGGCTCCAAGTAATCTTCCCACCTGAGTAATCTTCTCTCATAGGTCACAATTAACAACTAACACAAGCTATTGTTCACCTCATTGTACATCCAGTACAACCAAGTATGAACTGGTACTCCAAGTAGATCTCACCATGATCCTGCTCCTGATGTATTGTTGTCACCTTGATCTTGCTCCCCCATCAATCCTCTTCTGACCCTCACATACACACATCCCTGCAGACCAACCTGATCTTACTTATCACATGTAGATCTCCACCATGATCCTGCAACACCCTGCATATCAAACATGATCTTACATAAATGGGGAATCCTACTTAATTCCACCATGGGAAGAACTCTCCAAGCTCCACACTTGGGTTCTACAAGTTCTACATAGTTTTTCACTTAACAATATAGCCCATGAGTCTATTATATAGATCTCATGCATACACTAATTAGACAAGTGGCTCAAAGACTCGAACTGGTCTTTATCATGCAAACTACGCATTCACCTAACTGACTATTCGTCAATAATAGTTTTGACCACCATAGGTGACCGACGTCAGTCCCTACCTGATTGGAGGTGACTGACACCAGCCGATCTCCTGTCGATGCCAGTTTCCCTTGCACTGTCCCCTGACTGACGTCAGTTTTGGCCTGCCGATGCCGGTGACTGTCATGCTCTAAAAACCTCCTTATTTCCCTTAGGTGAAGCTTTTAGCTCCACACCCTAACACTATTAGTTATTGCCTGTATGAGTGGTGTCTTTATTCTAAATTTTCACCTTTCTAACAACTTAGTCATAGAAAAATTTCCCATGTCAGTATCACTTATCTCTGATAACTTAGAAGCATTATAAGACTCAATGGGATATTATTTGTATTCATACTTCATCTTTGTCTCCTTTGACTTCTCAACTCTCTTTGCCTTACAATTCCCTCTTATATTTAGTCTTATAAATTCTTCAACTATTTACTCAAGAACTTATTTAATCAAAGATACTGCTTCTTCTATTCTAATTGCTTCTTCTTTTGATCCTGACATTTATTGTGATCAAAGTAGGAAGGCTTGGTGAATGTTCTTGAAAACTTAGTAAATTTTCTTTCTTATTTATAAAAGGTTGAGAAATTGAGTCAAGTTATTATCTTGAGTTACACTTCTATGTTAGCTTCAGATAGGAACTTATAGTAGTAAAAAAATTTAAAAACTTTGGGTAACTCCTGCTAAGTAACATGGTGTCAAAACATTGGGAAGGTCTGGGAATACTAAAAGTACTATGTCTTAGAAATTTTGAGTAAGTAAAAAGCATTTAAGAATGTTGGTTTTTTTGGACAATTCACTTGGGTTTTTATGGTCAAGTTACTTGGGTTGAAAAACCTGATGAAGTAGAAGTGTGTAATCAAAACCATAGGCAAGTAAGCAATTGTTGAAAATATGAGTAGGCAAAGTCTTTTATGACCTTAGGGTTTCTTAAGACTAACTACTAGGGTTTGGGACATAGATTGAGTCTGTAATCATGAAGGGTATAGCTAGATCTAGGTTAATCACTAGGTCATTTTTTAAATAATTTAGTGTTGAGAGGATTTTTCTTAGGGTTTTCCCATACAAAATGTCTCTAAGGATTTTATAAGGCTGTACAACATTGATGCATGTAAAAAAGGCAAAAAATTATAAGAAAAATAAGAAATAATAGAGAAAATTTCAAAGTAGAAAAGAAAAACTTACCAAGGGAGAGATGAACACCCAAAATGGAAACACAAAAACAAAGGGAAAACACTATATATACATCTAATGCAAATGGGTTGAGAAGAAATTGCTCAAAAATCTCTCTAGAGTCTCAAATGGTGTTGCTCAAGATTTTTAGGGATAACATCTTTGTAAAATAGCTTGAAATCCAAGTAGGAAATGAGTTGAATTTTTAAATTGTTTATATTAACCCATGTATTAATGATAACTAAGTGACACTTGGGAAGAAAGCCACACAAGCATCTTGATGTTTGTCAGGTTCCATAAACTACTTTATTTGAGTTGGTCTATGAATTTAAGTACCTTCAAAACCCCATTTTGATCTATTATTGTGAAGACTTCAGACTTGTGAAATCTCACTACTTTTACTTATGACTTTGAGTAAGTGAAGCAACTTCAAATCTTGAGTTGTTATAAGTAATGTTTTGTGTGTTTACAAAACTACTTTGCTTTGTTTTCACTAGAATCAAAGTCATTACTCACTTCTAATTTGATCTAGATGATGTAATTTAGGGTTGAGGTGACAACTTAATTCAAAGGCAATAAGTAAATTAACTTTCAGAACCTAAATTGGCCTTGTAATGAGTCCCAACACTTAGTTTATTGAATCTCTTGGAAATATGGATAACATGGGTTTTATGAGAATGACCCAAGTAGATATTTATAACATTATGGAGTAATTTGAGGCAATTGGGAATTAAATCAATCACAAGGAAAAATACTAAAGACTAAGTCTTATTTATTTGACTAAATGTTAATAAGGACAAATGATTCACAAAAGATAAAATATAAAAATTTTAATAGCGGTAACACAAAATTCCATGTGTAAAATTTTGGGGAACACCAATATCTAGAAATATAAACTCTATTTGGTCATTATGCTCCATTTATTCTTGAATAAAAGGATATATCAGTAATTTTAACATAATTGGGAACACTAGATATTTCCCACGAACAAGTAGATATGATGAATCCTTGAGGGCCTATTTATACCAAGTTTGATCTACTCAAAGTGCATATTTTAGTATGAGATTCCACTTCCTTGGTTTATCTATAGCTAACTTATTGATCACATGTATGAGGTTATTATTTGTTGACTCAACCAATCCATTCCCTTGTGGGTAGTTATTTGAGGATGATCTAATTGTAATCTGATTATCATGGGCCCACTTAGTAAACTCAGTTGATTAAAATGTTGGTCCATTATTACAAACCAAAGAGATGGGGGTGCCAAACCTAGTTGTGATATGTTCTTCAAGAAAACTTATCACATATTATGCTCTAAATTTCTTGGTGGCTACTACCTCAGTCCATCTAGTACATTAATCTATACAATAAACACAAACATGGGTCTAACTTCAATCATAAGATGTAGAGGCATTATTGTGTACACCTATCTTTTATCTAAAACCTGGCATTCATGGCACATCCTAATGTGGAAGTGCACATCTTTGAAGACCTTCAACTAGTAACAACACATTCTAAGTATTTTATGGGCTGTAGTATTTCTAAATGGATGGTCACTACCTATGCTTTGATGGAGGTTTTATAAGATTTATTGAGATTTTACACATGACACACATCTTAGATAAATTCCTTCATAATTATTTCTATATATGACTCCCTTCCTAATCATATAATCAGTAGCATAGAGCCTTAAATCTCTCTTTTTTCTCTTTTAAGATCTTGAGATCATGTTCTAATTAGTAAGAACTAAATAAGACACGAATACCAATATTTTTTGGAGACTTCTGTCTGATAGACCTCCTCAATGGTGATGTGTGGTTTTGGTTTAGTCAATAATTGAATGATGCCTTATCCTATAAATATCCTTGCATGTTTAATTTCAATATTACATTATTATAATTATGTCATCAATTTACCTCTATGTTCCCCCAATTCATTTTATCCAAGAATAAGCTTAACAACATGATTTGGTACTATGACAATGGTCTTGTTTTGAAGGATGTGGTGTCTAAACTTTTTGACTACTTTAGTGAAAGTGAAGATTTGATTTTCAATCAAGGAATAATTAAGATCAACATATTTCAAGTTAGTACTAATAAATTGAATAAGATGTTCACTTTATTCCCTTTTATATGTAAGTATAGTGGCAATAGTATGTTCTAAGGTGAAAGAGTAGAAGAAAAGGTATTTGGTGAAAGTAGGGATTACTAGAATTAGGGCTTATGAATTAGCCTTATTTATGTATTATAAGGACTTCTTAGCTTCAAGCATCCACTCTAATTTGGTTTCTTATTTGAGAATTACATTTAGGGGTCTAATAATCTCTATAAATCTTGATATTATTTTCCTTACAAAATATATATTTCCAAATAATGATATGATTCTTTTTGCACTTTGGAAACATTATTTTTGAAATCCCCTAAATTATGTTTGGGTCAATAATAATTCCATCCTTTGTAATAATGTGTCCTAGAATATTTCCTTCAATAAAATTGAATATACTCTTCTTGGGGTTAAGTGATACCCTAAATTTTTTCTCACCTCTCAAAAATAGACTAAATATGGCCAATATAATCAACTTTTTTTTTATAAAAATAGCGAGATCATCCATATATATAATTATGCACTTCCCTTTTACTACATTTAATGCATGATACAATGCTCTCTTAAAATTATTTCCACCATTAATCATTCCAAATGGCATTCGCTTATGTGCATATGTTCCCCACGTTGTAGTAAATGTTGTTTTCATCATATCTTCGAATTCATCCAGTACTTCATTATAACCTAAAAACCCATCAAAGAAAGACATCATTTCAGACCCACTCATAGTTTGTATTACCTTATCTAAGTATGGCAAAGGATAATTATCCTTCTCTAAAGCTTTATATAGATTTCTAATTTTGATGTGAAGTCTAATCTCACCACTAGTTTTCTTGACTACAACTAGATTAGCAACCCAAGTCAAATGTTTAATAGGAAAGAATATCATAGAAATTAAAAGCTTTTCCACTTACTTCTAAATTAATGGTTCCAAGATAGGATTAACTAACCTCTACCTTTGCCTAAATGTTTTATGATTAGGATTGAGTGGAATCATAAGGGTGATGACTTTAGGATTTAATATGTTGAAGTCATCATAAGTCCATGTCATTACATATTTATACCTGATAATCAGTTCCTTGACCTTTTTCCTTTATTATAGTGTGAATTTTAAACCAATATTGATGAAGTGTTCATTATTTTGATCACCAACATTTTTTGAACTGAATTTTATTCATTAACATTGAGATGCCTCTATGATTAGGCTTGAATATCTATATGGAAATTTCATTCCATGGAAACCATTACCAATGGAAGAAAATTTTATTTCAGCTAGATAACACCTTCATCCAATCCTTCATAGATCCTATGGTTTCTTTCTTCATCATCAATTATTTGAGATTTTAATTGTACTAACTTTATCAAAAATTAGAGAATTTATTATTCATCATTAAACACTTGAAAATTTTGAACATTTTCTACTACTAAAGGACATGATACCAATTCAATGGAGAACTTCTATATTTTTAACTCATGTAAGGGTGCCAAATTTACTACTGAAGTGGCCAATAAATTGGTGGATCCATTATATCATCATGGGATAGATACTATGATGAAATCTTCAAATGATTCAATTAAATCTAAGTATCTATGATTGTGTTTTTATAAATAAGATAATTTACACTAATATTTATTTCTAACCTGGTTAAAAATGAGTTCAAAATCTCCATATACTAGTAATTCTTTAACAAGGTTCTTAAGGGAAAACTATAATCCTAGAATTAGGGCTTCATATTATACTTTGTTATTGGTGCATAGGAATTAAATCCTATATGATACCAATAATTTCATTCCTTGTGGACCAATCAACTTTATATTGACACTTGATCCTTACTTAGATATTGTTTAATCGAAGTGGATGGTTTATAATTGAGAAAGACCTAGAGTTTCTCTTGGTTCTTCATGTTTCATGGAAAATGTATAAATTCTAAGACTATGATATTTATAACTTACCTCTTCATTAATGGTATTATATTCTATAATAGGCTACTTCATCCTAGGATCTTCATCAATTCTTATCTACTCATATAAAGATATCCAATTAGTATTTTTGACCAATCATTTCTCAACAATAACCCATACCCTTCTAGAATATCAAATACAAAGATGTTGATAGTAATCTATACTCTAGGATCTAAGGCAACCTAAATTCTCACATTAGTCAAATCTCCTAATACAGACACTATTATTTTATCCAACTATGATACAATCTATTTTGTTGGATTTGGTGTTAAACTAAGCTTCTGACAAATGGAATTTGGCATTATCATTACTAAATATCCTTGATCTACTAGGAAATTATTTATATTCTTGCCAAATATTGAATGGTTAGAAAAAATGGAGGAAATTTAGGCTTTATTTTATGTATAATGTTCATATTGGCTATCTTAGACTTTTTAAAAATACACTCATCTATGATGGAATTTCATAATATCTCCTTCTACTATGTGAATTGTGATAGTTCATTATGAGTAATGTTATCCTTAATTTTCTTCATATCCTTTAAAATATCGTATCCTAGTTTATTTTGTTCCTATCTATGCTAAGATTGGTCATTCCCCTTTAGAGGAGGAGGATTATTGTCAAATTTGGGATTTGGAGGCATAACTATATTATTGGGAGTATAAGAAGTAAATCATTCTGTGTTCTTTATGTTATAATTATTATTGTTGAACTATTATAACACTTGCACTTCATCATAATTATCCTTTGTGATATTGTCATCCTTATAAGGGAATGATGACTCAAAAGTATTAAAGACCATAACTTAACTAGAAGGTCCATATTCATGAGGGAGATCTAGAGGATTCATACTTTGATCTTGTCTGATCATCTCCCTTTGGAATATTTCAAAGGCTGTACACAACTCTATGTATTCCAAGTCTCGACATTAAGATGTGTTATGGACCCTACACTTGTTAGGTAAAGCTATTTCCATGATATTGATTTATGGTAGCTTAATAGAATGTTGTTATTTTTCATTATTAATGGGATTCTTGAAAGGCCTATTGTATCTTGGAAAAGAAGAATTATGATTGTAATTTTGATTATTATTATTACCCATCCTCTTCTGCATATTTAATAAAACATTACTCAAATTCTAAACTATTATTTGTATAGAATCTTATTCATATTTATTAGAGTAAGAAACTTGAGTGACTATTTCATTGGTGTGATATTGATGATGATTCTCCTACTGGTTATTTATTTGTGTATGAATATTCAAGAAATCATATTTATAATTCATCATTTGTTGTGTCATGGGAGGCAGAGTGTACAACTAATTCTGATTGAATGTGAGAGCGCTTTGATTCACACCTCAAAGTGTATTCAAGGATGAAAGTCCATAATTGAATGATTGATTATTGGAATAAATAACACTAAGAGGGGGTGAATCACTATCTTAACACAATCTTTCCTTTCCACTTAACATTCATTAACCTTTCAAACTAATACAGTGAATAAGCAATTCATAGAGAAGCAATAGCATAAACATGAAGTGATATATAAACACATAAACAAAAGAGATATGTGGTAAAAACCCATGGTGAATAAAACTAATTGAATCATATCTTTAAATATTTTTCTATAGGCAATTAATCAATATTTAGTGATGCATCAACCCCACAAGGAGAACCAACCCCTCACTAGTTAAGCACCAACTCATCTAGTCCTTTAACACGATCCAACTTGCAAGGAGGAACCAACCCCATAAGTGAATAAAAACCAAATAATATAGTTCAAGAACAATTATACAACCACAAACCTACAAGTCATCTTACACTAGCTCTTGACTAAGCACCAACTCAGCCAAGACTAACTTAATCACCTTCATAACACCTTATTGCTCAACTAACAAATGGTGACCTTTTCTTCAGTTATTTATTTGTTATATCCATAATAATAAGTTATGAAAGCATCTATGATGAAATTATTATGGTATCTCACTTAATATAAGATCACTCCTTCAACACTCTCAAATTTCATCTTCAAACAAGCAAATTTGCCCTTTTTCTACTTTGATCAAACAACCATCATATGACTTGATTAGGTCATATGACCTTGATATTCATCCTTAGAACTTCTATTAGATATTTATGAATAATCCTATACTTTATTTTGATGGTATAAATGACATCATTATTCTCCTTAGGGTGATCTTTTATTTACTTTCACACACACACTCCTCTTAACTAATTCAAATAGGCATATTATGCCTTATACTAATACCAATCACTAGATCACCCACACTCTTGGTTAGACAAGAC